>CM077162.1:2419146-2769434 GCA_039583875.1 Platanthera guangdongensis | reverse complement strand
AAAATTGTTATCAAAATATTTGCAAGTTTGCAAAAATTCAGTTCTAAATCATCATAAGTGAAAGAGATATATATCAGTGTCCCTTTGGACACTGCATTCGTAATCAGATGGCATGTTTGCTATTTCCCATCAGACACGTTTACTTCTTCTTCATTATTTGACCTAATCTGCTAGATTACTCAAAGGAGTCATCCCCGTATCCACCTTAAGGACTGAATTGACTATTCAAAAAGCCTCCAAATATTTTTTCTTTTAAAAACTCTTTTGAGAAAAAAAACTAATCATCCAAACAACGTAAAAAGAGAGGTGTAGTAATATATGATTTGATTAAGCATTCATATTAACAAAAAAAGTAGTAAAGTGAAAATGTACATAAAGACATTTATTAAAGAAGGAGAAATGGAGATCTCGATGTCATCCTTTGCCATTGTTTGGATCATCATTGATTTATACACTAGAACTCATGGTGCAGGATAAAACAATTGTGACCCTAGAGATGGGGATCCCCAGTGTGTAAGGTCATGAGTGAACTTTAGCAGTTGACTGATAGAGATTTTCGTGGACACATTATGGTGAGCCACCCCCCCCTTACCAACAACTTTACACACTTGTTGTCGTCTCAAGTTACCTACCTAGAGATGATTAGAGTAATTTCGTATTTTGTATTTTGGAGATAGGACCTGAAAAGTCTCTCCATAGCGGGAGATGTCAGCGAGATCGGGAGATCGAATCGAGGATTCTCGCGAGATCCATCGATCTTCGAAATACGGAAGACGCCTCTTCCGTGGGTAATTGTTTTATTTCTCTTTTCCTTCGTGTGTGCCTCCATATTTTCTTGTAGGTTAATAAATTCTTGTTGGGTTTTCACCCAAGTTTTGTCAGCGAACGCTACGCCGAAAACTCCAAACGAAAACGTATTTGGAGTTCACGATTTCCGTTTTGCTACAAGGGACAAAACGAAAGTTGCGAACTTCCGTTCCCAATTTAAAATTGAACCATTATTTAAGAAATTTCATTTTGAAATAAATAAGTAATTTTGTGCTTTTCATAAAAATTTCAAGTTGCGTAATATATTAAGTGCTACGCCCGCTCTAAAAATTGCAAAATTAATTTATTCTTCGCATGCATTTAGGGTTTGCTAGAAAAAGCCGACAAGCGCGTAAACCCTACGCGTCGTCCCACATCAGGTTGCCTTGTAACGATAGACAAAACTGAAGCGTGCAAGTGGTCTTGAACTCATCCCACCAAAGTTAATGACGCTCGCGCTGCAGTTAAGAAAATCACAGCTGGGTGACCCCGTTGAGATGGAAGGAGGCGAGGCCCAACCGATCATCGCTGGTGGTGCGTTGATCGGAGAAGAAATGCTCGCATTTGGTAAGCCATGAGAGCGGATCTTCATGTCCGTCAAACACTGAGAAATCTAGCTTGACGTACCAGGGAAACACACTACCCTCACGGCGGTGGCCGGAGGTCCCATCGCGGTATAGATGCTTTGGGGCGGAGTGTTGACTTGACAACCGATTGAGCCGGGGAAACCCCGCAGAGAGGTGGGCGGTGTGGGAGTCAACTTCCCCAAGGCGGGAGTCCATGCAGTCGAGGCGGTCCAAGATCTGCAGGAAAAGTTCACGATCAGCCATCAGAAGGCGTGAAGACGTTGGCGGAAGAGGCAGAAGGTCCAGGCTGTTCGGCGCGGCGTTGCAGGGCGCGATGTATGGAAACGCAATGACGGGAGATCCCGCGGTAGGTTGGCGGCCGGAGGTCCCTCAGATACCAATATGTTATGTGTCACTGTCTGCGACCTCGTGTGCCTGGGTACCGGAGGGTGCTCCTCCTGTTTGGGCGGTGGATTAGAGCTGGCTGAAGGTGGATTAGGGTCGGCTCGGGAAGGGGGATGAGAGAGAAATAGAGAATACAATGAAGGGGGTGAGAAGGAGAGAGAAAAGAGGAGGTGAGGATAATTCTTCTTACTTGCCATTCAAGATACCCCACATGAGTAAATATAAAGCAAGCCAAAAGAGTAGCATGCCCCCACTTGCTTAAACACGTGGGATCAAATACGCGCCAAAATATCATTGAAAACAAGAGCGAAATAAAAGAACGGAAACAAGGGTACAAACTCTCATGCGCTCATCTTCATGTCGGTGTGTCCGTGTTGTGTCGGTGGTATGTGTGCCCCCAACGCGGGTCCGGTTCCTTGACCGACGATAGTTCCATAACAAACAGTATGCCATGATTTTATCAAACTTTGTTGTCGTTATTTCCCCTATTTTTGCCAGCGCAACCTTATGTAACCGATATGCATATTTTTTTTGTCTGATCACTTTTGATGCCGATGTTCATCAGAATTGTTGTGTCGTCTCGTGAATTTTTGCGGAAATTTCTTGTTTTTTTGGTTCGCCTTCAACACCACTTTTAACTTTTTAGGTCCCATTAATTGCATCGTTTGGCAACTTCCTCCTTTAGGTTCATTTCTCCTCCAACTGGTTGCTTCATACAACTTTCAGTACTACAACTTCATCTGCTTTTATCGTCGTGCTGCGGAAACTTCATGGTTGCTTAGTGATATTGCTTCTTTCCTCCATGATCTTCCGTCACACCACTTATCAAACTCTAGCCTCTACATACCCTCGCCTCATTTTGGGAAAGAGGATAATACACCATGATTTCAGCTTCTCTCATCCATATTTGATCCCTCGTTACTACCTTGTGTGACGAATTCCATCTGGCTACAATAAAAGTCAGTTCCTCAAACTTATATTCTTGAGTATGAGAATGTAACCAATTTGATACTTACCACCACAAGCTCAAATGTGTTATGGGCATAAGCTAGTCAATCTAGATATATTACGGACATAATTTATGTATTTTATTGATCTCTTGTCACATTTTTATTTAGTGTCAGATCACGTCTGTAATAATCATGTTATATGTATCAAGTCTTTCATAAGTTATGTAAGGGTATTTTTGTACCTGAGTACAAAGCTTGTACTCTTATTTAATGGCCCTTTGGGCCAGTGGAATAACATCAAAGAAGTTTAGTCTATTTCTCCGCCTTGTATGAAATTTAGTTAATTGATTGTGTAATTAATCCTATATAGAATTAATACATGGAGAAATTAATAAAAAATTTAGGTTTTGTTTTGTTTTTTTTTGTTTTCGCTTGCTGGTTGCGGGTATGGGACTCAAAAGAAAAGAGTAAGGATAATAAGAGGGGTGTGGCTCGTGGAGATAGAAGGGGGTGCTGGGCTCGATGGAGAGTGACAGGAGACTATTGATGGGTGTGCTAGAAGGGACATAGGATGGGGTTGGTGGAGATAGGGATGCGTGGGGGCTCGAAGAAGAAGACGGGGCGGTCTGCTCGAAGTCCACAGACAAGCCGACAGAGAGAATAATGCGTGTCTGGTATGAGCGCGCTTGCTGGAGGTGTCGAATGGAAGATGTGGGCAAAATGATGATGTCGTGCTGGAGTAGACGATGATGGAGGGGCACCTGCTGAAGTCGAGGAAGCAGAAAGCTAGGAGCCTGGGACGCGTGGGAACATGCGGAGCAGGGCTCAAACAACTCGAAAAAGGTAGGTGACGGCTTGCTCAGGGAAGAAGATGGAAAAGGGCGCTGAAGGTTTCCGTCGTGTGAGGTGAAGATTCAGGCGATAGGGGGGGGTTGATGTCGAAGTTAAGTGGAGGTTGGCTGGAAGGAGGAGGGTGCAGTTGTGGTCGACTGGCGACTGCTGAAGGGATGTGTGAGTGTGGACGAAGTAGGCGAAGGTAGTGCGGAGGGTGAGGTTGCCGGAACTAGTCATGACCGGAGGTGGAGGAAGGATGACTTTGATACCAAGTTGTTACGTGCCGATGGTTGCAGAGTGTGTCTGGGATACGAGGGCAAGCCCTGGAAGCTGGGAGAGGATAAACCATAGAGGGTGCTTAGAGAGAGAGAACTACAGTGAAGAGAAGCTGGATTAATTTCTTCATAACATACAAAGACCCCTTGGGTTCTCTTAAATAGAACTCTTGATGGCATAATTGTAAATACAACACATACTCAAAAATATTAAAATACTACGACTCTACAAATACGACACGACTTATAATAATAATAATATAGGATAATTAATGGAGGACCTGTAACATGATGCTAAAAATAACCATCACACCACATATTGAGTACGCTATAAACATTATCAGAACATGCACTAACAGAAGACTAGCACTACGTAGTAGATCACAAAACACATATGAGTATTAGGAGAAGACAAAACAAGCACAACAACGACACGATGACCTTACAGTTCAAGTACAATAGTCTATGGAAAGTCCAAGGGTTCACAAGTAAACATGCCAATTCGAATAAATACTATTTATAAAATACTGTAAATTTACGAATGACAGTGCACGGGGGTCCCCCCGTGCCCCGGGCGACAGTACCCGGTCTGCGGCGGCGGGCTTCGCCCGCCCCCTGACAGTTATTTAATTTTTTAAAATTTTAAAGTATTATATTTGTTTGTTTGTTTATTATAATATATATTTAAAATTTTTAATATATTTTTATTTATTCTAATATAATTTAATAAATTATTAAATTATATTAGAAAATAAAAAAATGCCGCTTAGGGGGGCTGCGCGGTTCAGGCCTCCGCCGCCGGCAGAGTCGCACTGGCAGGGCCACCGCCTGCAGTGGCCCTAGCCACTCGCCGCTGGACAACCCCCGACGGGTTCGCCGGTGGGGGCTGGGCAAGCCGTCGGCAGAGCCTACCTCGTGAGCGCGAGATGGGTATCAAGATTTTATCTGTTTCAGAAATTGGATTTTTGAAGAATTCCGTTGTTGGCAGACCCTCCTCTTCTAGATCCAATGACTGAAAATCATCATGGAGGCCCACCGTGTTACATTGTGCAATTGCAACGGCTAACGATATATCTTTGTATATAGTATAGATAAACCTACCGAGCTAACAGCTAACTATAAGACTGATGATGTTGCTAAGGATATCAATAATCCTGTGCAAGTCTTTTATCTCCATGTCAAGGCTACATTATAGCTCCTGGAACACCTGGGGGGTGTCAACCAATGACGGGGGTTAACAATATTATACGTAGAACTGTCACTTAAAACCGAAAACCGTAAACCGAACCAGAACCAAACCGGAACCTCAAAGAAGCAGACCGAACCGTTCACAAATTATTTGGGTTCTGGTTTGAATTTTGGAACCGTGAACAACATTGGTCTGAGTGTGGTTCTTTCATTTTATTATCCGGAGCGGAACCGGAACTGGAACCGCAATATCGAAGTCTCAAGCGGTTTCAGGAATTTTAGACCCGATCCGAACCGGACCGAAGCAGAACCGAACCGCAACCCGTTTATTATTATATTGTATATATTTTTATTATTATATTATTATAAATTCTTTTTTTTATAATCTATTTATAATATCTATACTTAATATTAATGATGAAACTCATGCGATTTGAATCCAAATCACAATTACACCCAAGTGTGTCAAATTTAGACTGAACAAAATGGCGCTCGCATATTTTTCTGATACATTTAAAAAAAAAACTATAGAGGGTGCAGTTCAAAATCGGTGGGGTCTGGTGAAAATAAGTTTATTTTATATATTATAAAAATAGAAAAATAATATAATAAAAAGAAAAAAAGAGTCATTTATGTTACGAAATAAAATCAAATATTATCTAAAATAAAATATTATTAACAATTAAAAAATGGATACATTGTATATATATTTAATAATTAATAGTATACAATAATTATATTCTGATAAAAATAAGTTTATTTTAAATAAAAGAGATTTAAAAGTTAAAAATATTTAATTTATTATAATTTTTTAAACTTATAAATTTATATTAAAAACATGCAAATAATCAACTAATAAATGTATTAAATATTTTCATATTTTTTATAATATGAAATTTAAAAATTGTGAAACAATTATGCAAAATTGGTTGTAACAATAAAACGTTAAAAAATCGAAATAATAAATCTAATTGATTTAAACATACATAATATAGTATATATAGACGATTTAAATATATACTGCTAGCCTACTAATATAACATAAAATAAAATAGCGGGTAATATATTTAAAAGTCGTGTCGGCCGATATGTCGGAAAAAATTGGACATATCGACCTATATTTTACAAAAGACATAATCTATTTTTTTTTTAAAAAAACAATATCGTTTTGTCCTAAAAATGACATGTCAGGAAACATGTTGGACATGTCGGATGACATTTTAAAACAATGCTAACGACTGAAATCGCTTATTTGTGGAGTAGCTAGTTAGTCCCATAAGCTCCACCGTCACGTCCAACGGTGGCAGTGACACGTCCTGATCATTTCTTTGTATTTAAACACAATCATCCAATCAGTAATCACATAAATCAACCAATTCTATATAGTTGTCGAAGTAATCTTATAGATTCATAATTTTGAGACTGCAATCATCATTTCGCACTTGATCCTGATTTTATCATTATCGTCTTAATTTACTAACTATCCAACATTTAAGTTCATTATATTTGTTTGATCATCGTACTTGCCTAAACACTTCAAGGGTTAATACCCCTAATTTTAAACCAAGATTTGGACTATCCGCCTCATATGCACCCATTGTTGGTGAAATCAGCCACGTCCTTAGAGAACATCATGTTGTTGATTAAATATTATTGAAATCGGTGATGCTTCTAGAGCTTAGTTCGACTGTTCTACCCTAAGTCCGAACTATGTAAACAACAGACATGATTTCATCTTCATTGCATGTCTCCGCCTAGGGGTGCAACTCGGATCGGTTCGGTTCGATTTCATATAGAATCAAGAACCGACACGTATATGTTCAGTTCCAATTTTTTGGAACCGGAACCGACCCACGGTTCTAAACTATGAAACCGGATCCAAACCGTTCGGTTCGGGTCGGTTCTGGTTCGGTTCTCGGTTCTTGAACATCTAGGCATTTCAACATATCTAAATGTATGTCTAACTGGTAATTTCAAGTTTTCAACATATGTAAATCTTAAAAATGTGAATCTTAACTAACTGATGGTTTCAAAATGTGAATCACCAAGTAACATTTCACAAATTAGTTTAGAAATTAACTCATCCATGTTTCATAATCCGAGATTACTTATTTTAACGTAAATGATGGTTTCACAAATTAGTTAAAGATAAATGAAAGCATATATGACATCTAATATAGAAAATGCATTCTGCAAGAACTTGATGTTTGCAACAAAAGAACAGAGACAACTTAAGATTAATACTTAATAGGATAGTTTGTACTCTGTAAGTCATCAGATTATAATATTAAGATTAAATAGTAACTCGGGTCGGTTCTCGGGTACTCGACAGTAGGAACCGAGAACCGACCCGAACCGCCGGTTCTCATATTCTAAGGACCCAGACCCGAACCGATCAACCCAGGAACCGACCCGAACCATCCAATTCGGTTCAGTCTCGATTCGGTTCTCGGTTCTTCCCGGTTCCTTTTTCACAGACCTATCTCCACCGCAACCTTCATCGTCTATTTTCATCGCACGATCATAGTTGATTTACAACACACAATCCGACGTTGATTTATATCACACATATCATTGTTGATTTCCATCACATGTTTCTTCGTTAATTTTTTCGTGTTTTGACAGCTTTCCCCCATCTACGCACTTGTACGCACATGCATTCAACTTAAATTTCACATCGTAAAGTGTCAATCATGTTGTAAATAATATTGAATCGCAAGATCAAAATAACGACGATCGCAGGGTGGAAAATAATATTGTATCACACGACAAAAATAAAATTGAATTGAGCGATGGAGATCGATGGTGGATCGTGTGATTGCACTGTATGTCAATCACTAGTGCTTTAACTTGCAATTTTTTGTCAAACCCTGAAGGTATGTGTTATTCTCACCCCAAGCCTGAAGGTTTTCTAACCCTGTTAATTTTAAATGGTTGTGAGGTACTCTCCAGTCCCACTGAGGACTGGTTTAAGCAGTTTTCATACAGAACTGGTTAAAATTGGTAGACACCACTTTTTATCTCAAGCTCTTTGTAAAAACATCAACAGTTTATTTTTCAGATCGAACAAAAGGAGTGCAAGATATGTCTTCCTGAGTTTTCTCCTTGATGAATATTTATCGACCTCAATATGTTTCATGTGTCCGTATTGAACAAGATTAGAACGATATTGATAGTTGCTTTATTATCACAATATATGCGAATAGATTCTTACTCAAATAGATGTAAGTCTTAGGATACATAGTCATATTGCCAGAACAAATGTCCTAAGCGATGACACGGTATATTCGTATTGAGCATTTGATCTAGTAACAACTGACTTCTATCTTCTTCAAGTCATCAACTTCCTCTCACAAATGTACTATAACTCAAAGTGGATTTTCTATTGATGATGTCCTCCTCTCAATCAACATCAGTTAAACCTTTAATTCTTAACTCATTATTGGTTCTGAATAAGAGCTCTATTTTGGAGTAGTTTTCAGTATTCCAGGACCATCAAGAGAGAAAAATTTATACAAAAATCTGAAGATGAAGGCTTTGTTTAGCTCAGCTGCAATTTTGAGAGATGCACTGGTGAGAAAATCAGCTGTTTTGCAGGATTGTTAGAAGATTGATGGCTCTATTTGGGAGAATTGTGTTTGCAATGCTATTTGAATAGATAATCAATTTTACATGCATGACAGAACAGTTGTGCGGTGGGCTAATATGAAATTAAATTTGTTTTAAAATAATAAAATACATGTTAAAGACAAACAATTATTCAATTATTCCATCAACAGAATACAAACAATATTTAATCATTTCATCAACTGAATTGAGGTTGCATTACCTCAAGTTCACATCATAATAACCAAAAGTAAAAACAATAACAATATTCCTAATAAGCTGAAATCCTAATGAAAGTAAATAATCATTAATCAAAACTGTAATTAAAATTAGAACAATATCTCGATCGGGAGGAGACCTGGAACAACTGCGAACCTGGACGGGCCGTGAAATTAGAAGCTCAACTGAAGCCTCGATCAGGAGAAGGGCTTAGACGTCAACTATGGGGATCTGAATCAGGAGACGGGGAATGCTGCGAGCCAGGACGGACGTGAAAGTTGGAGCTGGACGGTGATCTGGATCGGGAAGAAGAATCCTAGGGCTCAGGATGGACTCACAGAGAAATCATGTGGATTCATCCTTATGCTGATTCATCCATTTCACTCAGGAAAGGAGAACCCTAGCACCTCTCATATCCTGAGAGATTGGAAGGAAAACAGATTTGTGCGGTGTGCCGTGACCCGAGAGCTGCTGTCGGTTAAGACCCGAAAATGCCAGTGGTAGGCGCTCGATGGTGGGAGAAGCATGCCACAAAATAGTTGTTTGGTGCGGTTATTGGAAAATCCGCATTGTGCTGCTCCTAAATCGCCAAAACAAACAGGCTCTAACAGGAAGGTGCCAATGTACACAATTTAAATGGAAGATTCCAAGCTCCCATGGATTTGTTAGACATGACAAATCAATTTTTACTTGTGAAGTAAACTCTAGTAGGAAGAATTGATCTGCCACTACATGACTTGCCAGTCAGGTAAATGTTATTTGAACCCTCTGCCCTGTCCATCAATTTGAGTCAATGAATGCAATAATATATGATAACTTAATTGAAATCTGCATTTATGTCCCCAGATTTATTACTGCACACTATTTGAAGCTATTTCCTTTAGAGTACAAATAAATATTTGTGCTCATTTTCTGTAAACTTCTCCACTCTAACCAAAACTTCGCGCAAATGTTTTGTGGAAGAACTCCACAAACTATCGAGCACTACACCACCCCAATAACACCTCTCAAATCTGAGGCATGAAATCTCTTCCACCTTTCCCATGTTCCTTCCACACCCGAGTTTTCACAAATGCCCAAATTAGTACCCCCACTACCTTCTTGACTTGTACTCAATCTTCATCACCCACCACCCATTCCACCCAAAATGAACTTACATCCCGAACCTTACCTACCAGCAAAGAGCAATATTTTAAATATCATGTCGGACAATCATCTGTTTTTAGTCGGATGTCCTAATATTAAATATCCTTCATATATACTATAATGAGATAGCACCACATTGCTATACACTACATTTATGTATACACACAAAAGTTATACTTAACTACCTACATTTATATTATGACTTCATGATACATTGTAAAATATATTTAATTATTTTATCCAATAACAATAAGATTTGTGATTGCATAAAAAAGATTTACAACTTATGAGTTTAATCGATAACATCCATATAAGAGTCACAAATTAATAGTAACAAAATGTAAAAAATAATCGAATTAACATACATAATATGAGTCATATGATTAAATATGATGCTTGTCTGCACAATATAACATAAATATATTAGTGCGTCGGCTGATATATCGGAAACAATCGGACATGCCTTACATTCGGCCTATTATTTTGAGATATAAATTATTTTGAGAAAAACATATCGTTTTTCTCTATTAGACATGTCAGAAACTTCGGAGGACATTTAAAACCTCAAGCTATGGTGCGATGGCTTCTTCCATTGCACCTTCCCCTTCACAATTGTTCAAATAAAGAGCTGCACATGTTACATCGCACGAAGATGATGACATCACCATCATTGACTTTGAATCCCCTGGGCACGATGGTTGTCTCCACCTAGTTCGATCTTGAGAGCTAGGTTAATTTTCAAGATGAGAGTGTTGATATGTGCACACTTATAAAGCCAATCAAGGAAGAGTTCATTTATTCTCTAAGTTTGAGAGGGATCATACATTCTTTTATATAAGTATAAAAAGCTAATGGTTTTCTTTCTTTTTAATTTATTTTTAATATTTAGTTGAGTATGCATAATTGATCTTTCTGTGCCATACAATTCATATTCAACTGGCCTAAATTGATTTGGTACTTTTGTTCTCAATAATATTTATTTGTATTAGTATCACAATGATGCAATTCATACATTTGAATGGATGGGATTCCACTCCATTTCTATGGGATTATGAAAGTCAACATAATTAGGCTTGCAGATCAGTTTAGTTCATACTGCCTTCCCACCCTTTTTACACAAAGTATGACAGCATTCAGTCTTCTTCAGCATCACACCAGATAATTGTAAATATATTAGGAAAATTGAATTTGTATTTTTCATTCTCTCCATCTCTCTCTCTAGATATCTCTCATCTCTCTATGTTTCTCATCTCTTCTGTTCTCTCTCGTCTCTCTCTCAGACAGCACTCTTACGCTGATCAACCCCAGCAACATATTTGAATCAGAGAATGGTTGATCAAAAAGGTCATCCACCAGAAGACTAGGGTTTCTTGAATTCAATTACTGCCATGCAAAATTTAGCCACTTTAGGGTTTATGGTTCCAAGAAAATGTCTGCCATTTTATTTAAATTAAACTTTTTTTTTGCTTGGTTTTGTTCGCATGGGACTACTAGCATAATCAACTTCTGCGCACTCTTTTGTACAAACACAAAAGTGACATTTACATGCCAACGATTCCCATTGCCTGCTAGGGCTTGTAATTTTTTTTAAACGAGTTGCGGAAACTGTTATTCTATGGGTAATGAAATTACGTGTGCTGCTTTTTATCAGTTTTTAAAACAGACGAGCCTTAGAGAGTCGATTTAGTGGAATGTGTGACAATTCAGGATTGTCATCCTGGATGCCCTCCAAATACATTAACAAACCCTTGTTTTTACAAAAGGGTTTCCAAGGGTTTGATCAGAAGACCCTGCAAATTTGAAGTTTCCAAGGGTTTGATTTTTCTAACCGAATGTTTTAATCCAATGTGAATGATTGTACTTGTCTTGACTATGATTTGGCTGACCAAGTTTCAGGAGATTTATTTTCTTCGTTACAATGGCGTTGGAAGGGCTGGACAAGATCAAATGCTTCGACATTTCTCGAGAAAACCCATGACTCTTGCTGTTAAACCCCCGAAAGCCGTTAGGAAATCCTCTGCAGTATTGCAAGATCAATTGTAGGGTCTTCACGTGTTGATGGACCAAAATGTTTCTTGATTGCAACTGTAGATTTGTAGCAACCTTGCATTACCCCTCTTTCTTTGATCAGCGCTGGATTAACGAGATGCAAGTTTCACAAAGCACATTGCTGTCATGAATAAAAATTGTAAATTGTAGTAAAAAAAAAACAATCTAAAACAATGCGGGTAAATGAATTCATGCAAGATAGACCATCTCAGCAGCAATGGCAAAATGACATCCGTGCCTACTGGGCGGGGGAGTACTCATCACACACAAATCATACCACTCAGATCATAGAAGCACGCACGGGGGCAACAATAATTTATGCCCAAACTATTGTTGTCTAACATCACTCTCTACAGATCAAGGAACTTAAATAAAAATGTGGACCCTCTTTAAAGAATGTACTGAACCGAAGACCCACCCACCTTCTCAACTCATCCACACAAACACACACATATATATAGATGCAAAATCATGTGCAGATGAAAATCCAGTGCGAAGAACAACCTTCACAGCAGCAGCTACTAGGGGGCTCGCCGGCCACCGACACCTGAACCCTCCTCTCTCTCTCTCTCTCTCTCTCTCTCTCTCTATATATATATATATATATATATATATATATATATATATATATATATATATATATATATATATACATCATACTCAAATCATTTTTTTTTACATCACCGAGAAAGACTGTAGCCGACCACACTATAGTGGGATAAATGCTTTAGTGTTGTGTGCAGAATGACTGTTGGAAAACGGTCACAAAAATGTTGCAGAAACTCAACATGTCCCCCAACAAACAAGCATACCATCCCACAGATGCAAAGTGAAGGTTGAAGGCTAATTTAAAACTACTTTTATCAAATAATCTCATGGCACCACCCATAAGTAAGGATTTTACAGAGATAAAGGCTTTATTTGATATATAATTTTTTGCTCGGGTGCAGTCAAGAGGTCAAAATCTTCAGTTTGAGCTCTATTTCGGTAAACAACATTCAAACTACAAGATGCTAACTTACATTTAATTTAACATACCACCTCGGAAAGATGGGCAAATGTAAACCCTTCACACATGAACCAACCAAATGCGGAAAACTCCTCGACGGGGCAGATTACCATCGTACTGCTGCTTTCTGTAGGTATATCCTATTCTAGGCTTAGTTGTAACATGCGCCTACTGGCAATATAACTCCTAAAACTAAAGCCGTCAAAACAAACTTATAGAATACAAGTGAAATAATTAATACAGCATCTTCACATGAATCTACCTTTTGTTTTCTCCCCCAATCCTCTCTTTTTTGGCAGTCTCAGCTGATCTACTTGCTCCTAACCAAAGAACTATTCCATAAACCCATATAACCGCCCGGGCTCTTTTCATCCATTTTCTGTCAACACATTCAACAGCATTAGTAAGTTATGCCATATAGGATGTTGGATTAGCCCGGTGGCCCGCCACCCCAGCTTAGCTTCAATGCCGGACGAGGTGGGTTCACCGAGCATTTCACTAACCTACATATATGAAATTCCGCACACCTTTTGGGCTCTAAGCAGGTGGGTTATAAGGACCTTCCCAACAATTAAGTATTTTTGCATGCTTATTACAGCAATTCAAAGCGATATGACAGAATCAGTAGGTACAGAATTGTAAGTGATGCGTCACACATATCTCATATGTATGCACTTGGCCTTGGTATAATACAGAATGTGAAGGCCTTCGTGCCTGTTGAGCTAAACGAGGCAGCCTATCATATAATAAAGTAGTAGGGTATTTGTAAATCTAATCCAATAATTTAGACACAGATATAGGATGATCAAAACAAAGTCGTCCAATGGTGGTTTGAACGAACAAGTTCCGTCATCATAGGCTAACGAAGATCTTCGCATGTTATTCCAGTACATCAGAAAGATGATCATCATGAGGCAGGATGATAAGGCACTTTACTCTTGCTGACAGGGTCAAGGATCTGTTCATTTTTGATGAATGGTGATGAAATAGTGTTAGCAGGTAGAATTATCATTATTATCATTATCATCAAGCGCTGTGGGGATGGAAGAGATGCATACATGCAGAGGTGTTCTCAACCACATGCTATCTTCTGCACTTCCTGTACCAGACCCCAAAGACTTGTGAAATAGTAGGAATGCCACAGCTCGTTCTATCTCATTCGTACTCATCGACACACCTAAAAATTCAGGAGGCCTGCAAAAAGAGGAAATTAAAATCAAATAGTAAGAGATGCTCAGGGGTCACAGACTGAATTCATTACTAGTGCTACTTTGATGAATTTGAGATTTTATTCCTCATGAAGAGGATAGGGGGCAGGGAGAAACTGTTTCTTGTTTGCAGATTCTATGGAGCAACTTTTAGATGTGATATAATTTAACATAAACTGCTTGTGTTCAAGATAAAATCATACTGATAATCATTGTTATACGGATGATGATGATGATTGGAAGAATCCAATACTTACACCCCTTGAGGAAACCAATACTTTCACTGTCTGTTGTTGGTAACATTACACATGTTTTATTACAAGTCTTTATGTATTGAGTTCGAGTTGTATAAGTTGTGTCGTATCAAATCATTAGAATCTAAATGTTTTAGTGTGGTGAGCATCTCTTTCATTTAATCTTTTAGTGTCCATGTCACACTCTATAAATAAACTTTTGGGGTAATGTGCGAGGGAATGAATGAATTAATTAAGTTTTCATTACCTCACTCTAAATTCTTCTCTCTCTCTCAAACTAGGATTTGGTTGAGCAAAGCTCCTGTCTTCCCCCTTCTTCTCCTTCATCCTCCTTTAGGTGAGCTCAACTCCCTTGTCTTCAGAAATGTCCCTTACTGATTCGAATCTCATCTCCATCTATTTCAGCTCTCCCCAAGTTGTTGAGCCCATTTCTAGGTTAAGAAACCTTCCAGCAGATGTCAACTGTACTCTGGTTGCAAAACCTTTCTCAGATTACTGAACCTCACTCATAGATTACAGTATTTTCTCTCAGGTTGTCAATTTTGTTCTGAAATTACTAAACCTCGCTCTCAAACTACTAAGCATGCATTCTGTCACATTTATTTTTCTAAGCCACATCTTCTCAGTGAACAAGAATTACTTATCACCAACACTATTATAACTATTGTTAGAAAAGACCGTGTAAAGGCCCATTTATAAGGCCCATTTAGTTCTTGTTTTAGTCCCACATCTTGGATTATGATCTTTTCTTCTTACTCTCTTCCTATATAAATGTATTCATACTTGTAATTATTCATTCAAGAAGTATATACAAGGTTGGAGGTTTCTCTATTTCTACATGGTATCAGAGCCACCGGTCTCCCTCTAACCGTCTGTCTGTTTGCAAACCGCCTGGTCACCCGGCTGACCGCGCGGCCTGTTTCTCCCCAAGCCGCCGTCTCCGGCGACCTGTTCTTCTCTACCCGCTTCTCCTCCATCTTCCCCTCTGTTCTCTTCCTCTCTCCCTCTTTTATAATCTTCTCTCACGTGGGGCCCACTTTCTCTCCCTTTTCTCTCCTGCCCGGTCTTCTTCTCTGACCGTGCGGTCTTCCCGTTTCTTGCGGCTTCTTTCTTGCCACTGCGGTTTCTCTTAACCGTGCGGTCTCTCTCCCCCCCCCCCCCCCCGCTTCTCGCGGTCTCTTTCTAGCCGCTGCGGGTTTCTCCCCTTGCCGCTACGGTTTATCTCTTCACCGTGCGGTCTTCCCGTCTTTGCCTCCCCCTTCTCCTTGCAGCGCCCTGTCCAGTTGCTTGCGGTCTTTCTTGCCGCTGCGCCTTCTCCAGGCTGCTGCGCCTTCTTCCCCGCGGCCTTCCTTGCCCAGCCGCGCCTCTTCTCCGAGCCGCCCGACCTTCCTTGTCCAGCTGCCCGGCTTCCTTCTTCTGCTAGCCGCGCGACTTCCCTTCCTTCTTCTGCAAGCCGAGCGGCTTCCTTCTTCTCCTAGCCGCGCGACTTCCTTCTGCTAGCCGAGCGGCTTCCTTCTTCTCCAAGCCGCCCGGCCTCCTTGTCCAGCCGCCCGGCTTCCTTGTCCAGCGTGATGGCCTCCGACGCTTCTACTGCTACTTCTGCTCAGCCAGCCCGTGAGGCTCCTCCGGCTTCTGAAATTCGTGATGAACTGCGCATTACTACTATCTCTTTGACAGGCAAACGCAATTTTGTTGAATGAGTCCACTCTGTTCGTCGTGTATTGTAGACGAAGGGTCTTCTCCACCACTTGACTCGGGCTACCCCTGTTGTCCCTTCTGATGATTGGCTACGTGATAACGGTCGGGTCCAGTCTTGGCTCCTCAACTCTATGGACACCGAACCCTATCGGATAGCCATGTATCATGATACGGCCAAGGCAATGTGGGAGGAGCTCAACTCCTTTTACTCTGGGCAAAACAGTCTTCAGCACCTCTATGATATTATCTCCAACCTCCAGAATCTTGCTACAGGTTCTCCTGGCGACATGCTTTCCTTTATTGCTCAGGCCAAGACCCTAGCTGAGGCATGGATTCAACATCAGCCTCCTACCACGGATCTTGCTACTCAACGGGCCCAGAAAGAGGCGGTTACCATCGCGATGATGATGTCCCGGGTTCCGCCTCACCTGCATAGTGTTCGGGCCCAGATCCTCTCTTCCACGACGACTCTGTCACTGTCTGACGTCTGCTCCATGCTACTTCGAGTTACGCCTCCTATGGAGGCCCCTTCCGGATCTGCCCCTGCTCTTCTCCAACAGCCTCTCCTTCCCACTCCACCTCCTGCTCGTGGCTCTTCCACTCGGGGTGGCCGGCCTCCCTCTAGGGGACGCGGCCGTGGTGGCCGCTTGTCTCTCAAATGCACATATTGTGGCCGGGGTGGTCATCTTGAGGCCACCTGTTACAGCAAGCATGGGTTCCCTCCCCACCTCGCTGCCACTTCCTCTGCTGCTCCTGCTCCTGCCATGGATCCGGCCTCCACTACCCAACATGATATTGATGAGCTCCGCACCCAACTCCATCAGCTACAGAGTGTTCTTAGCCGCTCCTCCGGCTCGGTTGCGACCTTTTCTGCGGAAGGTATAACCTGTCTCTCTCCCAGCCCTCACTGGATCGTTGATTCCGGTGCTACTCACCATATTACTTCCCAGAAGCCCTCCAAATATCTCCAGCTAGCTCACCCCCCGAGTATCACTGTGGCCAATGGTGACACCCTCTCGGTCTCTGGTGCTGCTGCCCTCCAACTTACCCCGGCCCTTTCTCTTTCCTCGGTTCTTCACGTTTCAGGCTCTTCTTTCAATTTACTTTCCGTTAGTCGCCTGACCAACGACCTTGACTGTGCCATAATTTTTTCTCCTTTCTTTCTTATGCAGGATCGTCGCAGCCGGAGTATCATTGGTAGGGGGCAGCTGGTGAATGGGCTTTACCGCCTGGATACTCAACCCACTCTTCTATCCGCCGTCTCTTCTGTTGACTGGCATCATCGCCTTGGCCATGCTCCTCTTCTGATTCTCAAGCGGGCTCTTCCTGATGTTCCATTACAGGAGTTCTCTTGTGAATCATGTATCTACGGCAAACACCACCGTTCTGTTTTTCCCCCTACATGTACCCGGAGTAGTACTCCGTTATCATTAGTTCATTCTGATGTATGGGGACCTTATAAGGTCCCTAGTATCTATGGTTTTCGATATTTTGTCACTTTTATAGATGACTACTCGCGTACTACGTGGCTCTATTTAATGCATGATCGTACTGAGCTTACATCTGTCTTTCGTGCCTTTGTTACTGAAGTCCGTACGCAGTTCGCCACCCCACTTAAAATCCTCTGCACTGATAATGCTCGCGAATATACAGAGCGCGCCTTCTCCTCCATCTGCACCGAGTTTGACATTATCCATCAAACTTTGTGTGCCTACACCCCTCAACAAAATGGGGTGGCCGAACGAAAGAATCGTCATTTACTCGATGTTGCTCGCTCCCTCATGTTTCAAATGCAGGTTCCAATCGAATATTGGAATTTCGCCGTCTCCACCGCCTGTCATCTCATTAACCGGCTCCCTTCTTCTGTTCTTAATTTTGCCGTTCCTATCGACCTCATATATCCTACTACCAAACCCAACTCTCTCCCACCACGGGTGTTTGGGTGCGTCTGTTATGTTCATCTTCTTGGCCCTCCCTTAGACAAACTCGCTCCTCGTGCGGCCAAGTATATGTTTGTGGGCTACTCTCGTACTCAAAAGGGGTATGTTTGCTACTCTCCTTCCACTGGCCGGACGGTTGTCTCCGCGGATGTCACCTTCTGCGAAGATCAGCCCTTTCACTTACCATCCTCCTCCTCGATTTCCTCTCCTGCTCTGCCTCGGCCTGCCGTTCCTACAGCGCCCTCCTTTTTGCCCTCTCCTTCCACCTCTATTCCTGCTCCCAAAGTTCCTCCGCCCGTTATCCGTGTCTATACTCGTCGCGGATCCAAGGATGGTTCCCTGCCCCAGCTCCCTGCTCCCAGTGACACTCCGGCACCGGCGGATCCGGCTCCTGCTTCTACGGCTCATCCCCTGGCCAACTACGTTTCTCTCCACCGGCTCGCTCCACCTCTCTACGCCTTTGTCACTTCACTTTCCTCGATTTCTATTCCTAATACTGTGCAGGAGGCGCTTCAACACCCGGGGTGGCGGGCGGCCATGGAGGATGAAATGAGGGCTCTTTGGGCTAACCAGACTTGGGATCTGGTTCCCCTTCCTGCAGGCCACCACTGTGTCAGCTGCAAGTGGGTCTTTGTTGTCAAACATACCGCGGATGGGTCTGTTGAGCGTCTGAAGGCCCGCCTCGTGGCCCGGGGTTTTACTCAGCAACACGGCCTTGATTATGAGGAAACTTTCTCGCCCGTGGCCAAATTGAACACGGTCCGAGTTCTTCTTTCTTTGGCTGTGCACCGTCATTGGCCTCTCTATCAGCTGGATGTGAAGAACGCCTTTCTCAATGGTGATCTCCAGGAGACTGTTTATATGCATCAACCTCCCGGGTTTGAGACCACGGGGGAGTCTCGGGTTTGTCATCTTCGAAAATCAATTTATGGTCTCAAACAGTCCCCGCGCGCCTGATTTGACAAATTTAGCAAGGTAGTCTGCGATATTGGCTTTACTAGGAGTTCGGCTGACTTCTCTCTCTTCACTCGACACCAGCCAACCGGAACTGTGATTCTACTTGTCTATGTTGACAATATCCTCATCACTGGAGACGACACTACAGGAATACAACATACCAAGCAACAGTTGAACTCCGCCTTTCAGACCAAAGATCTTGGTAACCTACGGTATTTTCTTGGGCTTGAGGTTGCACGACGGCCTGATGGCCTTGTATTATCTCAAAGGAAGTATTGTATGGATCTTCTTCATGATGCTGGTTATTCGGGATGCAAACCTGCAGATACTCCAATGAATGCTAATCACAGGCTCTCGGCCCATAGTTCTGACTCCGATGAGCTACTTACAAATCCGGAATACTACAGACGCCTGGTTGGGAAACTGATCTACCTCACAGTTACTCGACCAGACATCTCCTTTGCCGTAGGAGTCGTGAGCCGATTTATGCATACTCCTAGGACATCTCATCTTCAAGCTGTCGAGCGCATTCTTCGGTATCTCAAGAACGCTCCAGGACAAGCGCTTCTGTACAAGCCATCCACATCACTATCCCTCGTTGCATACTCAGACGCTGACTATGCAGGATCTGTTGATGATAGGCGCTCTACATCTGGTTTCTGTACCTACTTTGGTGGTCATCTCATAACCTGGCGTAGCAAGAAACAGAATGTGGTTGCTAGATCTTCTGCTGAAGCTGAGTACCGAGCCATGGCTTCGGTAGTGTCCGAGTTAACATGGCTTGAGAGTCTTCTGGGATATTTGGGTGTCCGTCTCTCATCACCGGCGACCCTATTTTGTGATAGTCAAGCAGCAATACATATTGCCAAGAACCCAGGATTTCACGAACGCACAAAGCATATTGAAGTTGACTGCCACTTTATTCGGAAAAAAGTTCAGTCAAAGAAAGTAGATCTGGAGCATGTTTCTGCTACAAATCAAGTTGCCGATATTCTGACCAAAGCTCTCTCCAGACCGTTATACTACCAGTTTTTATCCAAGCTTGGCGCCTACGATTTGTACGCTCCAGCTAGCGGGGGAGTGTTAGAAAAGACCGTGTAAAAGCCCATTTATAAGGCCCATTTAGTTCTTGTTTTAGTCCCACATCTTGGATTGGGATCTTTTCTTCTTACTCTCTTCCTATATAAATGTATTCATACTTGTAATTATTCATTCAAGAAGTATATACAAGGTTGGAGGTTTCTCTATTTCTACAACTATCAACCACACCTGCAAAATCAAGTTGCCATACATTGTGCCTCCATGAGTTTGCATGGAGTGTTAGCATATTTAATTTAGTCTGTAATTAGTGTCAGGAGTGTGAAAATTCCTATAATGAAAATATCACATTATGTCTTTCATAATTTATTTTATGCATGTTCGAGTTATCACATTATCAGTTAAAATTATTATTATGTATTAGAGGTATGTGAGTATTCAGTCCTACATTTAGTCTCACATGGGTTATCAATGTTTAGTGAGTCTTTTTAGTCCATTAAATATCCCTTAAAGGGAGGAATATATTTGCACTTTTTGTTTCCCTCATTATTTCAACATGGTAAAGCAGAAATATTTTCCTCCTTAAAACTTCTCTAGGTTCCATTAGGGTTGTGGCATGGAAGACTTCCGCCTCTGTTGCGGTCAGGATTTCCACTTCCGATATGATTCAAGGCCTGAAGATGATCTCTTGGCACCGGATCAAGCAGCTTTTCATCCACTCGCCGATGCTCATCGACGAATCTCCGATTGACTTCTTCCGTTCTGTGCACTCTATTCACGACATCTCACCATATCGGTTTGATCCATTGTGCTCATGGGTCGAAGAAATTGACTTCTCAATCTTCCTGTTGGTGTATATACTTTTTACACTCTAGTTGTGCTATTTTCCTAGAGCGCAACAGTCCGCGTCTCCGTCCAGCAACTTGGCCATCGCTTCTCCTTCTTTGCCTCTGCGCAGGTCTTCCTCTCCGATCTAGCCTCGACCACTCCGCTACTCCATATCAATGTCGACCTCATCGACTTGCTGCAATCAATGTGGATTTCATCGACTCCCTGCAAAATGGAGCAAATCTCGCCGCTTTCTTCAACGACAGTCCAACCCTAGATTCGTCGTCGCTTCCTCTTATGTTTTTGTTGACTCCAACCGCTACCTATCTTCTTTATGTTGACTCCAGCCACTGTCTCTCTTTGATATCGACTTCAAGAAACAACTTCCTTACAAGTTCGGCGAGCATACAATTCTGACCATTGCGACCCCTTCCAAGGTGTTGTCCTTTTACCAACGATGGAGCTTCTTGATGGTTTATTTGTATTTATGTTTTCTTTCAGAGCATGTTATATTGTCCTTGCTTGTGTCGTCCAGATAACTTTTTGTGTTTCCTTATGCCTAGATGCATGTTTATCTCACGTGAGGAGTGTTAGAGATTAAGGAGAATCGGACTCCGATTATGGTTGACCCCATATAGTGGAATTCGTCCAAGTGGGCCCCACGTGTTGGATATTTGTCACCACAGTGATATTTCCAGACTCTCTCCTTGGTCCCACATGGCTTACTGGGGCTTCTAAGTGTATTTGAAGTAGCATGTTGTATCTCTCCTATTTTATCATTTTGATAGGTACAAACTTTCCATGTGGGTGTCTCATTGTGTTTAAATGTGTATGCACTCAACCCCACGTCTCTTGTTACCGCGTTTCTTCCATATATATTTTGGGTGTAGATGATGTCATACCACCGTGTGTTCGTGGTATTGACTGATGGAATCGTACATGTATTGCTCTTGTGTGTTGTGTGCTCATGTTGTCGCACACCTAGCCACCACTGACGTCTATCATTCCATCTATACCTCAATTACCTTTATCAACGTGACATTTTCAAGGTGTGGGTTTTACCCTCCAACTTGAGGGGTAGTGTTGGAGTTATCACATTATAAATTAAAGTTATTATTATGTATTAGAGGTATGTGACTATGTGAGTATTCAGTCTTGTGTTTAGTACTGCATGAGTTATCAATATTTAGTGAGTGTTTGTGGTCCTTTAAATACCCCTTAAAGGGAAGAATATATTTGCACTTTATGTTTTGCTCATTATTTCAACAATGCAATTGCCTATATATAGGCCATGAAATAGTTTTGGCATGATAATAATACTAGGCATCAGTTTGAGCGCGCGGATCAGCGCAGTCACGCAGATGGGATCCACGTGGTAGTGATTGCCAACCGTTTGGAGGGTCCGCGACCGTGCAGATACCATTTTCCCGACACATGATTTTCACGGAAATCCAGCGGACCGCGACCGCGAGGAGGAAAACCAGGCCTAAATTTAATAACTTGCAAGTCATCTCAAATACGTGAGATAAATGTAATGTTGGTGATGATGAATAAGTTTTTAAATGAATGCTACTACTAGGTAGTTTTTGTAGTGTTGCAATTAATTATTTAATTTGTGAAATTTCAAATGAGACAGTAAGAGTGGTATAATGATACTGAAATTTGCTAAAATTATGGAAGGGATGCCACAGTTAACCCTTCAAGTAAATATGCCCGTTATTTAAAAATTAATAAGCCTGTCATGCAAAATTGGTAAATTAAGAAATAATTGTAATCAAAATTTCAAAATTATCTGGAAATCTTGGGCTAATATACCTCATTGAATCTTTGGAACTCTGAAAATCTCTCATAGGACTAGTTGCTCCGCTAACATTGCTTGCAGAGCCATAGCAATGGCTTTGTTCAGCACTTCTGGCCAAACGATATAAACTGTCTCTAATGCACAGTCTAGTTCTAATACCCATCTGATAAAAAGAAATGACATGTTAAACTTTAGCACAATCATAATAAGCATGGAGAACTTTGAGTGTCTTTCGGGAATTGAGACATATATTAGTATACAAGTAAACAATCAGCATATATTTTCTGAACGAGATCGGATTAAATGGTGTTTTTAACGTTCAGAAATTAAAACTAAACATTTCCTGTCTACACGTCAGATGCACAAAAATGTTGAGGTTGTCTAACTTTTTGGACGTAAGATGCTACAATTATGACTCTCCAGACTGCTAAGGAGATATGTTCTCCTCTTCGGTCTCTATATTCTGCTGAAGGCATCCTGATGGGGAGCCATCAGATGCACTTGGAGGAGCTCGCCGCAAGGCGGGGCCCACATACATGTACTCGCGCAGGAAGACTTGATCGGATCGCCGATCAGACTCCGCGGTTGCGTCCGAGACGTCACCTCGAGTCAAAACGCTATGTTTATTTTTTTTGAGTTTATTTTGATGTATTTCAAGGACTAACCCACCGGCCAATCATAACCGTTGATGGGGGATGCCCTAATTTATGTTTTCTTATAAATAGGATGCTAGGGGGCTCATTTGAAGGCATTGCAGAATTTGGAGAAGAATAATCCCGGATTCCAGCGATCCCTCCTCGGTGCCGACGCCGTGGAACCCTAGGTGACGACTCCTAGGCCGCCAATCTTCCCCCCAAGGTAACCCCTATCCCCCTCCTTCGTTTTCCAGCCATTTCCCCCTCTTTCCACCGCTGGAGACCCCCAAAACCACCTCCAAAATCTGCCGGCCTGCTGTGAAAACAGCAGCCGACAGCCCCTGTTCAAACCCCAGCCCAGCCGTCTCTCCTACACCCCCCTTCCCGCTGTTTTTCCTGCACCGGCCGACCAACCAGCACACTCCACCGCCCCCTTGTCTCCAGCCTGTACCAGCCGGCCCCTCCCTACAGCAGCCCAGCCAAGCCGCCACCTCCTCTCACCAAAACCAGCCACCCTAGAGGAGCCTCCACCCTAGCCGGCCATTCCTCTCCCTTCCCCTTCGTGGATCCACTCCCCAACACTCCGAAAACCCTAGATCTAATTGATCTAGTACTACCTTTCCCCGATCTACCGTCTCCTTACGTATTCCCACTCCCGTAGCCCGGATCCGTCCTAAAATTAGCGGATCTACCCACCGACACTCCGATCCATTCTCTAGTGGCCGGATCTCGCCGTTTCCGACCCGCATCCCCTCTTTTCCACCGTGGGCAGCCACCGTGACGTCACCGTGCCACCGTGTCCTCCGATCGCTCGTTTTGCATCCGGCCCCTCAAATTCTCCACCGTCTCGGATCAGCCCACTGCATCGTGAGTATTTCATGGTATTGTGTTTGTATTTGACATTTGCACTTGGTTGGTTATCTATATTTGTGCTGTGATCATAGTCTGTTAGTTGTTGTCTCATACGCTAATATTTGTTGTGGAATTAGTCGCCGCGCGGAGGAAGTCGTTGCCAAATTGTCAAAGTTATTTAATTGTTTCTTTATTTCGATTAACTGCGTGGTGTTGCTAATTTTCATTGCTTAAGTTACTAGTCGTTGCTGTCCGACTGTTCATTGCATGTAGCATTGCATTCACATATCCCCTCACACGTGCACGTAGGGTCCTAGCTTCCGAGCACCACTAGCCTACCCCTACATCATTTGGTATCAGAGCGCAGGTTAGGCCACTTGCATGCTCCGTAGTGGTAGGACTTTTAGAGTAAGCATGATAGAACCACAGAACACTGAGGACCGAGCGATGAGTTCGAATTCGGACGCCGCTTTCGCTGAGTTCCAACGCCTTGTCCTAGGTCGCCTTGACACCATAGGAGCCCAGTTCGATGATGTGCGTCATGACTTTGCCGAGGTGAACCTTCGTTTAGGCCACTTAGAGGATGTCAGGGACACTCTGACACAGCGTGACGATTCTCTTGAGGACGACCCGGACGCTCCTCCACGTCGAGGGCAACGCCCGAGGGACGACCCACCTCCCGCAGACCGTCACCGTCGTGATAGTCCTCTTCAAGCCCCGTTTCTGCCGGTAAGGCGACATCCTGATTTTGCGAGAGATTATAGGCAAGTCCCGGCGAGGGATAGGCTGCCACCCCAGCGTGATGAGTACCGTATGCCACGTCAGCCTCAGCCGGACCCCAGAGATCGTGTGCCCCCACACGGTCGCCGTGACCATCACCAGGATGATTATTATCCCCCGGGTCGGAGAGAGCGTGGTCCCCCACCCGCTCGATACGACTACGCTCATGATGACTACCCCGAGGACT
The DNA here is from genome assembly GCA_039583875.1 of Platanthera guangdongensis. Lineage (NCBI taxonomy): Eukaryota > Viridiplantae > Streptophyta > Magnoliopsida > Asparagales > Orchidaceae > Platanthera > Platanthera guangdongensis. Next base: position 2,744,202 of record CM077162.1, on the reverse strand, counting down.
ACCCCGATCCTCGGAGAGGGGGCCACTATCATGACATCACTCGTCGCATCCGACTCGACGCCCCTTCGTTCGATGGTCGCCTAGATCCGAAAGCCTTCAACGATTGGCTCTTGGACATGGACCACTACTTCGAGTGGTACGACATGAGTGACGAGCGTTGTGTCCGCTTTGCAAAGATGAAGTTGATCGGGCAAGCTAAGGTATTCTGGATTAGTGTTGAGAGAGCTCTAGAGCGGGATGGTTACTACCCCATCGCCAGATGGGACGAGATGAAGGAGAGACTGAAGGAGAAGTACCTCCCCGTGTCATATCGAGATCAACTATTTGAGCAGCTATAGAACCTACGGCAGGGGACACTTACCGTCGCAGAGTACATGGCTCGCTTCGATGAGCTGGTCGTCAGAAGTGATATTTCAGAGGAGCCTATTGCCACTGTCGCCCTCTTCAAGGCGGGCCTTCGTTCCGATATTCGGAGAGAGTTGATTCCCCACCGCTTGGAGACTGTTGATCAGATATTCCAGCTCCCCCTCGAGTATGAGCAGTACCTTTGTTCGTCTAGTACGAGGCAGTTCACCTCTCGGACTGATTCCTCGAACTTTAGGAAACCCACTCCTCCCCAGACCACCACGGCCGCACCCTCACGTATTCCCGCGGATGCGAAGGGTAAAACCGTAGCTACTGATGACCAGCGATCTGGGGGCATTATATGTTTTAGATGCTCTGGCAGGGGCCACGTGGCGGCGCAGTGCCCCACGCGGAACCTGTTACTTGAGGAAGAGGAGGAGCAGGGTTTAGAGGGTGAAGAGGAGGCCCCAGAGGAGGTTAGGGCCGCAGTCGAGGAAGGTTGGGAGAGTGACGCCGAGCGATCGTTAGAGGTGAGAGTGATTCGACGCCTCCTACACACTCCACGTGTGGACGAGGACTGGTGACGCACGACCATCTTTTACACGTACATCCCTAGTGCAGGAGGTCCCTGCAAGCTAGCTATTGATGGTGGGAGTTGCGTGAATATTGTAGCCCAGAAGGCGCTTGACCGTATGCAGGTGAAGGCAGAGCCTCACCCCCATCCGTACCGTGTCGTCTGGGTTGACAAGACGGCGATTCAGGTCACCCAGCGTTGCTTAGTCCCGATCACTATTGCGTCCTTTCAGGACAAGGTCTGGTGCGACGTCATTCCCATGGACGTCGCTCACGTGTTGCTTGGCCGCCCCTGGCTTTTTGATCGTGATGTCACGTGCTTCGGTCGCTCGAACACGTGTGTCTTTTATGATAAAGGGCGGAAGATCACGTTGACACCCACCAAGCCCCGAGATCGACCCAAGGGTGTGGTAGAGTCGTCTCCGAGCACGAGCGCCTCACGGCCACTGCATATTCTGAGGCGAGGTGAGTTTATGCGAGATAGTGCTGAGTCCGACGTTATTTATGTAGTATCTGCTACCCAGGTTACTGAGGACGCCCCGGTTGATTTCCCACTCGCGGTGCGTCCCCTGTTAGGCGAGTTTGCGAACATTATGCCAGACGAGTTCCCCGACGAGCTGCCTCCCCCTCGGGACATTCAGCATGCCATTGATTTAGTCCGGGGAGCTTCCCTCCCGAACCTGCCCCACTACCGTATGCACCCGGATGAGCACGCTGAGCTCAAACGGCAGGTTGACGAGCTTCTTCGGAAGCAGTTCATTCGCGAGAGCATGAGTCCTTGTGCGGTCCCCGCCCTTCTTACCCCTAAGAAGGACGGTAGTTGACGTATGAGCATCGACAACCGCGCCATCAATAAGATCACGGTCAAGTATCGCTTCCCTATCCCACGACTCGATGACTTACTGGATACTATGTCTGGTGCCCAGATCTTCTCCAAGATCGACCTCCGCAGTGGGTACCATCAGATACGAGTTCGTGAGGGGGATGAGTGGAAGACCGCATTTAAGACCAAGGACGATCTGTATGAGTGGCTAGTCATGCCATTCGGGTTATCCAATGCCCCGAGCACATTCATGCGCGTGATGACGCAGGTGTTGCGGCCCTACATGGGCAAGTTTCTGGTGGTGTACTTTGATGACATATTAGTCTACAGCCAGACTCAGGCCGCTCACCTCGATCATTTGAGACTTCTCTTTGGCACCCTCCGCCAAGAGAAACTGTATGTGAACCTGAAGAAGTGCGCCTTCCTCTCCGAGTCCGTCCACTTCCTAGGCTTTATTATTTCCTCCACTGGAGTCTTCGTGGACTCTGAGAAGGTCAAATCTATTCGAGATTGGCCTGTACCTAGGAATATCCACGAGGCTCGTAGCTTTCACGGGCTTGCCACCTTCTATAGGAGGTTTGTCCAGGGGTTCAGCACAATCATGGCCCCCTTAACGAGCTGTCTCAAGAAGGGAGAGTTTCAGTGGACCCCCGCAGCCACTAGAGCCTTCGAGGAGATTAAGGAGAGATTGACGACAACTCCCGTCCTACGGTTGCCGGATTTTAGTCGCGCCTTTGAGGTCGCCTGCGACGCGTCCGGTATCGGTATAGGTGGCGTATTGAGTCAAGAGGGACACCCAGTTTCTTACTTTAGTGAGAAGCTGAATGAAGCCAAGCAAAAGTACTCGAACTACGATCGAGAATTTTATGCTATTGTCCAGTCTCTGCGCTACTGGCGACACTATCTCCTTCCCAGGGAGTTTGTGTTGTATTCCGACCACCAGGCCCTCCGTTACCTCGATTTGCAACGCAAGCTGGGCCACCGACATGCAAAGTGGGTTGAGTATCTGCAGGATTTTCATTACGTTCTCAAGCACCGCGCGGGTGTTGAGAACAAGCCGGCCGATGCGTTGAGTCGCCGCGTGTCCCTATTGCAGACGATGACAACAAGTGTGCAGGGACTTGAGCGACTGATGCTCGATTACCCTACGTGCCCTGACTTTGGTGAGATTTATACCGCCCTATCCCGAGACCCGCCCGACCCTGTTGAGGGATATCAGATTTACGAGGGATATCTGTACCGGGCTTCCCGCCTATGCGTTCCTCAGACGTCTTACCGAGATTACCTGATTTGGGAACTGCATGAGGGCGGAGCCGCGGGTCACTTCGGGCGAGATAAGTCCATAGCCATTGTGGAGGACCGTCTCTACTGGCCTAGCCTCAAGAAGGACATAGCTCGGGTTGTGCGCCACTGCCGTATCTGTCAGACGGCCAAGGGAAATAAGCAGCACACCGGCCTTTATACACCCCTACCCGTTCCACCCCGCCCTTGGGAGGACATCATCATAGATTTTGTTCTCAAACTTCCCCGCACCTTACGGAAACACGATTCCATCTTCGTGGTAGTTGATCGGTTTTTGAAGATGACACACTTCATTGCTTGCCGCAAGACGGCAGATGCGACCTATGTTGCATCTATATTCACGAGGGATGTCTTTCGGTTGCATGGCCTACCCAAGTCGATCGTGTCTGACCGCGATGTGAGGTTCATGAGCTACTTTTGGAAAACCCTGTGGCACAAGACTGGTACTATCCTTAGGTTTTCCTCAGCATATCACCCACAGACGGACGGTCAGACTGAGGTAGTGAATATGAGTTTAGGGAATCTGTTACGGTGTCTAGCTGTTGAGCATGTAGGTAGTTGGGACTTAGATTTGCCGATCGCCGAGTTTGCCTACAATAGCTCAGTCAACAGGTCCACCGGGTTAAGTCCATTTCATGTAGTTTCAGGATACGACCCTAGGAAACCTATAGACCTTGTCCCGAGTCCTTTAGAGTCCCGCCCTAGTGAGTCTGCTGAGTCATTTGCACAACATTTGCATGATTTGCATGAGTCGGTCCACCGACGAATAGTAATAAGCAATGATAATTATAAAGTCCATGCAGATAAGCGAAGGCGAGAGCAGATATTTAATGTAGGCGAGAAGGTAATGGTGCGAGTCCGCCCCGAGAGGCTCTCTTCGGGACCTGCCAAGAAGTTAAGCGCGAGGCGAATAGGTCCATATTCCATTATTAGTCATATTGGGACCAACGCCTACCGGCTTGACATCCCGGCCAGTATGAGAATTCACCCTGTGTTTAATGTTGAGGATCTGACTCCATACTATGAGCCTCATGAGTATGTGGACCCGAGCGAGGGAGATGCCTAGCCACCCCCACCACCACTGTCGCTACCATACCACCCGTCCACTTTGCCACAACCTGCTGGCCATCCTAGTCCACCCACTGTTGCCACCCACCCACCCGGGACCTCGTCCACTTTGGTTCCCCCGCAGGCACCACCGATCGCACCGGGACCCACCTTTCGAGAGGCGAGAGATGAGAGCGTCACAGAGATCAGATCCCACCAGTTTGTTCCCACCTCGGACGGACCGCGTTGCCGCTACCTGGTACATTGGCGGGGCCGACCTGACACAGACGAGACTTGGATACTACAGGCAGAGCTAGATCGGCTCGCCCCCGGACTTCGTCTTCAGTACGATCATCTCCATTCATCGGAGATGAAGGCCCTTCAGTCGGGGGGGAGTTGATGGGAAGCGATTGGATGCACTTGGAGGAGCTCACCGCAAGGCGGGGCCCACATACATGTACTCGCGCAGGAAGACTTGATCGGATCGCCGATCGGACTCCGCGGTTGCGTCCGAGACGTCACCGCGAGTCAAAACGCTATGTTACTTTATTTTTTTTTTGAGTTTATTTTGATGTATTTCAAGGACTAACCCACCAATCATAGCCGTTGATGGGGGATGCCCTAATTTATGTTTTCTTATAAATAGGATGCTAGGGGGCTGATTTGAAGGCATTGCAAAATTTGGAGAAGAATAATCCCGGATTCCAGCGATCCCTCCTCGGTGCCGACGCCGTGGAACCCTAGGTGACGACTCCTAGGCCGTCAATCTTCCCCCCAAGGTAACCCCTATCCCCCTCCTTCGTTTTCCAACCATTTCCCCCTCTTTCCACCGCTGGAGACCCCCCAAAACCACCTCCAAAATCTGTCGGCCTGCTGTGAAAACAACAGCCGACAGCCCCTGTTCAAACCCCAGCCCAGCCGTCTCTCCTACACCCCCCTTCCCGCTGTTTTCCCTGCACCGGCCGACCAACCAGCACACTCCACCGCCCCCTTGTCTCCAGCCTGTACCAGCCGGCCCCTCCCTACAGCAACCCCGCCAAGCCGCCACCTCCTCTCACCAAAACCAGCCACCCTAGAGGAGCCTCCACCCTAGCCGGCCACTCCTCTCCCTTCCCCTTCGTGGATCCACTCCCCAACACTTCGAAAACCCTAGATCTAATTGATCTAGTACTACCTTTCCCCGATCTACCGTCCCCTTACGTATTCCCACTCCCGTAGCCCGGATCCGCCCTAAAATTAGCGGATCTACCCACCGACACTCCGATCCATTCTCTAGTGGCCGGATCTCGCCGTTTCCGACCCGCATCCCCTCTTTTCCACCGTGGGCAGCCACCGTGACGTCACCGTGCCACCGTGTCCGTCTCCGATCGCTCGTTTTGCATCCGGCCCCTCAAATTCTCCACCGTCTCGGATCAGCCCACTGCATCGTGAGTATTTCATGGTATTGTGTTTGTATTTGACATTTGCACTTGGTTGGTTATCTATATTTGTGTTGTGATCATAGTTTGTTAGTTGTTGTCTCATACGCTAATATTTGTTGTGGAATTAGTCGTCGCCGCTTGCTAAGGCTCTCCGCGCGGAGGAAGCCGTTGCCAAATTGTCAAAGTTATTTAATTGTTTCTTTATTTCGATTAACTGCGTGGTGTTGCTAATTTTCATTACTTAAGTTACTAGTCGTTGCTGTCCGACTGTTCATTGCATGTAGCATTGCATTCACATATCCCCTCACACGTGCACGTAGGGTCCTAGCTTCCGAGCACCACTAGCCTACCCCTACATCACATCCTCTAGATACTTTATGAAACTTTTCAGACGTTGACATCGGGGTCCCAAAATGAGGATATATATGATTTTGGGGCACTTGGTGGTTTCCTTGGGCAGTGGAATGTATTTCAATCAATCTCCACAAATCCTACAATTACTCAGACTTCAGTGAGAGGCACTCATTGGTATTCTACTTCTTGCATGAGCACCTAGATCATATGAAACAACGTGCACACCCATCCTTCACAACACAATTTTTCAACTGTCATTGAAGAGACTCACTCTTTCTGCGATCTATTGTACTGCGCCGCCATCATCTACTACCACTGAGATTATGCCATTGACTCGTAGCTCGAGGTCGAGGACATTTGAACTTCTCTAGTCGAGACACTTCTTTTTGGGGTCGAGGACCTACTAATGCTGGTCATGGACTGTCTCGTCTGTTTTAGGGCCATATCCTCAATCATCCTGGTCATCGTGTCCTATATCGTCCATGCTGTAGTGTTGTCAATAATCAGGAGGGCAAATGTTGGGATTGATTTCCTTAAACTGCATTTACTACTTTGCTATTCAAGAACTAAAGTGGCATAATCGAACTTCATTCTCCATACGTCATCCACGAAATAAATCTACACAGAAATAAATCTATGATTCTACAGATATCCACACGAGTGAAAGAGAACCCCAAGGACTTGTCCCATAAGAACTGGGTCGGAGAAGTACTGCTCTCTGTGTATCCACAAATTGCTAGATTCGTTTCCTGGAGAGGTGGAGACAAGAAGAGTTCACAACGGTTACTAGGGTTCGTCTCTAGATCAAAAGCACACACAGAGGTCACATGTAGGAAAATCCTTTTCCAAGTCTATTTATACCCAAGGATATCAAACAGACAATAACCCCTTAAAATCCACCAAAACACAAGTTGCGTCGATATGCGTCGACATGCAGTCGATGTGCGTCGATAAGAACTTGATGCAACGTCGAGAAGCATTCGACGACACCCGACGCACCTTTCGTCGACAGACAGTCGACTTACTTGCGTCGAATAGAAGTTGACGTAACGTAAACATCTACTCGACGTAACGCCAACTAAGGATCCACATCAACATGAGTTCGACTGCATCGACAGCTAGTCGACATGCGTCGACATGCACTAGACGCGTCCCGTCAGCTTTCTTTATATCATATGACTGATCCTTTACTCAAAAAACTGGTTATGGCCTTCGCATGCTTCAAAGATAATATCATGTGCATTACGAACCAGGGAGGAAATCAAATGATTATACTTGTTAAACCCCAATGATAAAAGTCCAAAAAGAGGCCCATGGTACATTTCATTTTTCTTATATTTAGTTTCACACCTCCAAATGTAAATTTTTTCACTACCTCTAATTTATATAAAGAGGAGAGCTCTCTCGTAATATCTATTTTTTAAAAATAAAATTATTTAATATTTCAAAATTTCATATGGTATCAGAGAGGGTCATAATCACCTGTTGCTCTCCTCTCGCGTGAATACTCCCAACCCTTGCATGAAAACTTTCCAGTATTGCGTGAATTCTCCTGACCTCACATGAAATAACCACAACAGTACTTGCCAAACAACCCTGTGAGCTTGCCACTTTGATCGACCACCTACCAACTGAGGCCTCCCCGCGGGTTTTATAGTTTTTGCTAGAAGGTGGAGGTCTCGCTATTTATCTAAGGAACTCGCGACCTCCGCTCGTGATCCACGGCTCGGAGCTTCCGCTCGCTGATTAGGTCACAATCGCAGCTTTGCTTGACTTGCGCTAGAAGGTGGACGGCTTGGCGATCTTGTCGAAAATGCTTTGTCAAACATCCTCACTTCCGTCCTCAGACACATGTTAGCATAGTGGCCCCTGAGTCTTCTGCGTCAACATTCATCCCGCCACCAGAATCCGACAACTGATTCTATTTGACAAATATTGAGGCTCTCATCAATGCTTCCAAGCAATTTTCCTCAATCGCCACTTCGTCGGGTAGTGGGCATGTTGCAATTAAGAGTAAGTAATTCATCGACTCAGGTGTCTCTAATCATCTGACTAGAAAACCTTTTTTATTCTCTCATCTTGAGAAACATAATCGGTTACCCCCAGTCTTTGTGGTTGATGATTCTTCTGCTCCAGTCTGTGGTTATAAAGTTCTGACTATCGCTCTCTAGTTGGACGACACTCTATTCGTCCCTAATTTTTCTTGGGGTTTGTTGTCTGACAATGCTCTTTGATGACAATTTCAATGTCCTATCTCATTCTCTTCTATTGTTTATTATTTCCAGAACTTAAACTCGTAGAGGACGATTGTTGCTGAGACTGAAGGTTGTAATGTGCAATACATCAACGATCTTCCTGCTTTCTCTGCGTGTGTCATCTCCACTTCTCTACTCCAGTGGCATCTACGTCTTGGTTATCCGTCGGTGCATCTCCTCCACCAGCTCATGTCCTCTTTCAATGCTGACGCCACTCTTGAATGTGAGGCTTGTCAATATGACAAGCATCATCACACTTCTTTTCCTGCACAATTATGTAAAAAGCTTGTTCGTCCTTTTGATCTTGCTCATTCGGACATTTGGGGTCCTAGTCCCACCAAGTTTGTTGGTTGCAGTAGTATGTGCCTTGTAATTTTTATTGATGAATTCTCTCACTGTACTTTGATGTAGTTCCTAAAAGACCGTTCTAAACTTTTTCAATCTTCTCAAAATTTTATAATGAAATTTGTACTCAGTTGAGTATGTCACTCAAAATTATTCGCACTGATAATGCAAAAGAATACATAAGTCAGCAACGCTTATTTGTTTGCACTTCCAACGACATTATTCATCAGATCAATTGCGTGCATACGTCCCAACAAAATAGGTGGCCGAAAGGAAGAATCATCATCTCCTCGATGTTACCCAGACACTCTTAGGTCAGATGAATGTTCTTCGCTCCTATTGGGGACATACAGTTCTCATTCTTTGTTTTCTAATTAATTGTTTATCTTCTTCTACCTTCAAGGTAATACCACTTTCTCTCTTTGTCCGATTGATATACTTTTTCCTCACTTTGTGTGTGTTTAGTTGTACTGCTGTCATCAACACTCCTACATCTGATCGTGATAAACACTATAGTCGCGCCACTAAATGTATCTTCATGAGATACTCTCCCACTCAGAAGGGATATCTTTGTTTCAACCCTATCAAAAATGACAATATGTCTCTAATAACGTCACCTTTTTAAATCTACCCCGTATTTTTTCAGAGAACGGTTGGACCTTTCTTCTAGAGATCTGTCCTCATCTTTCTACCACGTCTCTCCCTCCCACTTTTGTTTCATTGTTCCCAATCATTCATGCACCTTCCTCTGATATCCTGCAACCAACCGACGAAAACTCTGGTATGTGTCCCTCCAATTTCACCCTTTACATATCATTATCATCGATGATATGCTTCTGCACCTATCCTCGCTCCTTCCACTCCCGAGTCCCCACCGCCAACTCTTAGGCCAGGGCACTCCTCTTCAGAACGTTCACACACTTCAGTAGACTTGGACATGGATCTTCCCATTGCTTTACGCAAAGGGGTAAGGGGGAGCGCATAAAAATCTCTTATTAATGTTGTCTCATATGCTAATTTTGATCCCTCCACTAAGTTTACATGGCCACTCTCCACTACCGCCATTCTTGCTATACATGAGGAAGCACTTCGGTATACCTTGTTGTAAAGCGATCATGGAAGAGAAAATCTGTCTTAAAATCAAGGGATACTTGGAATCTTGTCCCAACCACATTTGGGGGAGATGTTGTCAGGCGTCAATGGGTCTTTGTAATCAAGTTTCTTCGAGACGACATTGTGGATCGATACAAGGCTCATCTAGTTGCCAAGGTGTTCACCCATACATATGGTGTTGATTTCTTTGACATCTCTCTGGTGGTCGGTATTAGTACTGTCTTGATACTATTCTCCGTTGCTGTCAAACAAAATTGACAAATGTCTCAGCTTAATGTCAAAAATGTCTTCCTCTATAGTGTCTTACACGAACCGGTCTATATGGAGCAACCTCCTGATTATGTTGCTCAGTGGATTCTCAAGTGTGTAAGCTTTAAAAGGTAATTTATAATCTCAAACAAAATCCTCACGTACAGTTTGATACATTCGGTCAGATCGTCTCTACCATTGGTTTCTCCAAAAGCAATGTTGATCACTCTTTATTTAAACAGAGAACAAACCATGATCTGATCGTTCTCGATGTCTATGTTGACAAGATTCTTCTTACCGAAAATGACTTCTAGAATAGAGAAAACCAAGAAATATCTTTGAGAGCATTTTTTACCAAAGATATTGCCATCCAAGATACTTCTTAGGAATTAAAATTGCGCAATGTAATAACTCCATAGTTCTCTACCAGTCAAAGTATGTCCTACATCTACTCAATGAAGCTGATTTGCTAGGAACGAAACCTGCTCGGAATCACATGTTTATGGGTACTGACAAACTTTGGGATAAGACATCCTCTCTCCTATATGATATTACTCGATATAGGCGTCTGAATGGTAAACTCATCTATCTTACTATAACTAGACTTGATATCTCATATATTATAGGGATGGGTCAGTTAATTCATACAGACTCCCAGAAAGTGTCACATGTAAGCTCCTTTAAAAATATTAGAATGCATTGAATGGTCTATGGGGGAAAAGACTTGTTGTTTAAAAGAAACAATCATCTACGCATTACAACATACTCCGATGCAAGCTATGCAGTTGATAAAGGAGATCGAAAATTCCCTTCTAGATTTTACACATACGTCAGAGGAAATTGTTATGATGCGAGACGAGCGGGACCCGCGTTGGGGGCGCACGTATCAATGCCAACCACACGCCACGTCCGCATGACTGTCTTGGGATGTTTTTATTATTCTGCGCGCACGTTTATTTTTATGCAATGTTGTCTTATTGTTCCCACATGTTTAAGCCCAAGTGAGAGGGCAAAAATAGCGTGAACTAGTTATCTACCGGGTGAACTCTTTGTTTGGGATACAACAAGTAATTTCTTCTTTTACTCCCTCTCTCTAAATCTCTCTCTCTCTACCTGATGTAATATGATGCATTGCGGGATGCATCACAACCCCTCTCAGTTCGCCCCTCGCCCTAGCCGCAACAGCGCTCCGCTCGTTCGATGCCTCGCCGGCATCGACTCCACCGATCCCCCTCTTCCCTCTCCCCTTTCTCTCTCTCTATTTCTCCCTCTCCTTTGTCTTCTCTCCAGCAGCCGGGTTTTCCCCATCTCCAACCATTGCACCGCCGGGCTCTAAGAAGGGTTCTGCCGATCCTGGGGGGATTCATCCCTCTCCGGCCTTAACACGAGACCAAGATCAGGAGGTCATAACAACTTGGTATCAGAGCCAAACACCGGCGCTCCACTCTCTGGTACCTACCGCGCCGCCCTAACTTCTCCACACCGTCCGTTCGCGCACTCGCCACTGCCCATCTTGACCGCAGGCTTGCTTCCCTCGCCGGTCGTGAACCCCTTGCAGCAACCCTCTATGGCTGACGACGGTCCCTCACTATCTCAAATCATGGAGCTCTTTTAGTCCATGTTCACCACTCAGAACGACAAGATGGAAGCCTTCAATGCACGCTTGGATGCTATACAAGGCGCCCTGCCCCCGCCGATGGCAGCCCACGCGGCCTCCCCCGCCACTAGCTGGGTCGACTCACCCCCCACTCGCGGGGGCAACTTCTCTTTTCCTCGTTCGATCCAAATGGATTTTCCGATCTACGAAGGTCGCGAAGATCCATTCCCTGGCTCACGAGATGTGAGTTTTTCTTCACGAATCAACATACCCCAGACAAGGAATGCGTCGAAATCGGTTCTTTCCACCTCCTTGGACCGGCACAGTTACGAGTGACTCAATTCCTACGGGAATATACTAACCCCTCCTGGGAGGATTTCCGGGCAGCATGCGCACTTCAATTTGGCCAGGCCATGTAAGGCACCCCCTCGGCGACCTCATCGCCATCAAGTACACCGGCTTCATTGAGTCTTACTTGGAGCAATTTCAACTGTTACTGTCTCGCACCACATCCGTTTTGCCGCCGCAACAGTTCCCTGCTTCACGACCGGGTTACCGGAACGCTTGCGCTAGGACATGGAGTTTCAGAAGCCGCGGGATCTCACAACTGCTATGAGCATGACCCGTGCATGTGAACGACGCCTATGCTTGACTGGCCGCGGCTGGCCCGCCGTGACTATTTTTGCTACCGACCACCTTCCGGGTTTTCTAACCCTAAACCGCCAAGTGGGGACGAACCACCGCGTCCCACTTTTCGCCCCTGCTTATCCCGACCCGAGATGGCAGCATGTCGTGAGAAGGGGTTATGCTTTCATTGTGATGAACCATTCACCCTCAATCAACGGTGCAAACGTTTATTTTGGTTGGGAGTTGATGATGCATCCGAGGATGAGGACGACAAACGAGATGAATTTGGCATGCCACAACTCTCTCAATGCTCTAGCCGTGCCGCAAGACGGTTGCACAATTCAGATTTATGTGGATGTGGAGGGGACATCCCTCTTAGCTCTCATGGACACGAGCAACACCCACAACTTCATTCGGCAGGAGAGGGCCCTTACTCTCCACCTTCCTTTCGTCTCCCGCGGCCACGCCAACGTGGTCGTGGCTAACAACCAGCAAATGTCGTGTCTTGGTGTTAGTCGACGCATGGCCTTTGCAGTATATGACTATCGTTCACAGACATATCTCTTTTTAGTGGATCTGTGGGGTTTTGATATCATCTTGGGCATTCATTGGCTCCGAACCTTGGGACCCCTCACATGAGATTTCGATCGCCTCACCATCTCATGACAGGCGGGGATTCGTTTGGTCCAGTGGCACAACCAAGCCTTGTGGCAGTCTCCCTCCTACTTTTCGGTCCGCACCAAGCCCGTGGCCACTCCAGTGGAGAAGCCAGTCAACTACCCTCTGAACCTTGACAACTTCTGTAGCTCTTCTTCGGGATATTCAGCCCATGCTCAAGCTTTCCCCCACGTCGCCAGCAGGACTATCGCATTTGCCTCCTTCCGGGCGCGATCCCGGTTCTTGTGCGACAATGTGACCCTCTCCAACAAGGCCTCATTTGGCGCTGTGTCTCCCCCTTCTCTTCCTCGATATTGTTGATGCACAAGAAAGACAATTCGTGGCGGCTCTGTGTGGACTACCGGGTCCTAAACGCTATCACAGTCAAGGATAAGTTTCCAATTCTGGTAGTGGAGGAACTCCTCGACGAGCTACATGGAGCGTGCTTCTTCTCCAAGCTCGATTTGTACTCCAGTTATCATCAAGTCTGCATGGCGACATGGAGAAAACTATGTTCCGCACACACAATGGTCATTTTGAATTCTTGATCATGCCGTTCAATTTAACGAATGCTCCTACCTTCAAGGCCCCCATGAACGAGGTATTCCGCCATTTTCTCCGAAAGTCTGTTATTGTTTTCTTTGATGACATTCTTGTCGATAGCATGTCATGGGCGGAGCACCTACAAACTCTACATGTCGTTCTCAGCTTGGTGCACACTCACCAATTGGTTCTTAAAGCCTCCAAATGTTCCTTCGGGCAGCGCTCTGTCACCTACTTGGGACATGTGGTGCACAATTTGGGCGTTTCGGCCGACCCGACAAAGCTCCAAGGAATAGCATCGTGGCCTATATCGCAAACCCTTACCGACCTACGTGGATACCTTGGTCTCACAGGATATTATCGTCGCTTCATCCGCAATTACGGCACCATCGCAGCTCCCCTGATCAGTTTACTCCAGAAGAACGCCTTCACATGGACGGAAGCTGCAACTCAAGCCTTCCACTCTCTACAAGCGGCATTGTTGTCCGCTCCCGTTCTCCACCTACCGGACTTCGCCCTACCCTTCCTTGTGGAAGTGACGCCTCGGGACTCGGCTACGGCGCAGTCCTACAGCAAGAGGGGCACCCGATAGATTATTTCAGTCACCAGACCGCCATCCATCGCCGCAAACTGCCGGCCTATGAACAAGAACTCATTGGGCTCGCCAAAGCCGTTCAACATTGACGCCCTTTCTTATGGGGCCACCGCCCCTTGGTAATTCAGACGGGTCACTATAGCTTAAAGTACTTGTTCGAACAACGGCTACCTATGGTGCTGCAACAACAATGGGTGAGTAAACTTCTCGTCTTTGACTTCCAAGTGGAATACAAGGCCGGTGTGCTCAACCACGCCGCTGATGCTCTATCTCGCCGTGACAATCCACCCGCGACCTCACTCCTCGCCATTTCATTTCCCGCGGCGGATCTTCTCTCCTCGCTCTGCCATGAGATCTAACAGTCTCCTAACTTATCGGAACTCCTCCACAGGGCGGCAACGGGCCTCACTGATCATCATTGGACCTCCCACAATGGACTTATCTTCTATCGTGACTGTGTGTACGTGGACACGACATCTCCTCATTCCCACCATTTCAGAGGATGTCCATTCTCGTATCCACAAAGGCGTTCACCGCACTCTCCAACGACTGCAAATGGAATTTTATTGGAAAAGGATGTGTAAGCATGTTCATGCCTTCATCGCGGCCTGCGCATTTTATCAAAGAAACAAGACCGATAATCTCCTTCCGACGGGTTTTCTCCAACCCCTACCGGTGCCCACACAGATTTGGGAAATAAATTTGTGGAAGGGTTGTCTTTTGTCCGCGGGAAATAAATTTTGATGGTGGTGAGATAGATTCTCAAAGGGGCCCATTTCATCTCCTTGCCTCGCCCGCTCATCGCCGAGAACATTGCCCGGATTTTTTTCCAAGAATGTTTTTGCCTACATGGCATAGAAACTCTTATTTCGGACAGGGACAAGGTATTCACCAGTCATTTTTGGAAGGAGCTCTTCTCCCTCAGCGGTACCAAGCTTGCCTCTTCTTCCGCTTACCACCCGCAGTCGGATGGTTAGACCAAGGTGGTCAATCGCACTGTAGAGATGTTTTTGCGATGTGTCACTGGTGATCGTCCTCGGGATTGGCCGCATTGGCTTCCTTAGATAGAATATTACTACAACACTGCATGCCACACAACATTGAAGACTACTCTGTTCCGCCTCATCTATGACCGAGAACCTCCACGCCTCATTTTGTATACGAGCAGCTCTGCATTTTAGATGTTGTGGATCGCGAATTGGTAGACCGCGAAGAGTTCTTGCAAGCAGCCCGAAACTTCCTTGTTCAAGGTCAATAGCGCATGGAAGTCGCCTACAACCGTAGACACAATGAGCTTACTCTCGCCTTCGGCGATTGAGTTTGGGTGCAGCGCCGCCCTTTCCGCCAAGTGACTGCTATCCAGACCGCTTCCAATAAATTGAGTCCCAAATGTTTTGGCCCCTTCCCGATTACAAAACGCATTGGCGACGTGGTTTACCGCCTCGACCTACCTCCGGAGGCGCGCATTCATGACATTTTTCACATTTCTCAGCTCAAACTCTCCGTTTGGCCTCCATCGTCTTCCCCACTAGTTGATATTCCAATCCAGCTTGAGGACAAGTTGTCTCTCGGTGAGGGAGGTGATGTGATGATGCGGGACGAGCCGAACCCACACTCGGGACACGCATATAAACGTCGACCGCACACTTATTTTTTATGCAATGCTGTTTTATTGTTCCCACATGTTTAATCTACCGGGTGAGCTCTCTGTTTGGGATTAAGCAAGTAATTTCCTATTTTACTCCCTCTCTCTAAATCCCTCTCTCTCTCTCTGCCCCTCTTAGTTCGCCACTCACCCTAACCGCAACAGCGCAACGCTCGTTTGACGCATCGCCGACGTCGACCCCACCGATCCCCCTCTTCCCTCTCCTCTCTCTCTATTTCTCCCTCTCATTTGTCTTCTCTTCATCCGCTGGGTATTCCCCATCTCCAACCACTGCACCGCCGGGCTCTAAGAAGGGTTCAACCGATCCTGGGGGGATTCATCCCTCTCCGGCCCTATCATGAAATCGAGATCAGGAGGGCATAATAGAAATCTGGTCACATGGAAAAGAAAAATAATAAATAGTATAGTACAGGTCAAGTGCTGAAGTTGAATACATAAGTATGTCTCAGATTGCTTGTAAGTTGAAGTGGTTGAGAACTCTTCTAAAATATTTGGGAGAAATTTAAGATTATCCTCTCCCTCTCATTTGTCTTCTCTCCATCCGCTAGGTTTTCCCCATCTCAAACCATTGCACCGACGGGCTCTAAGAAGGGTTCCATCGATCCTGTGGGGGATTCATCCCTCTTCGGCCCTATCATGAGATCGAGATCAGATCATAATAGAAATCTGGTCACATGAAAAAGAAAAAAAATAAATAGAAATGTTCAGATCAATTGCTGAAGTTGAATACAAAAGTATGTCTCAGATTGCTTGTAAGTTGAAGTGGTTGAGAGCACTTCTAAAATATTTGGGAGAAATTTAAGATTATCCTCTACCGATGTTTTGCGATAATAAAGTTGTTATCTACATATCTAAAAATTCAGTGTTTCATGAATAAACAAAATATATTGAAGTTGATTGTCATTTCATCAGAGAGAAAACTATCAAAAAACAAATATGCATTGTTTGTTACTTAAAAAAGGTTGTCAATGTCATCACTAAACATATTTCTTCCTCTTTTTTGGATATTTGTGTCAAGCTGTAAATGATGGATATATATGTTCCAGTTTGAGGGGGGAGTGTTAAAGTTTAAGGATAAAAGCCCAAAAAGAGACTAATTGTACATTTCTTTTTTTTCTTGTATTTAGTCTCACATCTCCAAATGTAAATTCTTGATCTTCCTCTACTCTATATAAAGAGGTAAGCTCTCTTATAATATCAAGATTTTTTTAAAAAAAATTTATTCAATATTTTAAATCCTAACAATACTCATGACATAAATGAGTAAGCTCTAAGCAGTAAACAGAAGGAGGCATATCCCTTTGTCGACGAAGTAAAATCTTTATCCTCAACTGAAAAAACTGGGCAGTGTTACCTTTGTGCGAGTAAGTAGATTCCGCTCTTCTCCAAACATCTGGAACCATATTCAAGAAAAAATAATTATGAACAATACATTCTTGCATGGAATTCATGAGCCAAGTCATAATCAAGAAGTGTTTTAATTTCCATTGTACCTAATTATGGGCATTCTTCGTCAATTCTTTTGTGGTAACAACCACATAGCTAAATAACCTTCGACTCTTAAAAGCTAATGTAATAAACTGAGCCCACAATATGTAATTCACGTTACCAAGACAAATCATGGAAATTTGAGGTGCGGCATGATTATGGCCAACCAAGGTAGATCCAGCGGGATTAAACGAGTCACGAGAATCAACAACATTTGACATGCGTGACAATCAACACCAAATAACATAATGCTCTCATAAAAGGAGATGATTTAGTTTATGCGTTGGTCGAAAAAACAAAAAGGGCTGAACGATTGTCGCCGCCAAAAGAGGAAGGGTAAACAACCACTAAGACTGCAATCGACCCCCGAGCAACCCTAGGGGATGAAGTCCGATGAGGTGTTTAGGAGATATGAACCATTTTCTCAAAAAAAGTCACACCTAATATCTCAGATCCGAGAAGATCCGATTGATAAATCAATAAACCCTGATAGTATGTCATGGAGGGAGGTAAAATGAGGTTATGGTAAAAATATATGGGGTATTAGTGTCCACGGAAGAAGGCTGAAATGGCCATTCTCCTGTTTCCAAAGCCAACTGCAGCAACGATTTCACTCGGTTTTTGGGAGTTGCTTCTCTTGGGTTGACCTTGGGTTCTTTTGGGAAAACTGAGTGATTGGGTTGGTGGTGGGTAAGGTGCTTGCAAGGGGGGTGATGGTGGCAGATTTAGGATTTGAGGTTATTTTATTTTTCACACCGAGATACCATTATGAAAGTAGAAAGGGAAAAAATTCTTCATAATAATGAAAAGGAGGTACACTACCCATCAAAAGTAGGTACGGTATGATAAGGGTAATTACATGCTCAAACTAAATAATGCTAATTACAATACTAATAGATATCTATATTCATAAAGTAAACAAAGTTTTATTTGCATTTATTGGGCCTATGAAGGGTTTACAAGGGGGAAGAATGTTCTGATCAGTTTGCGCAACACCATGATGTGCAAAAATATAAGAACAGAAATTGCAAGCACCAACATGAATGCTATAAGATTTTTACTAAAGAGGTACAAAAAAAGAATATAAGTTAGGAATGATTTAATAAAATCTTTATAAGCACCTACACGAATTAAGCCAGGAATCTGTATAAAAATGTTCCATGATCAAACTGAAAGAATCCAAGGAGAAATAGAACTACCCGGTCCATAATCATTTGAAGCTGCTGAAAACTGGCTGCTTTTATAGACACGTCATCAATACAAGTACTAGTCAGACAAGAATTGTCTTGTAAAGTTGAGGAGGCCAAAGTATCTGTGGGTTCTTCATCACCTTCAAATTTGTATTTCCTTTGAGCTGAAGGATTACTTGCTTCAACATGGTGCTCTAGAGCATTATCCATATGCTGCTCTAAAGGTTTATCCACTATCCATGCAGCAGGATAATGCTGGCAGACATATATTTCTTCATTTTTTTCTGTTGGTATCGGTAGTATGGGAAATGGCTCTGGTAGCAACCCCATGGAATGATTGGCATCACTTGACGGATTGTTGGGGGTTACATAATCAGGACAATCACTTGATTTTATAATTGATGATTTAAGGATGTCGCTCAGCTGTGCTTGAGGATCGTAAGAATGTAAGCAGTTAGAAGCCAAAGATTCCGAGACAAGTGTTTTCTTTGAAATAGCATGACGAGAACAAGGCCTAGGAACTGGCAGGAAAGAAGATAAAAGTTCGTGATCTTGGTCACACTGTATCAAGCTACAACCACTTAGAGAGCTTTGGACAGTGGCTCCATAAGTTGGATTGATTTTCTTCCCTTTGATTGTGGAAAGCTCCTTTGAAGTTGTATTAATCTGTATAACTCCAAACAAAGAGTAAAAAAAAAAGGTTTTCCCATTGCATATAAACATTTAGTTCATTTTTTACAAAAAAAAAGGAATTACATATCTAAACAAGAAATACATGGATCCAAGTGTGCAATTAACACCGAATAAATAGGAGTGAAGAACATCATATGTGAAGGATTTGAATGATTACGTCAGTATGCCGACATAACTGGATAGCATACTTAAAATAGCTGAAGAAAGCAAACGTACTATACTGTCAGCTTTAATAAAAGAATCAGGTGACATCTAGGCTAGATTTTTCTTGTCTTTAAAACATCATGATTTTTAGCAAATTAGACGTTTAGGTCCATCAAAATTAAATCTTTGCATAGTCGCAAAGTCTCTGATTCATAGATATAATGCAAACTCCTTTTCTAATATAATAATTTCCAACATATTAAATCTCCATTTTTTTAATCAATACCAGTTGGGACAAGGCTAATGATGTTGATATAACTTCACATTTGAGGCTTCAACTTCTACAGAAAATGGTTAAAACGCCATATTTTATTAATATATCAATGTAATATAATACCCCCTCTATATATACAATGAAGGGTTTACAACAAATCTCCACCAGGGATGTGGGAAAAATAAAAGAAAGGAAAAATTATATGGGGTCAAAGATGGGTCTTTCTGTCTTGCATTTTAACATTATTCTTCGTGCTAGAGCATATATTAATTATGCCCAACTTGGTACATATATCATAAAACGATGAAGGGAAATGTTTGGAATATGTCGACCAGTTGTTTATCTGATGTTACAAGCAGAGTCATCAATGAAGGGGTTACAACAAATCTTAACCGGAGATGTGGGAAAAATAAATGAAAGGAAAGAGTAAATGGGCCTTTCTGTCTAGAGTTTTAACACTTCCTCAAGCTAGATCATATATTAATCATGCGCAACTTGGTACATATATCAGAAAAAGACAAAGGGAAAGGTTTGAAATATGCCAATCAATTTTTTATTTGATGTTAAAAACAAAGTGCATGCACGATCAAAGATGACCACCTCTCTGATGAAGTAAAAGTCTACTTCTATATACTTTGTTCTTTCGTGCAACACCGGATTTTAGATATATAAAAAGTTGTATTATTGTCATAGCAGGCAGAGTTGTATTGTACGTTTCGCCCAAGTCCTTCAGAAGAGTCATAAGTCACTTTAATTCACAAGCGGTTTGTGTATTCTGTAGAAATGGAGAAAGCCAACCTTGTATATATGTCCACTTGATACAAATACAAAGAATGAGTACATATATATAGATGAGAGAAAGAGAGAGAAAAGTCCTATACACAATGTGGGACTAAAGAGAGGAGAGAAAAAGCAATAAATGCTATACAAATGGGCCTAATGTTAAGTGGGCTTTTCCAACACTCCCCCGCAAGCTGGAGCGTATAGGTCATATGCACCCAGCTTGGACAAACATTGGTAGAACAGAGTGCTTGATAAGGCCTTTGTGAGGATGTCGGCAACTTGATCAGTTCCTGGAACATGCTTTAATTCAAGTTTCTTCAGTTGAACCTTTTCACGAACAAAGTGACAGTCAACCTCGATATGTTTTGTGCGCTCATGAAAGACCGGATTCTTTGCGATGTGTATGGCGGCTTGACTATCACAAAATAGAACAACAGAGGAGGGGAGTTTTACTCCCAGGTCAGTGAGGAGACTTTCAAGCCATGTGAGTTCTGAAACAACTGAGACCATCGATCTGTATTCAGCCTCTGCAGAGGAACGAGCCACCACAGCTTGTTTCTTACTCTTCCAAGTAATAAGATGCCCACCAAAATACGTACAGAACCCACTAGTTGACCTTCGATCGTCCAGGGAACCCGCATAGTCGGCATCAGAATAGGCAACCAATGCGGGAGCAGAGTCGGAGGTTTTGTAAACCAGCCCTTGGCCTGGAGCTCCCTTAAGGTATCGGAGAACCCGTTCAACCGCTTGGAGATGAGAAGCCCGGGGGGCATGCATGAACCTACTGACAACCCCAACTGCAAATGATATATCTGGCCTTGTGACTGTTAGATAGATCAACTTGCCCACAAGGCGTCGATAGTATTCCGGGTTCGGAAGTAGCAAATCGTCATCCGAAGCATGAGCACATAATTTGTGATTTGCCTCCATCGGGGTACATGCTGGCTTGCAACCAGACTGACCAGCATCTTTGAGAAGATCGAGACAGTACTTTCGTTGGGAGAGTACCAACCCGTCCGGCCGCCGGGCGATCTCGAGACCAAGGAAGTAGCGAAGTTTCCCCAGATCTTTAGTCTGAAAAACAGTGCTCAGGTGTTGTTTGACGTCTTGAATCCCCTTTGAGTCATCCCCAGTGAGAAGGATGTCGTCAACATAAACCAACAGAAGAACGGTGCCAGTGGCCCGGTGTCGGGTAAAGAGGGAGAAATCTGCAGAGCTCCGAGTGAACCCCATGTCCCGAACCACCTTGCTAAACTTGTCAAACCACGCCCGTGGGGACTGTTTGAGACCATAAATTGACTTTTTGAGAAGACAGACCCGAGACTCCCCCGTGGTCTCAAACCCGGGCGGTTGGCGCATGTAGACGGTTTCCTGAAGGTCGCCATTCAAAAAGGCGTTCTTGATATCAAGTTGATGAAGAGGCCAGCGGCGGTGTACCGCGACGGAGAGAAGAACGCGGACAGTGTTAAGCTTGGCCACCGGAGAGAATGTTTCCTCATAGTCGAGGCCCTCCTGTTGTGTGAAGCCCCGGGCCACAAGACGGGCCTTCAGACGGGCAATAGTGCCATCCGGAGCATGCTTGATGACGAAGACCCATTTGCATCCAACCGGGTGCTGACCGGGAGGTAAGGGAACCAAGACCCAGGTCTGGTTGGCCCAAAGGGCCGTCATTTCTTCGTCCATGGCAGCCCGCCAGCCAGGATGGTGAAGCGCCTCCTGCAAAGAGTTAGGGACTGAAACAGAGGATAATGAGGTGGCAAGGTGAAGAAGAGAGGGGGAGAGGCGATGGAGCGAGACGTAGTTCGCCATCGGATGAGCGGTGGAGACGGGAGCCGGAGCAGCAGGGAGCAGAGCACCAGAGGGCGAAGCCGACTGCAGAGGAGCCACAGAATGAGGAGAGCGACGAGAATAGACCCGGATAACCGGGGGTGGTGGACGGACCGGAGGTGGTGAAGGGAGAGAGGCTGTTGAGTGAGGAGCAGGAATGATAGGACGAACGACGGGAGCGGGAGGCAGAGCGATATCCGGAGCAGGGAAGAAAGGAAGATCTTCACGGAAAGTGACGTCAGGCGAGACAGTAACCTTGCGGGTAGTAGGCGAATAACATACATAACCCTTCTGAGTGCGCGAGTACCCGACAAAGATCTGCTTGGTGGCACGAGGGTCCAACTTGTCCGTGGAGGGACCGAGGTGGTGAACGTAGCAGGTACACCCAAACACCCGTGGCGGAAGAGGAAAAGGCGAAGTTGTGGGAAAGAGGAGGCTGAAGGGAGTAGCATACTGGAGGACGGAAGACGGGAGGCGGTTGATGAGGAAGCAAGCCGTGGAGAGAGCGTAGTTCCAGTACGGTTTGGGAACCTGCATTTGAAGCATAAGCGAGCGAGCGACATCAAGAAGGTGACGATTCTTGCGCTCGGCGACACCATTCTGTTGTGGAGTGTACGGACAGGAGGTTTGGTGAAGAATGCCGAATTCAGAGCAGAGAGTGGCAAACGTATGGCTGGTGTACTCCCGCGCATTGTCTGTACGAATAGTGTGAATAGGCGCAGAGAACTGAGTGCGGGTCTCGAGGATGAAAGCCCGGAATACGCGGGGAAGTTCAGAGCGATCCCGAAGGAGATATAACCATGTCATGCGAGAGTAATCATCAATAAAAGTAAGAAAATAGCGATAGCCAGAAATACTAGTAACTTTGTACGGACCCCATATATCGGAGTGTACTAAAATAAAAGGAGCGGAGCTCCGAGTACAATGAGGGGAAAAAGAAGAACGGGGCTGTTTGCCCAAAATACATGTGTCGCAACGAAAAGCAAGGAGAGTGACATCAGGAAGGGCCTTCCGGAGGACTGGAAGAGGAGCATGTCCCAGACGGCGATGCCAATCAGAAGAGGAGGTAGATGCGAGGACAGTAGGAGAGTCGTCAAGGAGATAGAGCCCATTCTGCAGTCGTCCTCTACCAATGATAGTCTGCGTCTGCTGATCCTGTATGAGAAAAAAAGAAGAAGTAAATGTCACTGAATAATTAGAATCAGTAGTAAGGCGACCGACAGAGAGTAAATTGAAAGGAGAGCCCGGAACATGTAGAGCCGAGCGTAGGAGGAGAGAAGAGGTGAGAGAAATATCAGCACATCCAGATACGGGAACCGACGCTCCATTAGCAACAGTAATGTACTTCGGGTGAGGTGAAGACAAGTACTGTGGTGGCTTA
The DNA here is from genome assembly GCA_039583875.1 of Platanthera guangdongensis. NCBI lineage: Eukaryota > Viridiplantae > Streptophyta > Magnoliopsida > Asparagales > Orchidaceae > Platanthera > Platanthera guangdongensis. The sequence goes on along the minus strand of CM077162.1, from coordinate 2,720,910 downwards.
ACAGAGGTGATATGATGAGTGGCACCAGAATCAAGGATCCAGCGCGGGCCAGAGGAGAGGCAGGCGATACCTTCATTGGAGAGAGAGGCAGCAGAGGCAACCGAGGCAGGCGGACGGCTGAGCAAGCCATGAAGGTGCTGGAGCTGAAGACGAACCTCGTCGAGCTCAGTACGAGAGGAGGCAGAGTCGGTAGTAGCAGCAGAGGCATGTGGACGAGGCGGACGGCCATGTTTGCGAAAACAAGTGGCCTCAAGATGACCAACTTTACCACAGAACGAGCATTGAGGCCTAGACCGGCCACCGCGACCCCGGCCGCGAGAGTCAGAGCGGCCACCACGGGCAGAGGGGGGAAGAGGTAGTAAGGGAGCAGGTGTCTGTTGAACAAGAGCCGGAGAAGGAAGTCCGGGAACATCCGGAGGCGGGGAGACTTTGAGAAGCATTGAGCACACGTCGGAAAAGGACGGTGTGACAGTAGAGGAGAGGATGTGAGCCCGGACACTGTGAAGATGAGGGGGTACCCGGGCCATCATCATGGCGATACCCACAGCTTCCTTCTGGGTACGTTGAGCAGCGAGATCTAGAGTGGGAGGCTGATGGTGGATCCAAGCCTCAACCAGAGACCGGGCTTGAGCAACAAAGGATGTCAAGTCGGTGACGTCACTGCTGTCAAGGGCCTGGAGAGCGGTGATGATATCATAGAGATGGTGGAGACTATCTTTGCCGGAGTAGAGGGTGTGTAGCTCGTCCCACATGCCTTTGGCCGTCTCATGATACATGGCCAGACGATAAGATTCGCCATCAAGAGAGTTGAGGAGCCAAGTCTGCACACGCCCATCATTGCGTAACCACTCCTCAGTAGGGACACCAATAACGGTCTGGGTCAGATGATGAAGGAATCCCTTGGACTGAAGGACACGGCGAACTGAGTGTGCCCATTCCACAAAGTTCTTCTTGCCATTGAGCGAAATTGTGGTGATCCGGAGCTCGTCTCGGACTTCTGGTAGAGAGGCCGGGCGTTCAGGAGGAACTGCCGTACCGACGGAGTCTGCAGATGTAGACATGGAGGCCGCAGCGAGCTTGAAGGAGGCCGCAGCGAGCTGGAAGGAGGCCGCAGCGAGTTGGATGAGACCGCAGCGGGCTGGAGGCCGCAGCGAGCTGGAGAAGACCGCAGCGATCTGGAGGCCGCAGCGAGCTGGAGAAGACCGCAGCGGGCTGGAGGCCGCAGCGAGCTGAAGGAGGCTGCAGCGAGAGGGAGGAGGTCGCAGCGAGCTGGAGGAGACCGCAGCGGACTGGAGGCAGCAGCTAGAGGAAGCAAACAGAGAGCGGACTGGGAGAGGACGCGGCGACCTGGATGAGGTCGCGGCGAGCTGGAGGATGATGCGGGCTGGTTCAGGTCGCGGCGGTCTGGGTCAGACCGCGGCGGACAGGAGAGAACTGATAAGAGAGGACACGCCGGGGCTGACTTGCGAGCTGGCGGGCTGGCGGGCTGGCGGGCTGGCGGGCTGGCGGGCTGGCGGGCTGGCGCGCTGGCGAGCTGGCGAGCTGGCGAACGCAGCGCGAACGGCGGATGAAGGAGACCAAGGAGAGAGGTCGCCGAGGTCGCGGCGGACAGGAGGAGGCCGCAGCGGACAAGGGGAAGCAGTGGACCCCACAGGATGGCTATAAAAGGAGGGGGGCCTGAGGAGAAAGGGAGAGAGGGGGGACGAAGTGGATCCACGGGAGAGGAAGCGGACAGGAAAAGTGAGGCCGCAGGAGAGATGCGACTAGAGGGTGCGGACTGGACAAGGGAGGCCGCAGAGACCGCAGGCTGCTGGGCGGACAGTAGAGGGAGTCCGCAGGAGAGTCGAACCTGGCTCTGATACCATGTAGAAATGGAGAAAGCCAACCTTGTATATATGTCCACTTGATACAAATACAAAGAATGAGTACATATATATAGATGAGAGAAAGAGAGAGAAAAGTCCTATACACAATGTGGGACTAAAGAGAGGAGAGAAAAAGCAATAAATGCTATACAAATGGGCCTAATGTTAAGTGGGCTTTTCCAACATATTCCAATACTATGCTTCTGCATTGGATCTAGAAACTACAATCTATGTCTTGCTTCACATGTAACCAGGTTTCCACCAAGGAAGGTGCAGTAATTAGAAGAAATTTTATATCAGTATTATCATTATCGCAGCTAGCATCAGAGCACACTTTGATATCCTTGAACCAGACCTTTTTCAGAAGAGCTTTTGATTTATTTTATGATTTTTCATAGCCACAGTAAGTTGACGCATGATTTGACAAATTTTATCTATTGCAAATGAAATGTTGGGTCAAGTTACAATAAGGTATATAAATTTCCCAGCTAGGTGTTTATGTCAAGCCACATCTTCTAGTAATTGTCATGTTTCATCCCACGGACTGCTAATCCTCTTAGGCATAAGAGAGAGAGAGAGTAGGCTTTGCTCCAAGAAAAAATGTTTCCTTAAGGAGATTCATGACCCAATTACTTTGTGAAAGTGTAATCTCTTTGTTGTGTTAGGCAATACTCTCATATCCTTTGTCACAAAGTGTTTTCTTAGATAAACTTTGATTGCTTCCATACCAGATGCATCACCTGAAAGGAAAATATCATTTGCATAGATTGTGAGAACATCAAGTCATGCATCCTTCTTTCTCATAAAAACTGAGTGGTCGGCATGATTTGATAAAAATCAATAGTAAAAAAAAATCTGACGGAGCATGTCGAACCAACCATTAGGATTCTGTTTGAGTTCATAAATGATTTTTTTAACTTACACACTTGAGACTTCACCAAAGCAACGTACCCTAGAGATTGTTTCATATAAACTATTTCTTTTAGATCACCATATAAGAAGTCATTTTTTGCATCAAGTTGAAACATAGATCAATCTTTGTTAACATCCACAAAGGAGAACTTGGATGGAAACAATGTGAGCACGTGAAAATGTGTAAAATAAATCGAAGCCATGTGTTTGTGCAAAACCTTCGGAGACAAGTCTAGCCTTGTATCTATCAATCTAGCCATCTAGAAGGAACTTAATGACGAAGACCCAATGATATCCAATAATGTCTCTGCCAGGGGGAATTGTGTTACGCATGCGTGTATTATTATTATTATTGTATTTCCTATTTTAAATTGTATGTCTTAGGGAGTTGACATGTGAGCCCCCCTCCCTATATAAGGAGGTAGCTTGAGAGTTAAGTTTATCTTTTGAATCATTAAGTTTGAGATCTCAGTTGGAGGGGTGCTTTTAGAAGGAACCGGCCTTCTGAAGTTGGGCACGGGCAGACCTCGTGATTGTATCAAGTTATTCAGTTTAGTGTAATTGTTTTCTCCTGCATAACATTTGGTCACACCTCGCCTCCCCGCCTGCATCACGTGTCGTCGGGTTTCCTCCGCTACCTTCGCCGACATCAACATCGACATTCGATCCAGCCCTTGCCAAGATCGGGAGCCATTTTGCAGAAAATTAACATTTTGGCCTGCGGATAGCTGAATTTCAAATGACCACAACTTTCAATCCAGGAAAAGTTACGGGACGTGCAACGAGTCATCAGAAAGAGGACGACATCATCTACAATTTGGAGAAGTTTAACAAGTACACGCCCCTATGTCACGGGCGTGACTTGGGTGTGTATTGAGAAAAATTACAATTTTCTCCTGAACGCTTCCCAGTGTGATTTTGGAAGTTTTCTCAGTACACGCACCATGTCACGGGCGTGAACTTCCCGAAAACTACCGAATTGACTCCAAATCGCGCCATTTTGTCTTCGTTGTTGGCCCAGTCATGAAACACCCTAGTGTTGGAACCAAACACGGGCCCCAACGAGAGTTCAGACCCTGGGGTGTAGCTAACACCTACTTCTCCCAAACCCAGACCCTTGACCAGCTGCTGAGAGCTAAAGAACTGACCATGGGCTACAGCACGGAGGCCCCTCTACTAACCCGGAAGATCTCAGAGCACTTTCCCTCCTTAGCCAAGTGCTGAGCTAAAGATACCTCAAAAAACGCTACAAGACTTCAGAAAATGAGAAAACTTGCCTTCTGAGTTACCCTGTGGGTCTATTTATAGAATCCAGAAATCTGGTCTGCCAACAGCGTAGCTCCGCTGTTCCAAAAGGCTATATGCAGCCTCAAGTGGTCTGCCAACAGCCAAACTCCGCTGTCCTGAGGAGCTAAATGCAGACCTCCAGGGGCAACAAGGTAAATTTACCTCTGAACCAAACTGGGCGGGAAACTTCTCGCACACCTAGGCGGAAGCCCTTCCGCATGCCCTGTCAAAAGGCCAATATCCGACCGAATGTGGGTTTGCCTACCCCACTCGCTTGCTCTTATAAGAGACATGGCCAAACCCAAAAGCGTTAAGGGCATTGAGAGGAGAGACTTCACTCAACGCCAGAGGACAAAAGAGATTGAGAGTGTTGAGTGAAGGAGCTGCACTCGACGCTTCAAGGCAAAAAGCGTTGAGAGCATCGAGAGCGAGAGCTACACTGAACGCCTTAATGCATAAGACGCCGAGAGCGTCGAGAGCGAGAGCTCCACTCAACGTCTTAGGACAAAAAGCACAAAGAGTGTTGAGTGAAAGAGCTCCACTCGGCGCCTTAGGACAAAAAGCGCTGAGAGCGTTGAGTGAAAGAGCTATACTCAACGCCTTGGGTCCAGAGAGCTCTGCCCACCCTGGGGACTTTTCTCCTACCCAGGCGGAAGCCTTCTCGCCTACCCTGGTGGAAGACTCTTGAATCACCTCCCCTGGGGGAAAAACCCACTCAGCGAATATGGGGTTGTACACAATCCCCGCTCTTTGCGAGCGATTCCTACGCTCGGAAAGAAAAGTCCAACCCCTAATATTCAGTGAGTGCATGCTGACCTAGAAGGGAATCTTTTGCGGGTCCCACTTCGACCATATATATATATATATATATATATATATATATATATATATATATATATATATATATATATATGTCAGGGCATGTCCTTAAGACTTCATCCCTCCTGATACTGCTCATCGCCCGCGCTCTCGCCCTGCTTCGAAGATGTATGACAAACGAGTCGCGAAACCGCTCTCGCAGGAAGTCTAGGATCGTCTCGCCACTGCTCAGGCGAGGGCTTGCGCTGGGTTCTCCCCCTGGCTCGGGGCAAAAAGGCCTGCGGACTTAGCCTACCGGCAAAAAAAGTCCAAGATGGTTCGGCGAGACCATAACCCCTGCCCGTGAGGAGCCTGCTGCTCCGACGGAGGTATGTTTCTGGTCCCACCTTTTGGCGCGAACCCCCAAAACTGGCTTGTCTCATTGATACACTACCCTTCTCGCAGGGAACGGTTCCTGAGGACGCCACAAATACCCCTCCGCTGAATACCGAGTCCACCCGGTGTCCTGTCGAAAACCTACCGCCGGTCCCGGAGGTTGCCCCCCTGATTACCCAGGCTGAGCCTTCGAATTCTCCCGGTAATTTGCTCACCTGGCTTTCGCTTTTACTGGTTTGCTTTTTTCCTTCCTTCACTTTCATAGCTTCCCGCAGCTCCCACTTTCAGAACCTTGGGTACCGTCAACCTGAGACCAAAGACTCCTGCCGCCAAGGACCCTATCGATCCTGAGACCGGCCTTCCCCTCTCGCCTAGGATAACTGCCGACAAGTCCCCTGTTCTCACGCCGGACTCTCGCCTACCTGGTGGGGAGGGCACTGCCCTTTCGCCTCCGACCGAGACCCATTCGTCGGGGCAGGCGTCCTTCCCCCCGGGTAGGGGAAACACACACCGCCCATTCCTTGGAAGCCCTTCAAAGGGCGGCCTGAATCTTCTCGCCATCAATCAGGTAAACAATGCCCCTTCTCGCGCCATGACTATTCGTCCTCCCCATGAATTGACCCTGACACAGTCCTTTCACCAGATCATCAGGAGCCTGCGGAAGAGCTTGACGCAGACGAGGAGGTGATCTCACCGCTGCCTTCCCCGAGCGAGATGCTGAGCTTTCTTGAGTCCTCCGAAAATGCCGAGAGGCAGAGGGTGAGGATAGCAAAAGTCCTGTCAAAAATGATATGGATGTGGCGAGAGGACTCTCTGCGGGAAACTACCCTCCTGACATCGATTGAGCGACGCCTAAGCGTGATCGAGCGGGACTATACACATCTTCTTGGCGAGACGGATCGCATGAGGGGGGACACGAGGAGACCTCTCACGGAAGGCACATCGCGCGGGCTTGGGATCAACTGCGTTTGGTCCACCAGGAGCTCACTGTCGTAACAACTTATCATTATCCGCGAGGGTCCCCGAGGACAGGGAGGCGAGGTCGAGGTCGCTGGCGGTGGGAACAGTACTGAGCCCCGAGCTCTCGCACCCTCTTGCCCCAATCTCTCGACCCACCCTTCTCGCATGTACCTTATTTTATTCATGTGATGAACATTTGAATATTTATTCTACTTTAACATGGATCTCGCCCCGCGAGAGGCCTATTGTATATAACCTCTTATTCTTTCACGTCATTTTATCTTGCCGAATGATTAGCTCTCGCGCCATGTTTTCTTTTTATACTTGTCGCTGCTTTTGTTCTTACCCGGGATCCCTCCCGGAGGCTTTCGCCATCTGCAGGTACAGGGAGCGCTAGCGAGACCAAGCGGAATACGAAGTGTCGAATTATAAAAAATTGTTATCCGCCATTAGAAAAAACGTCATGATTACAATACTTTTCTATAAATAGGTCGGCTTTCCAACCGCATTTACTTTCACTTGCCTCCGCACCTTCGTCTTTTTTCTTCTCTTATTCTCTCACCGTTCTCTGCCACCTTGAGCCTCTCGCCCACCCGTTTCTCTCCCTTTTCGCCTTCATTCATGATGTTGGGCGAGACTGAGGGTCGCACTAAGTGTGCGCAAAACTTTGTTGAACACAACTCCCCCCTTCCGCTTAACCGAGACGGAGTTCGCTTCTATAACCGGGAACTATATTCCCACCGAGCTCACCGCGCGCAATCCCGGGAACGACGAATGGGTCAACTTCCTGCCGGAAGGGGAGCTGGCCATACCGCTGGAGCATTTTGAGGTAAGGTCTCCGCCTCCCCCTCTGGTCAGAAGTGCGCTAGGCCCTCTGGTACTATGGAGTGGTCCCGGCCCAGCTCAATCCTAATTCCGTCGCGTTGCTAGTGGCTTTTGCCTGCTACATGCGCGCGGAAAGGATCGAGTTCAACCTTTCCATCTTTCGAAAGTTGTTCAACTTTCGGGATAAAAGCGGAATCGTCTTCTTCTCGGGGCAGACGATCAAGACCATCGGTCTCACGAACAAGCATGACAATTGGGTCCAGAAGTTCGTCTCCGTGTCCGAGAACTTCGGCAATGTCCCCCTCTCGCCGGTCCAGTATGACGAAGCGACTTACCGGCCTCTGGCACTTGGGGGACGCGAGACGACCCTCCTATCCTTCTTCGGGACCAAGAACTTCGACGTCAAGTTCTTGCGACGAGATGTCGACTCTCTTCTGCCAGTTCCCACCGGTGAAAGTACCATTCTGCCTTGCCCATTTGATCTTATTTCAAACTTTTTAAGACTAACCTTTATGGCTTTCATAGGTGAGCGGGAGATCCCCTTCCACCAACCCTTCGACGAGGCCACGGGTTCCTCCGCCACCATGGCTCTCGCCCAGTCTGCAGCTCACGCTTGCTGGAACGAGCCAGGCTCCTCCTAGCCGACCGCCCGAAAGCGGAAGCCTGACTTTCCCTCTTCCGCCTCTTCCAAGAAGTCCAAGCCATCTGCGACGGATAAGGGCAAGTCCATCGCCGAGACCCCAGTCGAAGCCCCGCCTGCCGTAGGTGAAAAAGATGTCGCTGCGCAGGTTATTACTGCCTCGAAGATTGTTCCCGCCAAACCGGTGCCGAGAGGGCGTCAGAATTTTGGCCTAGGCGGGAAGCACCTGGATGAAGAGGGCCCTCCTGCAATGGGACCCGGAGGCGAACCGGGTCTCGATCTCGTTGCTCCTTCCCTCGTGGATGGAGCAGGAAACAAGCAGCGGCGAAGCCTTTGCTCTCGGCTTCGGGATCTACAGTCGAATGGACGCGAGCGTATATGACCAGGAGTCTAAAAAGGCTCTCGCCCATGAAGCCGTTCGAGCCCAGCTACGCGCGTTCGAGCTTGCGCACATGTCTGTGTGCCGCAGCCTCAGCATCGAGCGCAACCTGGGCGAGGCACACAAGACGCGGGATCTGGCAGCTGCTGAGGTCGTCACCCTGACGGCCGACCTGGAGGCCTCGCGGAAACTTCTCTCCCTCCGCCCAATGATTGAGGTATGTGAAACTTTAGAGGCCTTCCGCCTTTTGACTTCCCGTCATTTACTCATGTTCAGTTCTAACGACTTTCTTACAGGATTCAGCCAAAGCCCAGCTATCGCGTGCGCGCGAGGCTGCTCTCAGGGGCGAGATGCACTGCTGAAGGCCGAGCTCAAACAAGCGCAGGGGGCCAAGGCACCAGTTCCGCCGCCGCCGGTCGAGAAGGTCACATGCCACCAATACTCAAACTATGAGATAGAGGTGATGATGCAGGAGAATGCATAGGCGGCGACCAAGTGCGTGATCTAGGTGTTGCGGGAATCCAGATTCTTGAACGAGGGTGGCGAGACGCTCACATCGCGCGGGATCCTCCCCTGGCTGGTTGATCCCATCCCTAAGCCCGCGGGAGAGGATGACTCCCCGGGTGAGGATGACAAAGTAATCCTCGACGAGAGCGACGGGTCCACTGACGAATCATCCAGCGAGACGTTCGACGACTCTTCCTGAGGACCTTCCGCCCCTTTTTGGTTTTAACTTGTAATATTTTTTTTCTTTTATGAATCTGTAAGGGCGAGATCCCCCAAGCAAATGTAACAACTTCAGTAATATATGAATGCTTACTTTTTGCCGAAATGGCTACTGTTTTTTATACTTTTCTCTGCATCTCGCATTTTATTATCTGCGCACGAATCCGCACATTTGCGTAAGCCAGGTGATGTCCGCCACCCGTTTGATGAATAGACCAAGTAAATTCTGCCGAGAGGGTCATGTCGAAAGGCACATGCCGAGAGGGACATGCCAAGAGCCCCCTGCCGAGAGAAAAGTGCCGAGAGGACGGTGCCGAGATGGGTCTGGATTACCCCATCCCTACTCAGGATAGGTGTTAGTTATATGAAAACCTGTTATCGAAGTGCTCCGTAATACTCATCATGAGTCCAGCGGCCCTGTCAGCTAGGTGAGAGCCTGATAGTGAGAGCGGCTCTAGATCTAATTATTCCAAACATTTTACGTCATGCCACCGAGCGAGCCGTCGGTTCTGCCAGCTTGATGGGAGCCTGGTCAGTGGGTCCGCTCGGGGTCGTTCAAACCAAGAACATCTTTCCTTACCCCCCCCCCCAAGCGAGCCTACGGCCCTGCCAGCTAGTGAGAGCCTGACAACGGGTCTACTTGGGGCCGAGTGCGCCTTCCAGCCCTGCCAGCTGATGGGAGCCTGCGGGATCGACTCAGGGTCTTTCAAACTACCTCTTTCCCTTACCCCCCCCCCCCCCCCCCCCGAGCGAGCATACGACCCTGCCAGCTAGTGAGAGCCTGACAACAGGTCTACTCAGGGCCAAGTGCGCCTTCCAACTAATGAGAGTCTGGACAGCGGGATATACTCGGGGTCTTTCATTCCACAATCTCTTTCCCTTACCCCCAAGCGAGCCTAGGACTCTGCCAGCTAGTGAGAGCCTGACAACGGGTCTGCTTGGGGCCGAGTGCGCCTTCCAGCCTTGCCAGCTGATGGAAGCCTGGACAACGGGATCTACTCGGGGTCTTTGATTCCACAATCTCTTTCCCTTACCCCCAAGCGAGCCTACGGCCCTGCCAGTTAGTGAGAGCCTGACAGCGGGTCTACTCGGGGTCGAGTGCGCCTTCCAGCCCTGCCAGCTAATTAGAGCCTGGATAGCGGGATCTAGTCGGGGTCTTTCATTCCACAATCTCTTTCCCTTACCCCCCCAAGCGAGCCTACGACCCTGTCAGCTAGTAAGAGCCTGACAGCGGGTCTACTCGAGACCGAGTGCGTCTTCCAGCCCTGCCAGCTGATGGGAGCCTGGAAAACGGGATCTACTCGAGGTATTTCATACCACAATCTCTCACAATCTTCAAAAGAAACAAACCTGAAACAATTCAATAAATTCATTATAATAGGATTTACAATCTTACCCCAACTAAGGGTAGAAACGCTTCAGGTCGTCGCCACTCCAAGTGTGGCTGATGAACACCGCTTCCACATTCTGGAGGTGGTATCCCACCGACCCCAGGGCCTTCTCAACTATGTAGGGACCCTCCCAGTTAGGATTGAGCTTTCCAACGACCGATGACCTTCCGGCGGCATCAACCTTCTTCAAGACCAAATCCTCTTCTTTGAACTGCTTTATTCTGACATGCTTATCGAAGTACTTGACCATCCTTCGTTTAATCTCCTCCTGCCTGACGACGACCACGTCGTGAAGTTCCTCTATCATGTCTAGCGAGAGCCGGAGCTCCCCTTCATTTTCTCCCTTCCATTCCTCGTCTCCTCTGCTAGCGGCCGCGACTCGCGGCGACTGAACCTCAAACTCCATGGGCAAGACCGCCTCACACCCATGAGAAAGTTTGAAGGGGGTCTCTCCGGTGGCCGTATTGGGGGTTGTCCGCAGAGCACACAACACCGAGGGGAACTGCTCTGCCCAACTCCCCCTTAAGTTTTCTACCTTCTTCTTAAGCAGGTTCACGATGATTTTGTATGCCGCCTCCACCTAGTCGTTGCTTCTTGGGTGATGGACGAAGGTAAACCTGAGGTCAATCCCCAACTGGGTGCAGAAGCAGATGAATTCTTCGCTGGCAAACTGGGGCCCATTATCCGTGACAATGGCTTCAGGCAACCCATGTTGGAAGATGATCTTCCCCCATACGAAATTTCTGATAATTTGGGAGGTCACCTTGGCCAACGCCGTGACCTCCAGCCACTTTGATAAATAATCAACCATGACTAGGAGGAACCTTCTCTGCCCGCTTGCCGGGGGAAAAGGTCCAACCAAATCCAACCCCCAGATGACGAAAGGCCACAACGTCGTGATGCTTCAAAGCCTTTGGGCTGGCAAGAGTTGGAGAGGGCATATAACTGACACTTTTGGCACCTCCTCGCAAACTTCGTTGTATCATTTTTTAGGGATGGCCAGAAGTGCCCCTGCCTGACCACCCCTGCTTCCAAAGTTCTGCCACCCGAGTGACTGCCACATTCGCCCGAGTGTATTTCCTCCAGGATCTGCGGGATCTCCTCTTTTGTCACGCATCGCGCCAGGAGCCCCGACAATATCTTACGATGCAGTTCTCCTTCATGCATTAAGTAGTGGACTGATTTGTGTCTGAAGCCTTTTGCATCTTTGGTCCCTCCAGGAAGTTTACCCATAGTTAGGAAAGTTACAAAGGGATCCACCCACGAGGGTCGCCGATCCACTTCCATCAACTCCCCCTCCTCGATCGCCGGGCGGAACAGCTCAGTCAAAGTTCCTCCACCCCAGGGTCCAAACTTAGCAAACCGATCGGCCGCTGCACTCTCCTCCCCGGGGACATGTTGGATTGAAAATGTCTGGAACCCGCCGACGATCACCCTTACTTTGGACAAGTACTTCATGAGGGTAGGCTCACTAGCCACATACTCACCCCTGATTTGCGACGCCACTACCAACGAGTCCGTGAATACTTCTACGTCATGTACCTCGAGCTCTTTGGCTAATCGCAGCCCTGCAATGACAGCTTCGTACTTCGCCTGATTGTTGATGACGGGGAAATGCAAGACCACGACATGTTTTATGGTGACCCCCTGAGAGCTTACTAACACTACCCCTCCTCCTAGAGAATGCTTCCCCGAGGCTCCGTCAACTAACATCTTCCAAGCATCCCGCGGCGGCGGCTTCTCACCTTTTACCTCAACGATGTAGTCGACCAAGAAATCGGCCACTGCTTGCGCCTTGATGGAGAGTCACGACACAAAGGTGATATCAAACTCACTCAACTCGATAGACCACTTGGCCAACCGCCCCGAGTGCTCCACCCCTTCGAAAATCTTGTGCAGGGGGTGGTCCGCTACTATCTTGATCGAATGGGCCTGAAAGTACGGCCTAAGCTTCTTAGCCGAGATGATTAAGGAGAAGGCCAACTTCTCCAGAATGGGGTAGCGGAGCTCCGCCTTCTTCGGGATTCTGCTGACGTAGTAGATGGGCAACTGTTTCTTCCCCTCTTCCCTGATTAACACGGAACTCACAGCTTCCGCCCCCACTCCGAGATACAAAGCTAGGTCCTCCCCCTCCTTCGGGCTCTGAAGAAGCGGTGCTTGGGAGAGTTGACCCTTCAGCGCCTGGAAAGCCTCCTCACATTCCTTTGTCCACTCGAACTTCTAGTTTCCCCGCAGCACCTTAAAAAAAGGTGAGCATTTCTCCCCAGCTCGAGAGAGAAACCTACTCAGCCCGGCGAGCTTGCCCGTCAAGCGCTGAACTTCTTTGGAGTTACACGGCGACTCCAACTCCATGATAGCCTTCACCTTGTCCGGGTTAGGCTCTACCCCCGCAAGGGTCAGAAAATGTCCAAGGAACTTGCCTCGGCTTGCCCCGAAGACACACTTCTGGGGGTTTAGGCGCATCTTGAACTTCCGCAGGGTGGCGAATGTTTCTTCCAAGTCGAGTAGATGTGAACCCACATCCCTACTCTTCACCATGAGATCATCAACATAAACTTTCAGATTCCTACCCCTCTGATTTTTGAAAACCCGGTCCATCATATGCTGGTACGCGGCTCCCGTGTTCTTTAGCCCAAAGGACATCATTTTATAGCTGAAGCATCCCTCCCTTGTGATGAAGGAGACATCTTTGACATCAGGGGGGTGCATTCGGATCTAATGGTAGCCTGAAAAAGCATCCAAAAAACTCATAATAGAAAAATCGATGGATGAATCAACCAGCGCGTCGATCCGAGGCAGGGGGTAGCAATCCTTAGGACATAATTTATTTAATAAAGAAAAGTTCACACACATTCTCCACATCTTATCCCCCATCTTTACCATTACCATGCTGGAGACCCAGTCTGGGTACTGGATCTCTGAGACGAAACCTGCTTCGAGAAGCTTTTTGACCTCCTCGTTGATGGGCTCCTCCAGCTTGATGACGATGGTCCTCATCTTCTAGCGGATGGGACGCGTCTTGGGGTCCAGATTCAGACGGTGACACGCCACGTCCGCATCGATGCCCGACATGTCCGCAACGCTCGAAGCGAAGATGTCGACGTTCCTTTGGATGCACTCTCGCATCCTTCCCTGATCTTCAGGGCTCAAGCCACCGCTGATCCGTACCCTCTCCGTCTTTCCTGCCCTGGTGAAGACCTCCATCTCCACGACCTCCTCTGCTGGCTCTAATCTGGACAGTTCTCCGCCGCTCCGCGGCTCTTCCTGCCCGAAGTCTTCCTCCCCTCCTACTTCTTCAACCTCCATCGCCTCCAGCGGGCTCTCTCGCGGCTCAACTTCTCCGCCTCCCTGGGCCTCCCCCCTGCTTCTCCTTCTCCATGCTCTTCCGCAGCCTTCTCTCCAGCCTCACCTAGGCTCACCTCCCCCTCCTCTGCAACTTCCTCCTGCGTCGTCATCTCCTTCTCCAACTCCTCCGCCTCTTCCATCCAGAATATGGTGTTGACGAAGTCACATAGCACTGTCTCGCCACCTTCGGATCCCCCTGGATCCTGACCTGGACTCCTTCGCTGTTAAACTTGAGACATTGATGGAATGAGGAGTGGACGCAATGGAAGGTGCTGATGAGAGGGAGCCCAAAGATGGCGTTGTAGCTGCTCGGAGCGTCAACAATGACGAACCGACAGTTCCTCGACACCGCCCAAGTGTCACGTGCAGTCCCACCCCTCCCTCAACTTCCTTCCTCTCCCCCGAGAACCCAAACAACGGTCTATCCGAGGCCATAATCCTCCGGGCCTCCACCTTCATCTCATCGAACGCCTTCTTGAAGATTATGTTCACGGAGCTTCCATTGTCCACCAGAATCCTGGAGACTGTGAAGTTCTCCACGGTCGACTGGATCACCAAGGCGTCACAGAACGGGTCTTCATAGTCAGACATATCCTCCGACGAGAAGGTGATTTTTTCTTCCTGGGGGGAGTCAGGGAGGTCGAGACGACGTTCCTTCTATACATGGTTTGGAAGCTCCCCTTACGGGTGGCCTCAATCCCCACTCCCCTGTGGATCACTCTGATCCCTCCTTGGGCTCCCACATCCGTCTGGTCCTCGCACCTATCCTTTCCTCCTCCCGGCAGAACTTCCTCAATCCTCACAGGCGGCTGCTGCAGCACTTTTCCCCTGGATTCTCTCATCTCCAAAAACTCTGGGCAGGTGGTCGTCGCCTGACCCTCCTCCTGATGAAAGTCACAGAAAGGCAACGCCATCCTGCCTTCTCTTCTCCTTCCTCCCCCTAGCTCCTCCTTTCTCTCTCCTTGCTCGGGCGATCGTCATTACCTCCTGCTGCCGCGGGATAGGGGCCCTCTGCCCTGCCTCCAAGCCGGTGGATTAAACCTTCGCTGACCGCGAAAATTCTCTCCACCTTGGAATTCTCTCTACCTTGGAATTCTCTCTCTCCTTGCTCAGGCGATCATCATTGCTTCCTGCTGCTGCGGGAGAGGGGACCTTCTTGAGGCCTCCAGGCCAACCGGTTGTTCGGCTCCCTATGCCCCAACCTTGGTGCTGCCCCTGGTGCCCCTGGCCTCGGGGCTCTTCTCTCCTCCTCTCCTCTCTCTGCTCCCCCTGCTTCCCCGCTCCTCGCTCCTTCACATCCTCCTCCGCCAACTTGGTCAGCTTTCTGGCGAACGCTGGGTTGGTCGCTTCAATCTCTATCTCCTTTGCTGCCCTCTCCATCAGCTCTTGAAAAGAGAGGGGGGCACTCTTTTCAGCTCCATGCTGAAGAACCCAGATCTCAATCTCAGGGTAAACGCGAGCATCAACGTGTACCCCGGGACCTCCTGCCACTAGAAGGATCTCCTCCTGGAACCGATCGACATAGTGTCCTAGTATCTCCTCCGGCTTCTGCTTCATGATGAACAAACTCTCCACCCCCTTCTTCCTCTTCTTCGATGTGGAGAACCTCAACAGGAACCCACGACGCAGATCTTCAAAAGCAGTAAGTTGATGGAACCAGTCCCTTGTCTTCTCCTTCAAAGTGATGGCAAAGAGCCGACACTTGAAGGTATCTGACATTTGTCTTATGGAAACGACGTTCTCGAACCATTGCACATGTTGTACGAGGTCATCCCTGCCCGTGTAGTAAGACATATCCGACTCTTTGAATCCGTCAGGGACCGAGGCAGAGACAATCAGCTCACTGAAAGGGCTCCCGCCCACAACCTGGCGAGAGGGCACATCTCGCGGCCTCGGCTCGCTAACCCTGTAAGTACTAGCCTGCTCGGGGAAGAGTCCCCGCCAGACGACATCCCTCTCGGCACTCTCTGCCGGAATCTCCTTCCCGGGACGCTGTCCGGGAGCGTTTTACCGAGAGGAGCCGCAACCACTGGAACCGAAGGCGTTTCCCACTCGCTTCTTGCAGCAAAAGCTAACTGGATGGTCTGAAAGACCTCCCGCCATAAGTATTCCAGCATCCCCATCGTCACCCCACTCGCCGGAGGTGGAGAACCTCCCAAGCCCGCTCCTTCTTCCTCGCCTCTAGTGATGAGACTTGACCTGAGATTTTTCTGTATCAGCTACGGTCAATGCTCACCGCACCAAAAATGTTGGAACTAAAAACTGGCCCCAACGAGAGTTCGGACCCTGGGGTGTAGCTAACACCCACTTATCTCAAACCCAGACCCTTGACCAGCTGCTGAGAGCTAGAGAGCTAACCCTGGGCTACAGCACGGAGGCCCCTCCACTAACCCGGAAGATCTCAGAGCGTTTCCCCTCCTTAGCCAAGTGTTGAGCTAAGGATACCTTAGAAATCGCTACAAGACTTCAGAAAATGAGAAAGCTTGCCTTCTGAGGTACCTTGTGGGTCTATTTATAGAATCCAGAAATTTGGCCTGCCAACAACGTAGCTCCGTTGTTCCAAAAGGCTATATACAACCCCAAGTGGTCTGCCAACAGCCAAACTCCGCTGTTCTGAGGAGTTAAATGCAAACCTTCAGGGGCAATCATGTAAATTTACCTCTGGACCAAATTGGGCGGGAGGCTTCTCGCACACCTAGGCGGAAGCTCTTCCGCATGCCCTGCCGAAATGCCAATATTCGGCCGAATGTGGGTTTGCCTACCCCACTCGCTTGCTCTTATAAGAGACATGGACAAGCCCAAAAGCTTTGAGGGTGTTGAGTGAAAAGGTTTCACTCAACGCCAGAGGACAAAAGGCGTTGGGAGCGTTGAGTGAAAGAGCTGCACTCGACGCCTCAAGGCAAAAAGCGTTGAGAGCGTCGAGAGCGAGAATTACACTCTACACATTAACGCATAAGACGCCGAGAGCGAGAGCTCCACTCGACGCCTCAGGACAAAAAGCGCCGAGAGCATTGAGTGAAGGATACCTTAGAAATCGCTACAAGACTTCAGAAAATGAGAAAGTTTGCCTTCTGAGGTACCTTGTGGGTCTATTTATAGAATCCAGAAATTTGGCCTGCCAACAACGTAGCTCCGTTGTTCCAAAAGGCTATATACAGCCCAAAGTGGTCTGCCAACAGCCAAACTCCGCTGTTCTGAGGAGTTAAATGCAAACCTTCAGGGGCAATCATGTAAATTTACCTCTGGACCAAACTGGGCGGGAGGCTTCTCGCACACCTAGGCGGAAGCTCTTCCGCATGCCCTGCCGAAATGCCAATATTCGGCCGAATGTGGGTTTGCCTACCCCACTCGCTTGCTCTTATAAGAGACATGGACAAGCCCAAAAGCTTTGAGGGTGTTGAGTGAAAAGGTTTCACTCAACGCCAGAGGACAAAAGGCGTTGGGAGCGTTGAGTGAAAGAGCTGCACTCGACGCCTCAAGGCAAAAAGCGTTGAGAGCGTCGAGAGCGAGAACTACACTCAACACATTAACGCATAAGACGCCGAGAGCGAGAGCTCCCCTCGACGCCTCAGGACAAAAAGCGCCGAGAGCGTTGAGTGAAAGAGCTCCACTCAGCGCCATAGGACAAAAATTGCTGAGAACATTGAGTGAAAGAGCTATACTCAATGCCTTGGGTCCAGAGAGCTCTGCCCACCCTGGGGACTTTTCGGCTACCCAGGCGGAAGCATTCTCGCCTACCCTGGCGAAAGGCTCTTGAATCACCTCCCCTAGGGGAAAAACCCACTCAATGAATATGGGGTTGTACACCTAGGTTACGAGCGTGACTTAGGGGCGTGTACCACAAAATTACTGAAGTTTGGCGGGTTTCCTCCGAACATTCCCGGGCTTTCTAGTTGGTGGTTCCATACCTTACACACCCTAGATCACGATGCTTCCATGGTGAAGGGGATCCAGTACATGCTTCCATTTGGATCATTTTTAGTTCTTTTTCCTCCATTTTACTTATTGTATTTTTGCCTTTTATGTCGCGCACTTTCAATTCCTAATTTAGCTTTACTTTCATGCAATTAAATTCTTCATTTCCTTTTTATAAAAGTGTTATTTTCATTTCAATTACGTGTAGCTATTTTTATATCGTTTGATCAGATGAACTCTTAAGCATTTTATTTTGTAATCTCTCTTCCATAGCTTTTGATTTAGAAAATTACAATTCACCTTTGATTTTATTATTTTGGTTTCATATTTCTGATGTAAGAAAATCAAATCTTGATTCGTATTTTAGTTGATCGAGAGATCCGTAATTACGAGTAGATCGCTCATTGGTGGAAGGAGTTGCATGCACTATTTGAGAGAGGATGACATAAATCTTCTGTATTGAAGTCAAATCCAATAGTGAGGTTCACCGCATAAACTAAACTTAAAGGTTTTGACTGGCCGAGAGGTCTTAATCGATCAACCTAAGATTAGTCGGTAGTTCTCTCGAGAGATGCTATATCATGAATTGGAAACCTCCACGGTAGAACTATTCTCGATTATTTGTTAATTGTTATGAATTTCAGATTTACAATTTATTTTACTTAAGAATGATTCCCAATCGAATGCTCTTTTCTTTGTTAATCTTTATTATTTTGTTCTCGAAATTATATTTAATTATTTTTCGATAAAATAATATTAATTTATGTTAGTAGAAGTAATCAGCAGACCCGGAAGAATACGAGACTTGATTTTTTAAAAAATATCATATACTATGAACGATAGGTGCTCTTGTCAACAGTCTGTAGGAGTCAGGCTCGACGAAGCAAGTAGAAAAGGTAAAGAAAGGACAATAGTTCCAATTTTTGGTACAATATTGAATCTTGTATTCCAAAAGAGGATCAAAAATATTAAAATAAATTGTCATTTTATCAGAGAAAAGGTAAATAAAGGAAAACAGTCCAACAAATACCA
The DNA here is from genome assembly GCA_039583875.1 of Platanthera guangdongensis. NCBI lineage: Eukaryota > Viridiplantae > Streptophyta > Magnoliopsida > Asparagales > Orchidaceae > Platanthera > Platanthera guangdongensis. The sequence continues at coordinate 2,702,439 of CM077162.1, read as the reverse complement.
TCATCAATGTAATTTTGGGATATTCCTACAGTTGGAATATGCTTGAATATTGAATTTTATATTGTTACAGTGTTAGCGTGTGGTAGTGTGTGTATCATCATGTACACCCACATATATATATATATATATATATATATATATATATATATATATATATATATATATATATATATATATAAAACAATATAGATATTTGGAAGCACACCAAAATTTTCATTTGGACCGTTGGATCTCCAAAATATTATTTATCTGCCATTGGATCTCATCATCTCTAATATATCACTCCTTTCTCCTCTCTCAACCGCGATAGAAGCCGTCGCCCTCCCTCAAGCCCGATAAAATCTCTTCGCTAGGGCATCGCTCTCAACCAGCTCTCTTCGCAGTCCCCACAGATTTCTCTCCTTCTTCCAAAGCTCTGGTTCACAGGTATTATCGGCTTCTCTTGGTTAGAGATTTTTTAACACCTCTTTTGCTTCCGCTATTTTCAATCAAACGTCATTTACACCTCCGCCAACGAAGGTTTCTCCTCATCTCCATCAATCTTGCAGGGAAAGCCATTTTCGTCTCTCAACCCCAATAGATCCCCGATTCGGATAAGGAATCACATGCCTCTTTCTTCTTGTGCACATCTTCCTCAACATGGTATCAGAGGTCCTTTACGGTTTTTCCGATCCCGCTGCTCCCGCACAGCCCCGTCTCTCCAGCTCCCGTTCAGTCCCGTCTCCCGATCCCGTTGCTGCCGGAGCTCAACCCCGTCTGACACAGCTCTGGCCGCTCCTCCTGTTGCGTAACCCGCGCGTCTTCTCTGTCGCATAAACCGTGCCTCCTTTCGCGTCTGGCGCCTCCTGTCGCATCCCGCGCCTCCTGTCGCGTCCTGCGCTTCTTCTCCGTCGAACCCGTTTCTTGTTCTTCTCTCGTGCTCTAGGGACGCCGGCTCCATGGAGTCTTGATTTCCTCGATGCCAGCGGTCCCTTCATCTCGTCCCCTCTTTCTATGAGGGTTGTTTTTCCTTTAACATCCTTGTGATTATTTGGTGCGTCCTCGATTTCTATTCGGGGTTTCCTTCTGGCTGGAAGTGAATCCTCTACCACCATGTCTTCTGGTGGGGTGGCCTCTTGATGCAGGACAGACGTCACACCCGCTTGCCACCCTGGAGTCCCACCAGGGGGCCCACCATGGCGTCGCACAATGACGACTTTTATCAGAGCCGCGGCCCATACACCCCAACCCATCCCCGGCCCCACAACAGTGCCGATAGGTTGTTGAGGCCGGGGCTCGATCCCCCGACCACCTTGATAAAGAACTCTCATGCGAGTTCTCATCACCAACTGATCCGCGGAAATTCTCAGATCACCACTATGAAATTGGATGGTTTCAACTACTTCCCATGGGCTCGCTCCATCAGTCTTGCCCTCAAAAGCCGCCGATTATTTGGCCATGTCAGTGGCACGGTGAAGGCCCCTGCGTCTGGCTCTCCTGAGTGGCTTCAGTGGGAGTCGGACAACTCCCTGGTAATGTACTGGCTACTTAACTCTATGATGGAGTCCATCTCTCAGAACTACTTGTTCTTGGATACAACAACGGATATTTGGAAGCGTGCAGAGACTACTAATTCTGGTCAAGACAATGCCACTCAGATCTACCAACTTCGTCGCCCGTTGTTCCTCCTGTGACAGGGTGATCGACCTCCATAGGCCTACTACTCGGAGTTCACCCAACTCTATCAGGAGTATGATCATTTCGATTCTCTGACCCTGGTATCTCCTGAAGATGAGGTGCTTGTCCAGGCAAGAGAAGAACGCAATCGCATCTTTGAGTTCCTCCATGGCTTACATCGGGATTTTGATTCGATCAGCATTCAGATTCTTGGCCGCTTTCCTCTACCTTCTTTTCCTGAGGTGTACACCCATGTCCAACAAGAATTTGATTGTCGCCTAACTCTGCTTCCAGACTCTGCCACCGAGGGATCTGCCCTTGTCACTTTTTTCTCAGCCTAGTGTTCGACATGCTCGTGACACTAGATTGAGGACTACGGAGAAAGATCACCTAGTCCGTGATTATTGCGGGAAGACCCGTCATACTAGAGACACCTGTTTCAAGCTTCATGGATTTCCACCTCGAGGCGGCCCTTCCGCTCGTGGAGGCCGAGGAGGTGGTCATTCTCAGCACATGCCCCATCTGTCTCGATCGGCCCACTTGTCAAATGTTGGGGAGGATTCTACTGCTCCTCATTCTCTGGATTCCAATACGACCCCCTTGGTTCTTTCGGCTGAAGAAATTCTGGCGTTTTGCCGGACGATGCTTGTACCTCCAGTGGAGCCGTCTAGTTCTGCCTCCTCTTCCTATGCTCATCAAGGAGCTGTAGGTGCTCACTCGGCTTCCTCCCACCTTTCCACTCAATTGATCATTGATTCCGGGGCCACAGACCACATGACCGGCTCGGTCACGGGTTTTACGTCATACACACCTCTGTCTGTCAAGGACAAAGTGAGCATTGTTGATGAATCGCTATCTTGCAGTGCTGGGAAAGGATCCATTCCATTCTCCTATCTTACTCTCTCATATGTTCTTCATGTTCCTGCTTTTACCCCCAATCTCCTCTTTATTAGTCATATAACTAACTCTATGAATTGCTCAGTGACCTTTTTTCCTACCTCATGTGTTTTTCAGGACCTGAAGACAGGGACAGTGATTGGCTCTGGTAGACTATGCAACGGGCCCTACGTGTTTGACCCATCTGCTTCCACTCCCTCAAGCATCGCTCAACATCCTAAAGACCTTCTTGTTGCTCGCCCCTCAGAGTTGGATTCCTGGCATTGTCGGCTAGGACATCCTCCTGTCGCTATTATGAAGATTTTGCTACCTAATATGTCACCTTCTTCGTTTAATGTTTTTCATTGTGATGTGTGTGATCTGGCTAAACATCATCGTAGTACTCTTCCTCTTATGTCTCCTCGTAGCTTTGTTCCTTTTGCAGTTATTTATACTGATGTTTAGGGCCCTAGCCCTGCTGCCTCTATTTTTGGTTGCTCGTGGTTTGTTTCTTTGATTGAATGTTACTCTCGTTGTACATGAGTTTACTTAATGAAGCATAAAAGTGAGGTGTTCTCTATTTTTCAACGTTTTCACAAGATGGTCACCACTCAATATGATGTTATTGTTAAAATCATGTGCAGTGATAATAGTCGTGAATATATAAACGCTCGTCTTAACAACTATCTGAGTGACCTAGCTATCATTCATCAAACCTCCGGTGTGTACACCCCTGCTCAGAATGGGGTGACTGAGCATAAGAATCGACACCTCCGTGAGGTGGCTAGGTGCCTCCTCCTTCAGATGCATCTCCTGAAGAATTTCTGGGGTGATGTGGTTCTCACCGTGGCCTACCTTATCAATCGTATTTCTACGCGGGTCCTTGAGTTTCAGACTCCTCTCACCACTCTAGGGGTTCGTCCTACCTCTATCTCTCCCCCGTGTATTTGGATGTGTATGCTTTTATTCACACCCAGCCTAAAACTAAACTTGATCCCCGCGTCCTGAAGTGTGTGTTTATTGGCTACTCACCAACTCAGAAGGGCTATAGGTGCTTCCATCATGTTACCAAGCAGGTATTTGTTACTATGGATGTCACCTTTCGGGAATTTGAATCTTATTATGGGAACTCTCTTCAGGGGGAGACTACAACTACGGAAGTGAGTTCTCCTCCCTCTGTTCCTCTGCCTATACCTCTGTTTATGGTGTCACCTCCCGTTTCTACTACTCTTATTCCTTTGGTGCCCCCACCTACTTTTGGGAACCCGGTGATTCCTCTTCCTCCACTTTTGCAGGTCTACATGCGACGTAGAAGGAGCATGAACATTTAGGCTCTTGCTATTCAACCGGTGTCGACTGACACTTCATCAAGGAAAATATTGTTAGGGGGATTGTGAGTACTCTGTTTGTTCCATCAAGCCAGCAGCTTGCAGATGTGCTTACCAAAGAGCTAAGTCTGAACTTGTTTGACAGAATACTGGGCAAATTGGGCATGACAAACATCACACACCCAACTTGAGGGGAAGTGTTGGAATATGCTTGAATATTGAATTTGATGTTGTTACAGTGTTAGCGTGTGGTAGTGTGTGTATCATCATGTACACCTTTATATATATATATATATATATATATATATATATATATGCGTGAGAGAGAGTCTAGTGTTAATTGAATAAATCATTCTATTTTCCTCAGCACTTTATTTATATGCAAGTTGAGTTAGACCTAACATACACAATACATCATTTCATTTCTCTATACTTGTAATCTATTTAGTCTTTTTTCTTCTAAAAGCTACAATGCATGGTACATTATCTAAGTAATAGTAGATTGGAAGGGCATGCAGAACTCCATTGACTCATATAAAATGGACATGTATTCTAGTTTGCAATTTTCAACCTCAGGGACTCTTTACATAATGTTAGTGTTGAAACCATATAACCAGCTTTTGTGGAATTCGAACCCTAAGAAGGGGTGACCGCACACCTACTTCTCCAAATGAGCTCACTCAACCAGAAACTTAGGACTAGAGAATGACTCACGGCTGCAGCACAGAGGTCTCACCACACACCCGGAAGATCTTACAGTGCTTCCACTCCTTGGTCAATGCTGAGCTAAGGGTGTCTCAGAAAGCGCTACAAGATCAAAGAAAAGAGAGGTCTGCCTCTGAGGTACCCATGTGGGTCTATTTATAGATTTTTGAGTCGGACCTACAAATAGCATAACTCCGCCTTTTAGTTTTACTATATGCAGCCCGAAGTGGGTCCGCCAACAGCAAAACTCCGTTGTTTGAAGAAGCTACTGACAGACCAAATTACATTAAATACATGTTATTAGCACACTACATACGGGGACGAGCTCGAGCCAGCTCGTCAGTCCCCTGGGAGGGTGCGGCCCTGCTCCTGCGACTCGCCTGCCTCTTCGGCGAGTGCGAGTCGGGTTCCTGTGGCTCGCTCGCCTTCCTGGCGAATGCGGGTCGGCTCCTTTCAGCTCGCCCGCCTGCCGGGCTGAAGCGGGTCTGCTCCCCCAGCCCGCCTGCCTGCTTGGCGGATGCGGGCCGGCTGCCCCAGCTCGCCCGCCTGCTTTGCGAATGCGGCCGGCTGCCCCGACTCGCACACCTGCTTGGCGGATGCAGGCCAGCTGCCCCGGCTCGCCTTCAGGCTAAAGAAGGTCAAGATGATCAGGCAACCTTTTTGGGTCCACTCGGCGAACACGGGGTTGTACATAATCCACACTTTTTATGAGCTTTTACAAAGCTCAAAAAGAATCATCCAACCCTAAGTGTTCGATGAGTGCTTGCTGAGCTGGAAGGAATCTTTTGGTGGGCCCCACCTTCATGGTCTATATATATCGTTGGCCTTAAAGGAATTCACCCACTTCCTCCTTCCTTTTCCGCGTGTTACTGTAGCGGTGTAAATGATGCCTATCTCAGAGGAGATGTGTGCTCTCCTGGAGGTCGCGAGGGAGGGCACACGGTCGCAGGTCGTCGACGTCACCCCCTGGCTGGCTCGGAGGTCGCCTGGCTCTTCCTTAAGGCCAAAGAAGGCCAAGATGATCAAGCGACCTTCTCAGGGTGACGCCCCCCTTCTAGTCTGGTGGCCGGTTTTGAGGCCATCCACCAGGTACGCGGGCCGGTCACATTTATTCCATGTTGCGCTGATTCTGATATAACTCCTCTTCCGCAGGAGACACCTCGCGAGGACAGAGGTGGGGGCGCGGACCCAGGACATCTTTCTCAGCGCTTGTCCAAGCGGGTCGTCAGCCCCTCGGTTGCGGGATCCACCCTTCTTGCGATCCCGAGCATTCCCCCCCCCCCCCCCCCCCCGGGCCGGTGAGTTCTCGGCTGTGCGAACAGAAAAGAGCAGACCGAAAAATTGGAGTAATGTAAACTTTATTATCCAAAAAGGTATCAATTACAATGGTAGAGCCTCCCTTTTATAGAATGGAGGAGATGAGAGAGAATACAATTAAGCAATGTGGGACTAAAAATTTACAAGTATATGCGGCTTTACAAAAGGCAAACCGGACTGGCCGGGCGGTTAGACAAGCCGGCTAACCGCCCGTCAACTAACAAGAGGAGATAACATGCGCCACAAAGATCAAGCCGCCGCAGGAGACCGCTAGACCGCCCGGTCTCCAAGTCGTCTGAGACAAACCGCCAGACCGCTGGGATACCAAACAGCACCAGCCCGGCAGACAGACCGGCCAGAATAAACCGGCAGACTGCCCGGTCTCCGAACAGTAACAGACCGCCCGACCTCCATATTGCAACACTCCCCCTCAAGCTGGAGCATAGATATCAATCATGCCCAGCTTGTCGCAAATGTGGAAAAAGAAAGCAGACACCGGCTTGGTGAAGATGTCTGCCAACTCGTTGTCTGAAGTGACGAACGGAGTACAAATCTGTTTCTTCAAGATCTCCTCCCGAATGAAATGACAGTCGACTTCTATGTGCTTTGTTCTCTCATGAAAGACCGGATTTTTGGAGATGTATATCACGGCCTTATTGTCACAGAACATAGGAAAATGATAGTTGTACACCTCTCCTAAATCAAGCATGAGAGCCCGTAACCATTTCAACTCACATGTGGTCGATGTCATACTGCGATATTCTGCCTCTGTACTGAACCTGGAGACCACAGAATGTTTCTTGCTCTTCCAACTCACAAGATTGCCTACAACAAACGTGCAAAAACCTGATGTCGACTTGCGGTCCCCTTTGTCATCAGCATAGCTCGAATCAGAGTACGCTTCAACCCTCTAGGAGCTTGCATGAACTGGCTCACCTTGCCAACAGCATAAGAGATGTCGAGTCTAGTTACCGTGAGATAAATGAGTTTGTCCAGCAGACGCCGGTACTTCGTAAGATCGGATAGAAGAGGCGAGTCATCTGTCCAAGTTTTGTCTTCCCCAATAGCCATGGGAGAACGGGCAGGTTTAGCACCAGTCAATCCTGCCTCTTTTAGAAGATCAAGAGCATACTTCCGTTGGGAAAAGACCATGGAGTTGGGCTTCCTAGAGATTTCAATTCCCAGAAAGTATTTCGGGGAGCTCATATCCTTCGTGACCAGGTGCTGACGGAGGTGTTTCTTTGTCAACGTTACCTCATCCTGATCATCGCCAGTAAGAAGAATGTCATCAACATAAACTGCAAGAACTACCAGACCAGAGGCAGTTTTCCGAACGAACAAGGAGTGATCGGCTGAGCTTCTTGTAAAACCAATGGCCGCAACGATGCCGCTAAACTTGTCAAACCAGGCACGAGGACTTTGCTTGAGGCCATAGATAGCCTTCTTTAGCCGGCATACTCGTGTCTCCCCCGGAGCAACATACCCAAGAGGTTGCTCCATGTAAACATCTTCCTGAAGATCCCCATAAAGAAAGACATTTTTGACATCCAGTTGTGAAATGGGTCAATCTTTGTTGACAGCCACAAAGAGAAGAACCCGAATAGTACTGAGACGAGCAACTGGAGAGAAAGTGTCAAATTAATCAACCCCATAAGTTTGGGTAAAACCCTTGGCAACAAGTCAAGCCTTGTAACGATCCACACTGCCATCAGGAAGGAACTTCACCACAAAGACCCAGCGACAGCCAACAACATCTGTGCCGAAAGGAGGAGGAACCAGGGTCCGGGTACCCCGTTCAGTGAGAGTAGCAATCTCCTCATTCATGGCAGCTTTCCAATGAATAATAGTAAGGGCCTCCTGGTAGGAATGGGGGATGACAGTGGCCGAGATAGCCAGTGCAAAAGCTCTGCGAGAAGGGGTAAGACGATCATAGAAAACAACTGCAGCAAGCGGGTGTTGGGTACATGCCCGAACCCCTTTGCGAAGGGAAATGGGGAGATCCAGGGCAGTTGGTTCTGCAGTATCCGGAGCGTTCGTGGTGGAGAGAGCTGGCCCGGGAGTAGAGAGAGACGACTGCGGAGAGGAGAGAAAAATCGAGGGAGGAGAGGGTGGAGATGGTGGAGATGGTGGAGATGGTGGAGATGGTGGAGATGGTGGAGACGGTGGAGGTGGCGGAACGTCAGTAGGAGCAGAGGGAACAGATGGGTTGGTTTGAGAAGTAGGAGCAACAGGAGTAGAGGAGGAAGCGAGAGAGAAGTAAGAGGCATTTTCAAAGAACGTAACATCCGCAGAGACAAACTGCTTGTGGGTAACGGGGTCAAAGCAACAATAACCTTTCTGAGTGGTAGAGTACCCCAGAAAGACACATTTAGTGGCCCGTGGTGAGAGTTTGTCATGGGTGGCAGCGGGAGAATGCACAAAGGCGGTGCACCCAAAGATGCGCAGAGTAAGAGGAAAATGATTCTTGTTTGGATAAAGAATTGAGAATAGGGTGGCACCGCGGAGAACTGTATAGGGAATGCGATTGATGAGACAACAGGAGGACAGCATAGCCCCAATAGGAGCGAGGAACATGCATTTGGGTCAGCAGAGTGCGAGCGACATCAAGGAGGTGACGGTTTTTGTGTTCCGCCACCCCATTTTGTTGTGAGGTGTAGACACAGCTAGTTTGACGAATAACATCATGATGCATACAGAAAGAAGAAAAATCATGGCTAAGATACTCTTTAACATTGTCAGAACGAAGGATTTTAATAGACGTATCAAACTGAGTCTGAATCATAGAATAAAAGGATGTACAGATAGAGAACAGTTCGTAGCGATCCTTGAGAAGATACACCCACGTACACCTAGAGAAATCATCAATAAATGTAACAAAATAGGAACTACCCCGACCGACGGTGAGGGTAGGAGCAGGACCCCACACGTCAGAGTGAACGAGGTCGAACGGATGGGAAGAGCCACGACTCTGCGTTGGTGGGAAGGATGAGCGATGATGCTTGCCGAGCTGACATGCATCACAGTTTAGAGGAGGATGATGAGGAGGGAAGTGGGGCAGAAGCTGGCGCAGAAGCCTGGGAGGAGCATGTCCAAGGCGAAGATGTCATTGGAGAAGATCTGTAGAGGAGGAGGAAAAAGCGGATAGAGCGGAAACGTTGTCGCGGAAGTAGAGGCCGCCGCTCTCAGTCCCAGTAACAATAGTCCGTTGGGAGTCCGGATCCTGAAAAGAACAAGAAGTAGGAGTGAATGTGACGGAACACCGTAATTGCTTGCATAGAGAAGTAACTGATAATAAATTGCAAGGAAACAGGGGCACGTAGAGGTTATCCGCCAGACGAAGAGACGGGGTGATCTGAACCACCCCCGTCCCATTGACCGGAGATGAAGAGCCGTCCGCAACAAAAACCGGAGGCAACCGATCATGTGTTTCTAGATGAGAAAAACACTGAGGATTGCCCGTCATATGATTGGTAGCACCAGAGTCGATCAACCATCAACCGTGAGTAACAACGTGGGCACTACCAGAAGATGTGACCACCGAGGCGGATTGCGTGGAGGAGATGTAGGCCATAGAAGAGGGCAGCGGGAGAAACAAGCCGCGGCTAGAAGGAGAAGTCGTTGGAACAGACCGCAACGACTTAAGGACAGGTCGCGACGACAAAGAAGAGGAGAGCGGCTAGAACAGGCCGCAGCGACTTAAGGACAGGTCGCGACGACAAAGATGAGGAGAGCGGCTAGAACAGGCCGCAGCGACTTAAGGACAGGTCGCAGCGACAAAGAAGAGAAGAGCGGCTAGAACAGGTCGCAGCGACTTAAGGACAGGTCGCGGCGACAAAGAAGAGGAGAGCGGCTAGAAAAAAGAAGAAGCAAGAGGCCGCAACACAAAGGGTCAGAAGAGGCCGCAAACAGGGAAAAACAAGCCGCGCGAACAGGGCAGCGGTCAGAAGAGAAAAACAAGTCGCGAGAACAGGTCGCGGAAAGAAGAAACAAGCCACACGCGTAGAGAGAGCTCAGTCAGGAGGAAAGGACCGAGTGCTCTGATACCATGTGCGAACAGAAAAGAGCACACCAAAAAATTGGAGTAATGTAAACTTTATTATCCAAAAAGGTATCAATTACAATGGTATAGCCTCTCTTTTAAAGAATGAAGAAGATGAGAGAGAATACAATTAAGCAATGTGGGACTAAAATTTTACAAGTATATGTGGCTTTACAAAAGGCAAACCAGACAGGCCGGGCGGTTAGACAAGCCGACTAACCGCCCGTCAACTAACAAGAGGAGATAACATGCGCCACAAAGATCAAGCCGCCGCAGGAGACCGCTAGACCGCCCGGTCTCCAAGTCGTCTGAGACAAACCGTCAGACCGCTGGGATACCAAACAGCACCAGCCCGGCAGACAGACCGGCCAGAATAAACCGGCAGACCGCCCGGTCTCCGAACAACAACAGACCGCCCGACCTCCATATTGCAACATCGGCTTCTCTTCTTCGCCTTTTGCCCGGTCATCCCTCATTTCTTATTACCCTTATTTTTGCAGCTTCCACCCCGGGGGCCGCCGACCTGGCTCAACAATTGCCAGCCTGCCCCGGGTTGGGAAAAACCTTTGCGGCTCTAGATGGAGAGTCCTTCCAAGGCCAACCAAGTACCTCCCGCCGGCATGTCATCGCGGGAGATGTGCCGACCCCGAGTAAGTTCATATTCCTGCTTGCTCGTCGTTGTCCGCCCGCCCTACTAACCTCTCTTCCTTTTTTTCAGGCTTTCACGCGGTCTCTTTATCTGACATGGATCTAAGTGAGGAGTACTCGTCTCCCACTTCCCCGGACACGATCGCAGACTATCTGGGCGACCCTCGGGATGCTGAGGGGATGAATACACAAGTGGTCGAGTTGTTCCGGAAGCACTCCCTAATGCTACGAGAGATCTTCGGCAGGGTGGACGAGGACAAGGTGGAGACGGAGGTGCGCTTTGGGGCCTTGGACGGGATGCGCCAAGAAGACGGTGACGGGACGACCTCACCCAGAGTGCATATCGTGCGGGCTGAGGAACAACTACACCAGGCTACGGAGCAGGTCAGCCTGGCCCAGCAAGAACTCATGGCGGTTCGCGAGCACTACTACCCTCGCCTACCGCCTCGTTCCGGGGCGCGAGGCCGGGGTAGGTGGAAATGGATCCAATACTGAATCCACCGCGCTCTTGCTGCCAGCCGGCGGACCTGGGCCGTGCTAGTCTCCTGGGCCTCAGCTCGCGTCGCGCGGTTATGAAGTTTTTTGTTCTTTCTTCTTCTCTCTTACGGGGTGTCCACCCCCTCCCCTTTTAACATTCCAGACTATATTCGCCCGCCGATGGGCTTGTGTTTATGTACATATATATAAGGGCCGCTCACGCTCGCCTCTTGTCTCTTTGCAACATAGCATTTACTGTACTAGAACCGTGGCAAGCCGATAGAAGGAATTAGGGGGGCGGGCTCAGGTATCGAACCGTAAAACCATATTTTTGCTATCCGCACACCTCCAGCCAAAAAGGGAGTTTTCCCGCCTTTTTTACTTCTATAAATACCCCCCCCCCCTCTCTACCTACCGCATTAATTCTCCCCTTCTTGGTCCCTTCGTTCTCGAGTGCTTGACCCATGCGGTTCGCGCCATTTCCAGCTCGCCACCACTTGCGAGGATTCCAGTACACGACCCGCACACCCGCTCGCGAGATAGGAGAAGACGGTGGTGAGGCTGAGGGGCGAGCAAAATGCGCATGGACCTTCTCTGACTATGCCTTCCGCCCCGCCAACCTTACTGAAAACGAGCACCTCTCGATGGTCGCCAACTTCATCTCAACCGGGTTCGAGGAGAGACGCCTGGGAGAGTTCGAGTAGATCAACGACCTCTACGACGCTGAGCTCGCGCTCCCTATTGCCCACTTCGACGTAGGGCTGCGGCTTCCCGTGTGGCCAGAGATGCGACATGTGTTGAAATACTTCGTGGTTGTTCCGGTCCAACTAACCCCGAACTCCGTCGTCGTGGCGGTCGCGTTCGCTTGTTTCCTATGAGAGGAGCGGATCGAGTTCAGCCTCGCGGTCTTCCGCAAGCTGTTCTCCTTCTGGGCGAACAAGGACGACACCGCCTACTTCTCCGGCCAGCACGTAAAGGTGTGGGAGACGGTGAACAAGAGTCATAATTGGCTAAGAAAGTTTGTCTTCGTGAAGGGGGACTTCGACAACGTCCCTTTCTCGTCGGTGCAGCTCAGCGAACCAAGCTACCGTCCTCCCAGCCCGGGGGGCCACGAAGCCAACCTCTTTGGGTTCTTCATGGGGAAGAACTTCGAAGTCGCGTTCCTTCGAATAAACGTCGACACCTTGGCCCCTGTTCCTCCCTGGGAAGGTAAGGCTAGTCGCACTCGCCTTCCCCCTTCCCCTCGTTTCACTTTAAGTTCTGACCCTAGACTGTTGTAGGTGAGCGAGACCTTCCCCTACACCCCCATATGAGAGCGTTCGGATCGCTCCCGCCGAGCTTGCCCTCGCGGAAGCGGCTGCTGACGCGCATCGCGAGGTCCCGACCCTCCTCGTGCCTCAAAAACGGGTCGCTCGCGAGCAGTCTCCCCCACAGCCTACGTCAAAGAAATCGAAGACCCGGGGCAGCGCACCTCTCGCACCTCGGGAAAAGAGGAAAGCAACGGCGAGCCCTCGCCCTGAGAAGGCCTCCACTTCTAGAGCTCCCGCCAGCGGAGCCCCAGGCGAGGCGGCCGGCACCTCCAAGGCGCGAGAACAGGAGCTCGCCGACAAGCCCGTGTCGAGGGGGCACCGAAACTTCGGCTAGGGCGAGCAGCACCTCGACGAGCTCGGCAAGCCCCTCCTGAGTGGGACAAGGAGGCAAACAGGGCCTCGGTCTCGACTCTCCTACCATCCCGGCTGGAGCAGGAAACATCCGGCAGGGAGGCCTTCACCTTCTCCTTTGGTCTCTACTCGCGGGAGGACGCCCCGATCTTCGACGAGGAGTCCACACGAATAATGGTGCATGCAGGGGGAAAGGAAATCCGATGCACACCTGAAGAATGCCACTGAGAAGGAGCAAGCCCACCGTCTCGCGCTCGAAGAGGCGGTGCTCCATAAGAAGAGAGCTGACTCCTCCGACGCATCCTCGCCGAGTACCTGGGAGGAGTGGTGAGTCCCGAAACTCTTTCACACCTTTTTTAGAGTGTCTTCTTGAGCGCAAACATCCTTTCGCTGCCCTTCGCAGGACGCGGCGACGGCCAATCGCCTCAACTCCCGAATCGTCGACCTGGAGAAGGAGAACGAGGAGCTGAAGGCTCGAGTTCAGGAGTTGGAATGCGCAGCTCTCCTTCCGCCCTCCAGCAGCCGCAACAAGCTCGCGCGGTACTCTGAGCACGAGATTGACGAGCTGCTGCAGCTGAACTCGACCAAGGCGGCGAAGTTCACCCTCCAGACGATGCAACGGGCGGGCCTGGTGACGAGCGAGGGCGCGAGGCTTACGACGAGAGACGTGATCCCGGAGCTGTTCGTCCCGGTCCCGAAGCTGGGTGACGACTCCTATCTCCCCCTGCGGGATAGCGCGTCGCCCGAGTGCACGCCCTGAAGAGTCTGCGAGCCGCATTGCTTTCTGTTCGCCGGACATGTATATTTATTTTGTCATTATTTTGTAATATTGGAGACGCGGGCTAAACCCGTACTTTTTGTTTTTTGATGTAATTACTGGTTATCAATGTATATGCTCTTTTCTCGACGAGATGATGGTTGACCTCGCTATTTTTATTGTTATTTGCAATCTAACTTTCTTTTTCTTTATTCACGACCTGGCCCGGTCTTCTTGCTCACTGCGTCTGAGCCCATGCCTCAACAGTGAGATCGTGCGATTCTTAAGGACTTAGCGTAGCGAGTGACAAGACCTCCAGTCAATCGGCCCGTGAGGGACACGGTGCCCGTGAGATCTAGGTCTAGGTACCTTTCGCCCCGCGCCATAGGTGTTCGGCTTGCGCGAGTCGTGCCTCGTTCAGTTGAGATGCGATCTGAAGGACTCGCGAGCGTTCCGCATGACTGAGCCCTTGTGACATGGGTCGCCTCGCGGGCACCCGGGGGGTACTCGTCGAACGGGCGCCTGAGAGGGGAGGCCCAGCTTGCCTGGAGTGCTCGCTCTCGGCAGCTCTCATTCCTCTGATTCTCCCTTTGGCGGGCCACTGGGAGTCTTCACTCCACCTATCAGCTAGCAGGAGCCTGACGGCGGGTGTTGATCATCAACTGAACTTTTTTCTTGCCCCGTAACCGGGCGCTTCCACCGGCCCAATAAGCTAGTAGGAGTCTGACGGCGGGTGTTGAGCATCAACCGGACTTTCCTCTTGTCCAGTCACCGGTGCTTCCACCGACCCAATCACCTAGTAGGAGCCTGACGGCAGGCGTTGTGCATCAACCAGACTTTTCTCTTGGACATCCACTGGGGGCTTCCACCGGCCCAATTAGCTAGTAGGAGCCTGACGGCGGGTGTTGAGCATCAACCAGACTTTTTCTTGGCCAACCACCATGCGCTTCCACCGGCCCAATCAGCTAGCAGAAGCCTGACGGCGCAACCAGACTTTGCTCTTGGCCAGCCACCGGGTGCTTCCACCGGCCCAATCAGCTCAGCAGTAGCCTGACAGCAGGTGTTGAGCATCAACCCGACTTTTCTCTTGGCTAGCTTCCGGGCGCTTCCACCGGCCCAATCAGCTAGTAGGAACCTGACGGCGGGTGTTGAGCATCAACCAGATTTTTCTCTTGGCCAGCCACCGGGCGCTTCCACCGGCCAATCAGCTAGCAGGAGCCTGAGGGCGGGTGTTGAGCATCAACCAGACTTTTCTCTTGGCCAGCCACAGGGCGCTTCCACTGGCCCAATCAGCTAGTAGGAGTCTGACGGCGGGTGTTGAGCAACAACCAGACTTTTCTCTTGGCCAGCCACTGGGCGATTCCACCGGCTCAATCAGCTAGTAGGAGCCTGATGGCGGGTGTTGAGCGTCAACCAGACTTTTCACTTGTCCAGCCACCAGACGCTTCCACCGTCCCAATCAGCTAGCAGGAGCCTGATGACGGGTGTTGAGCGTCAACCGGACTTTTCTCTTGGCCAGCCACCGGGCGCTTCCACCGGCCCAATCAGCTAGCAGGAGCCTGACGGCGGGTGTTGAGCATCAACCAGACTTTTCTCTTGTCCAGCCATTCTTCACATTCCTTATACCGAGTAGGTGGACCATCAAAGACAGACAAGAGTGCGGAAAGTCCCGTTTTATTATTCAATTTCATGGATAGAAGCGCTTCAAGTCATCGCCGCTCCAGGCATGACTGAGGGGCTCCTCCTCTACATTCTGGAGGTGTTATCTCCCCGACTTCAAGACTTCTTTGATTATATAGGGACCCTCCCAATTAGGATTAAACTTTCTGACGGTCGACGACCTTCCGGCAGCGTCGACCTTTTTCAAGACCAAGTCCCCCTTTACGAATTGCTTGACCCTAACATGATTGTCGAAGTACTTGACAATCCATCGCTTGACTTATACCCACCGAATCGATGTCAGGTCGCGCAGCTCCTCCAACAGATCTAGGGAGAGTCGTAACACGTTCTCAACCCTCCATTCTTCATTACCTTCCCCTGCCTCCACTATTCACGACGTCCGAATCTCGAATTCCATTGGGAGTACCACCTCGCAGCCGTGGGACAGCTTGAATGGAGTCTCCCACGAGGCCGTATTGGGCGTGGTTCTCAGGGCCCAAAGAACCGAAGGGAGTTGCTCCACCCAGCTCTCCTTCAAATTTTCCACCTTCTTTAAAAAGTTCACAAAATAATTTTGTTCGTCGCCTCTACTTGCCCATTGCTCTGAGGGTGATGGACCGACGCGAACCTGAGGTCTATCCTGAGTTGGCCACAAAAGCTGATGAACTCTGCACTGGCGAACTGTGACCCATTATCCGTGACAATGGCCTGAGGCAACCCATGCCGACAAATGAACTCCCTCCATACAAAGTTGTGAACCACCTGAAAGGTCAGCTTGGCCAGTGCCTTGACCTCCAACCATTTAGAGAAATAATCGATCATAACTAACATGAACTTTCTTTGTCCGCTGGCCTGTGGGAAGGGCCCCACGAGATCCATTCCCAAAATAGTGAAGGGCCAGTGTGCAGTGATGCTTTTGAGCCTCTAAGCCGACAGCAGTTGGAGAGGAGAGAACAACTGGCACTTCTGACATTTCCTTACGAATTTGGCGGCATCCCGGCCCAGGGTCGGCCAAAAATACCCCTGCCTCACTATCCTTCCTTCCAGAGTCCTGCTTCCCGAGTGGCTCCTGCACTCACCAGAATGGACTTTCTCCAAGATTCTCGGGACCTCCTCCTCAGCCACGCAACGTGCCAGAAAACATGAGAGGGTCTTCCGGTATAGCTTCCAATCGCGCATCAGGTAGTACGCCGATTTATACTTGAAACGCTTCTTGTCAAGGCCCTCTGGGAATTCTCCCGTGGATAAGAAAACTGTAAAGGGTTCCATCCATAAGGGACGCTGGTTCACCTCCATCAGCTCCCCCTCTTCAATAGAAGGATAAAACAGGTCGGTTATGGTTCCTCCCGCACGGGGTCCAAACTTGGCCAATTGATCCACCTGTACACTTTCTTCCCGCGGTACATGTCGGATGGAAAACGTTTGGAACATGTCAATAATGCTCTTCACCTTTGCTAGGTATAACTGGAGAGTATGCTCCCTTGCTTCGAACTTGTCGTCGATTTGAGAGGACACCACCAGGGAGTCTGTTAGCACCTCCACGTCATGCACCCCAGTTCCCTTGTTATATGTAACCCCGCGATTACCGCCTCATACTCCGCTTGATTGTTGGTAATAGGAAAGTGAATGACCACTGTTTGCTCTATCCTCGTTCCCCGAGGACTTTCCAGTATTAATCATACTCCCAAAGAATGTTTTCCAGAGGCGTCATCCACCATCACCTTCCAGGGAACCGAACGAGTGAGCTCCGTCTCTGTCACTTCAACCACATAGTCGGTCAAGAAGTCGGTCATCGCCAGGGCCTTTATCGAGAGACGAGGGTCAAATGATATGTCAAACTTGCTTAGCTCTACCGACCAGTTTGCGAGCCTCCCTGAATGCTCTACCTCCTCAAAGATGTTGCGGAGGGGATGGTCTGTCACCACCCTGATTGAATGTGCCTGGAAGTACGGCCTAAGCCTCCGAGCCGAGACAACCAGAGCGAAAGCCAGCTTCTCTAGGATCGGGTATCAAAGCTCCGTCTTCCTCAGGACCCTGCTCACATAATAGATCAGCAGCTGCTTCTTTCCCTCCTCCCGGACCAGGACGGAGCTCACGGCCTCGGCCCCAACTCCAAGGTATAGGGATAAATCTTCCCCCTCCCCTGGTCCCTGGAGAAGTGGGGCTGGAGTGAGCTGTCTCTTCAGGGCCTGGAAAGCCTCCTCGCACTCCTTGAACCATTCGAACTTATGACCTCGCCTCAGCACTTTGAAGAAGGGTGAGCATTTCTCTCCTACCCGAGAGAGGAATCTGCTCAGCCCCGCAGACTTCCTTGTCAAGCGTTGGACCTCTTTGGCATTTCGCGGCGACTCCAACTCCATGATCACCCTCACCTTGTCAGGATTGGGTTTCACCCCCGCAGGATTAAGGAGATGACCCAGAAACTTTCTCATGTTTGCCTCGAAAACGTACTTTAGGGGGTTTAACCTCATAATATACTTTCGCAAGGTGTTGAAGGTCTCCTCCAGATCTTGGAGATGAGATCTCGCATCCAGACTCTTCACCATGAGGTCATCCACGCGCACCTCCAAATTCCTTCCCTTTTGCTCTCAGAAGACCCGGTCCATCATTCTTTGATATGTTTCCCCTGCATTCTTTAGTCCAAAGGGTATCATCTTGTAACAGTGACACTCGTCCCCTGTAATGAAGGAAACAACCTTTATATCTGGCGGGTGTATCCTGATCTGGTGATATCCTGAAAAAACATCTAGAAAACTCATTAGAGAAAACCAACGGTTGAGTCACCCAGCGTGTCGATTCGATTCGCCTCGAGACAGGCTTTATTTAAAAGTGAAAAATCAATACACATTCTTCAGTGCTCGTCTCCCTTCTTGACTATCAACACGTTAGAGACCCAGACTGGGTACTGGATCTCCGATACAAATCCCGCTTTGAGAAGCTTACGCACCTCTTCCCGGACGGGCTCAGCTAACTTGTCGGCGATGGACCTCTTCTTCTGCCGGATGGGGCAAGCACCGGGATTGAGGTTGAGGTAGAGGCAAGCCACATCCGCATCAATCCTCGACATATCCGCCGCGCTGCATGCGAAGATATCCACGTTTTTCTGGATGCACTCCAACATCTTCTCCCGATCCTCCGGGCCCAGCCCCTCACCGACTCGCACCTTCTTCACCCTTCCCCCCGGGTAAGGACTTTCAGCTCGATCACTTCTTCCGTCACTTCCAGTTGGGACTGTTCTTCCCACTCATCTGTTGTCCTCTCACCTGGGGCGAGGGCTTCCTCCTTCTAAACTTCCTCCACTGTCATTACCTTGGACTGCTTCTCCGAAACTTCCTCTATTCCCTCCACACGGCGTGGATCTCCACCTCCTCCACCTCCATCTCCTCTTCAGCTGATACGGCCTCATGCTCGGGCACCTCCATTCTTCCCTCCATCTCCTCAACTCCCTCTTACCACAAGATGGTGTTGAGCGCGGTGACGTAACATTGCCTCGCCACATTGAGGTCTCCCCGTACCCGGACCTGGACTCCTTCGGCGTTGAACTTGAGGCATTGGTGGAAGGGCGAGGGTACGCAGCGAAAGACGTTGATGAGTGGCCGACCGAATATCGCATTATAACTGCTAGGAGCGTCCACGATAACGAACCTGCAGTTCCTGAATTGACCCCCCAAGATGATATGGAGCCCCACTCCCCATTCCACCTCCTTTCTCTCTCCGGAGAACCCAAACAAAGGTCCATCTGAGGCCAGTATCCTCTTGACCTCCACCTTCATCGCGTCAAACACATTCTTGAAAACGACGTTGACGAAACTCACGTTGTCGATGAGGATCCGGGAGACAGTGAAATTTTTGATGGCGGCTTGGATTACCAGCGCTTCGCGGAATGGATCCTCATGATCCGGCATATCCTTCTGGGAGAAGGTGATCTTCTCATCTGGGGGCGGGGCTTGGGGCGTCGAGGCAACGCTCTGACGGTACATGGTGTTGAGACTCGCCTTGCGGGCGGCCTCAACTCCCCCCCCCCATGGATAACTACGATCCCTCCTCGGCCTCCTACGTCGGCCCGATCCTCGCACTTGTCCTCGTCCTACGCTCCTGGCAGAACTTCTATCCGCACCTTCTGACGGGGTCGCTGCCGCTGCGGGGCCTGCTCCCTTGCTCCCCTCATCTCCAAAAACTCTGGGCAGGTGGCCGTCGCGTGACCTTCCTCCTGGTGGAAATCGCAGTAGGGCAGCTTCGCCCTGCCTTCCAGCCTTCTCCTCTGAACACCTCTCCCCCTTCTCCCCAGAGCTATCGTCATAGTCTGGTGCTGCTTGGGGAGAGGGGGTCTCTAGCCTTGCCTCCATCCCAGGGGGTTGAACCGGCCTTGCCCCCTTGATAGTTTCCCCCTCCGTGGAAACCTCTTCCCTGGCCCCAGTCGTGCCACTCCTGCTGCCTCCAGCCCAGCAGGTTATTCGGCTCCTGACGACCCCACCTCGGTTGTTGCTGCTGCTCCCTCTGCCTGGGTTCTCTCCTTCTCACCTTCTGATTCCTACCTCCCCCCGACTCTCTCTCCTCCTCTGCTGCCAACTTGGGTAATCTCCTGTAAAACGCCGGATTCGATGTTTCTCCCTCGATCTCCTTTGACACCCTCTCCATCAGCTCCTCGAAGGCCAGTGGAGGCACCCACTTTAGCTCCATTCTGAAGAACTCTTGCTGCAGCCCCAGAGTGAAGGCTATCATAAGGGTATGTCCAGGCATCTCCTGAACTTGGAGAACCTCCTCCTGAAACCTGTCAAAGTAACTCCTCAGTGTCTCCTCCACGCCCTGCTTGATGAGAAACAGGGACTCTGACTGCTTCTTCCTCTTCTTTGAAGTTGAAAACCTCAGCAAGAACCCCCGACGCAGGTCCTCAAAACAGTATATGGAGTTGGCGGGAAGCTGATGAAACCAATCCTTGCCTTTTCCTTGAAGGTTATGACGAAGAGCGGACACTTGAAAGCATCTGACATCTGCCGGATTGAGACCACATCCTCGAACCACTGGACGTGCTGGACCGGATCATCCCTACCGGTCATTTTCGGCTCACGGAACCCCTCTGGGACTGAGGCGGATGCGACCAACTCGCTAAAAGGACTCCCCTCCCCTGCAGGATGAGCTGGACGGTCTCGCGCCTCCACCTCGCCGACCCTACCAGCACTCATCCAGCCGGGGAACAACGTTCGCCATGAGAGGTCTCGCTCGCTGCCTCCCCCTCGACCTCCTTCCCAGGTCACTTGATGGGGAAGTTTTCGCCCAGAGATGGGGCAACGACTACTGGGATAGAGGGCGTCGAGCACTCGCGCAATCCGCGAGTGCGAAGAGTACTAGATCTCTGACTTCCTTCTTGAAGTCCTCGAACATTCTGAGGGTGACCATGGGAGCAGGAGGCGGAGAGTTAGTCGGATCAGCTCCTTGTCCTTCGCCTCCAATCATTGAACTCACTAAGGATTTTCTGTACTGGTCACGCTCCACGCTCACCGCACCAAAATGTTGAAACCAGAAACCGGTTTCTGTGGAGTTCAGACCCTAAGAAAGGGTGACCACACACCTAGCCAATTTCTTTCTTCTCCGCCGATCTCATTCCTTTTATTATTCGCCGTCCAACGGCTCTCTTAACCTGTGGGCCCAGCTTTAATTGATGATTTACAACCTTCCTTTTACAAAATAAATCATACAGCAGGCCGTCGACACCATTAGTAGTGGATTCCAGCTTTCTCGCGATGAATTTGAATTCCGTTGACTTTTGTTAAGTTTTGATGACGTCAGCATTTGTGTACTTAGCCAATTTCTCATTTCTAACTCAGACATTGAGTGCGTTGAGTGAACTGGCTTCACTCAACGCCTCTGGACTTAGTCAATTCTTCAGTCTTGCATAGGCATTGAGTGTGTTGAGTGAACTAGCTTCACTCAATACCACTGTACTTAGCCGCTTCTCTGAATGTCTGTCATGTTGCTGAGGTGTTGACTGAACTGACTTCACTCAACGCTTCTGTACTTAGTAAATTTCTCTACACTGCTAGGCGTTGAGTGCATTGAGTGAGCCTTCCTCACTCAACACCATTCTAGACTTTTTTGTCTCAACCAGAAACTTAGGACTATAGAATGACCCACGACTGCAGCACGGAGGTCTCACCACACACCCGGAAGATTTTAGAGCGATTCCCCTCCTTAGCCAATGCTGAGCTAAGGGTACCTCAGAAAACGCTACAAGACCAGAGAAAAGAGAGGCCTGCCTCTGAGATACCGCTGTGAGTCTATTTATAGATTTCTGAGTCGGGGCTGCAAATAGCGTAACTCCACCTTTTTGTTTTACTACACGCAACCCGAAGTGGGTCTGCCAACAACGAAACTCCGTTTTTTGAAGAAGCTACTGACAGACCAAATTACATTAAATACATGTTATTAGCACACCACATACCGTGGCGAGCTCGAGCCAGCTCGCCAGTCCTCTAGGCGGGTGCGGCCCTGCTCCCGCGACTCGGCTGCCTCTTCGGCGAGTGCGAGCTGGGTTCCTGCGACTCGTCTGTCTGTCTGGCGAATGCAGGTCGGCTCCTCCGACCCGCCCGCCTGCTTGGCGGATGCGGGCCGGCTGCCCCGGCTCGCCTGCCTGCTTGGCGGATGCGGGTCGGCTGCTCCGGTTCATCCGCCTGCTTGGTGGATGCGGGTCGGCTACCCCAGCTCGCCTTCAGGCCAAAGACGGTCAAGATGATCAAGTGACCATGTTGGGTCCACTCGGCGAACACAGGGTTGAACAGTTAGAGAATATGTACTCAAATAAAAACAAGCTTGTTATAGGTGAAGAGACCTCAAATCTATCTTAGGTAAACAAAGCCATATGAATTTCTCGATGAGGGATTATATTCTCAACATGACCCCCTCCCCTGTGTATCCATGTAGGCTCTTTGTCCTCAAACAAGTGGAATATTGTAATTGAGCAACATGAGGGTGGGTAATTGAATCTAATTTGCTTTGATACTATGTTAGAACTGCCCAATCTAAAACCATATGGTTATAGATAGAGGGGCCTAGAATCTATACTAAGTGCACAAGATATATGAATTTCTTGACGTGAGACTATATTCTCAGCAAAAAAACCTGCTAAATTAGAACTATAACTTGGATTTATAGGAAATTGAAATAACGTTCTTACCATGATAGGATTTTTGTGAGCATTTCCATAGCTAATTTGTTCAAGTGTCATAGTTTTCTCAACACCAAAACGATCATATGCCTGTGAAAATAAATGACACATTTATAATATGTTAAAAGGTAGTATGCAGAAACAATGGGAAGTAATGATGTCATTCTATGTCAAATAATCCATATTTCAACTAACCAGCTCTGATAATAATGATTTACCCTTCCTTTCAGTATCAGAATATAGTGGAAGAGAACAGCAGTCAGTACTAGAGGGAAACTCGGTGCTAATGGTCAATGGTTCAGTTGCAGGCAAATCATTAGAGCACAAATCCTGAGCACTGGTTGCATTGTGAAAAGCACTTGACGTTGAAACTGAAGATAGTACAACTGATTGCAATGTATCTTCCACACCATGAAATCCATGTGAGGAAGATGAAAACCATGATATCTCATCTTCAGTAACAGTGCTCCCATGTGCAAAGTTGGAACCATGATTTCTCCAAAGACAAATAAAATTAAAGAAGAAAAATTACAACCTAATAAAAGTAAAGGCATTACAAATTATATTTAGATAGGAAGTTGCAAAGTTACCTGAACATTTTCTCAAAATCCTCAAAATGACCAACATTAGGATAGTCGGAGAACAGCAGATCATCCTCTCCACTCATTTGCGCCATTGTCAGTATACCAACAAAAGAATCAACTGAGAAAACACCAACTTTTTTGTGATGTATATCACCTGTGTTTCCATAATCAGAGCATAATGTATTGTTTCCTGTGTCATTTTCACCCTCTCTATCAGATTTAGTAAAGATTTTATCTCCTTTGCAGTCTAAATTGGTGCCCTCTGTACTGCACTTTATGATGCCTAATGCTGAAGCATCTTTTTCAGATATAAGAGACAATGAAGGATCTGGTATATTGGAACTTCCCTCTTTCAGAGAAGAGGGGGAAAATTTTGCACCTAACTTTGTTAAAGCAGTCTTAGTCACAGAACCTTCATGGCATACATTTGTTCTACCATCATTTGCTCCCTCAAATCGGAGCTCCTTATGAGAATCATTAAAAGTTACAGATTCAAGAACCTCTTCACCATCTTGAATAGGAAGCAAATGATTAACTCTGTCAGCTTCATTACCGAAAATATCCCGAGTCTGGAACATGATATTAATTTTATTAGGAGCACAGCTTTTACTAATTTGTAGCAAAACTGGTGGCAATACTTGATACTATATGAGGTGCCTTGTAGGAATGCATTACAAGGTCTTTTAGAATAATGAAGAGCAAAGATTTGGCTATCAGAGAAACTGAAAAGGAAAGAGAAAAGTGTCCAAGAGGGACGAAGTAAATCTTGAGTCGTCAAGTTCGTCGAATGATGACCTTATTCTATCTACATTTTTTACTGTTGATTACGAAACAAATCAAAAATAAGGTATATTTGAAATTTAATTTTTATTATTTTGATGTTATAGTTGCAAACGTAATATTTATTCAGAAATATCGACATCATAAAATTTATTATTTTTAATGTATGTTTGTTCAGTTTTTGCTCATCACATTATACTTTTATCGTTCTTTATTGTGTAGCATAGATGTTGTATAGTAGTTTGTAAGATTTATAAGTTCAATAGATGTCAACTATTAAACTGTTAATAGATATCAATATATATAAATTAAAATAATAATATTTATATATAATTAAGTATTAAAATGTGATATATGAAATATCCCCAGATATATAAAAACCGACATGAAAAATTCAAACCGGCGTGTCCCCAACGTTTGGCATCTGCAACCTGTTTACAGTAAAACAAAATGCTGAAAGGATAATGGAACGTTATAAAACACGATTGGTGGCAAAAGGATGTACTAAAGTTCATGAGAATGATTGTCAAGAGACATCTGCCCTGTGACTGAGATAAACTCGATACGGGTTTTATTATCATGTGATGCATGTAAAGAGTGAAATCTCCAATGTTGAATGATGTGTTATGAAAGGCGAGCCTGAAGCGTTGGGCGCACCGAGCCTCTCCTCTACAAGGTAGAGGCGAGTGAGGTGCCCCAAGGGCACCTCATGCGTGCCAAATATGTGCCTCAGTGTGCCTTGCTTCATCACAGCAAATAGAGCAGTTACAATTTCATTGTCATTTGCTTTTTCATGCAATACAAGGAACCTTCCAACCCAAAGTTGTAAATAAGAACATATGGCAAGTTCATATGAAAATCCAAGTCCAAGGCACCTTCCAACCCAAATTTATTATCAAAATTATATTATCTAGTAGAAAGACATACAAAAATAATCTTTTAAGAGTTTATCATTATTTTGATAGAGACCAGATAGTGGATAATGCAGCTGATGCTCTGTGGTATGTGCATGCAGTAGTTGAATAAATATGGGTTCCTTGATAGTACACGCAAGTTAAGTTTTCCAAAATACTAATGATAAGATGCCAAAATGAATGCAAAATTCTATAAAAAACAAGATTTAAGAGTATGCAGCTCATTTTATAATGTCAAACAAAAGCATGTAAAAAGAGGGGGAAAAGGTAATACATGTTCAGCTAGGCTTGCAGCTTCAGAATATGAGTCTTGGATGTTCTTAGCAAGTCTATGAAGAAATATGTTTGATATACCACCAGTACTAGGTTATGAAAGGCACGCACAAGGCCCAATTATTCCTTTTTTACTATCCAATTTGAATAAGAAAAATTGTGCAATTTGTCTCTTTCTTAAGCTATCTAGTTCACTGAATTGGGGGCCCAGTTATTTTTGAAATCTTATTTTGTAATGCCAATTATGTTTGGGGTTGTGATATATGCAATTCTAGTGTGTTAATATGATGAAAGATTTATTTTATGTGTTTTTTTTCATTTTTGCGCATCACATGCCTCAGGTGCACGTCTGTGTCTTGCACCTTTAACAACTTAGGTTGAATGTAAAAAAACATGTTCCTCCATGGTGAATTGAAAGAGGAGGATTATATGTCTATACCTCGTGGAATTGTCCCAAGTGGTTATGAAGGAGAAGTATGCAAACTAAATAAGAGTCTATGTGAATTGAAACAATCTGAGAGAGTATGGTTGGGTAGATTCCACAAGGTGATGATCTCTTTTGGGTAATTTCGATCACACTCTATTTATCAAAGCAAAACAGGGAAAGCTGACAGCTCTTATCGTATATGTGGTTAATATTGTGACAAATGAGAATGATACCGAAGATATTATTATCCCCAAAGGGAGGCTAGCAAAGAAATTTGAGGAAAAAGATCTTGGAAAAACTATAATATTTTTTGGGCATTAAGGTTTGGTCAAGAAATTGCATATTTATTTCGCAGAGGAAATATGTATCATATCCAAGGTTGTGGATGTCGGATATTGGGGACACGTCGGTTTAGGTTTTTCATGTCGGTTTTAATATGTCGGGGGATATATCGGGGATATTTCATATATCGGGTTTTAATATTTAATTATTTATGTGTAATTATTTATAAATTTAATATTTTTTAAATTTATATATATTAATGTATTAATAATTTGATATTTATTGAACTCCTAAATTTATCAAACTAATATAAATATTTTGTGTTACACAAATAATAATGGTATAACGCGTGAAATAAAACAGGAGCAAGCAGAATGTCGCGACGATATCGATGACAATGGAAGATAAGAAAATTTTAGTTCATAATTCATAGACAATGCATAATTGAAGTCGATGACGGACTTGAGCAAGTAAGAAAGTCAGAGGAAGAGAAAAAACAACATGAACAATGAAACAATGTTGGTCTATTATTTATTGGATCATTGACACTAATTAAAATAAATTGAAAATAATTAGTGAACAAAATGTCGGGATATATCGGCCTATATATCGACAAATATATTGGTTAATAGCATGCATATCGGAGGATATATTCCAAAAAGATATTTTGCAAAAAAATATCGGAAACGTGTCGTTTTGTCCATAAAACCTTTATGTCGGCCGATGTCGGTCATGTCAGAGGATATCCACAACAGTGATCAAATCTACTAGAAAAGTCAGGTATGATTGGGTGCAAACCTATCATTACACTGATTGAAGGCAACTATAGACTTTGATAGGATGATGGAGAGCTTATAGAAGATGTGATTGGCTACCAGGGATTTTTTGGATAGTTGTTTTATCACATAATTGTCCCAATATGGCATAGGTTGTGGGAGTGGTTAGCCAGTATATGCACTTATTGAGAACTAAACACTTTGATCTTGTACAAAAAATCTTGTGTTATCTCAAGATGCTACCAGGAAAAGGTATCATATTAACTCATGATGACAAGTTGAAGATTGAGTTCTATACTGATACTTATTGTACTGGATTATTTCATGATAAACGATCTATGTGAGGATACATCTCATTTATTGTAGAAAACCTTATCACGTGGAGAAGCAATGAGCAACCTGTGGGGCTCGATCCACTGGCGAGGTTGCGTTCAGAACAATAGCACGGGAAATACGCGAAGAAATGTGGCTTTGAACATTTCTGTTAGAGATCGGAGTTCTTGAATACAATTTGATAAACCTATATTGTGACAACAAGACAACTATCAGTATTGCTCATAATCATGTCCAACATGATCGCACAAAACATGTCGAAGTGGATCAACACTTTATCAAAGAGAATATTGTGAAGGAACTTATCTTTATTTTGTTCATTTGATCAGAAGGACAACTTGTCGACATGTTTACCAAAGGCATAATTGAAAGTATTTTTTTTAGTTTAATTAGCAAATTGAGTATGAATTGTATAACATACCCATCTTGAGGGAGAGTGTTACTATTATTGTATACACTCTTCTATTATATATAGAGGAGTGACCTACTTTTTATCAAAAATAATAATGAATTTCAGTTTTAACAAACTTCAATGATGAAAAGTAATGTTTCACTTATGACATAAACGTTGATCATGTTTCACTGACACGCCATGGTAGAAAGTCGGACAGATGGGACAACAGTAGCAGAAATGAATAGTAAATTAAGCAAAAATGCCGACAGTGCCAATTCCAACGAGCTAGCCTTACAATCACGAGAAGGATTATAAGATTCAAGCACAAATGGAAGAAATATGCTGGAAATATGTCATCCATGATGTCGCAAATGTTTGCCTTTGATTACAAGCGGTCTGGGAACGTCAGATGGGTTTTGAAACTAGTGTCTCAATAATTTTGAAGTGCTGAAGCTGGATTTGTCGCTTATCTTCTCTACATATGTGCCCTTAATTCGAAGTAATTCAATCAGCATCCAGCACTTCAGCCGTCCGATCAAGTGAACATAAAAATAATAAATAAGACACGCGTTCTTTATCAACCTAAATGATAGGAAGACGCAATTCTTTAGACCAGCTCTCCCAGAAAGATGTGGGGTCTCCCTTGCCCCAAAATTCAATTTGAGATCAATCCTGACAATAGTTGGAGAATTAAATCTCGAATTCAGATCATTTATCTTGGTTTTCTTCTAAATTGCTCCACAAACAATGACAAAATGCGATTGTTTCCTCCCCCCATGCAATTATTACTGTTTTCAAAAAGAAAATTGATGAATTCATGGGAAGATATGCATGGAGAAGAACAAAACCCCTGCCACCGCTTCACACATCAAGCTTTCTTTCACTACTACAAAAGAAGAAATCTGCAAATGGTGTCCATCGTCCATGCCATCACATCATATGCAGAAAGTGAAAAAAAAGGAAGGTGAAACCCAGCGGAGGAAGAATCGACCAATTCAAATTAACCAAAATAGAAGACAAAAACTTAAAAAAAAAAAACAAAAATACCTGGTATCCCTTCCAATGTGACATGCCTCTCCCTCTCTCTATCCCGGGCCAAAACCATACCAGTCGATCGTATCCAGCATCATATTTGACTTCAAAAGCTTCAGCTGCAACAGAAGCAGAAAAATCCAGATCAAACCCAACAACACCTATCGAAGTACAAAACCAGCGCGAAATCAACTCAAATAAATCACAGGGCAGAGAGGCCCTCAGCTCCTATTCATAAGTCGGCCCCCCGGCGGCGGTCGCATGAATTAGACGGCATCACCACGGAGCTTCCGCCCTTTCTCTCTCGTTTCGCCCTCCCCCCAACTCTCTCTCTCTCTCTCTCTCTCTCTCTCTCCGGCGGGCCGAACTCCTTTTCAAAAAATCTTGTGGGGTAAGGACGCATGCCGGACGCAGGGAGTGGTGGGGCACGTGGGCCCGTCCTGGGTGAAGCTTAATAGGCCTCTCATGGGCCCCGCAGTGTCGTGGGCGGGCTCAACTATTATTGTCTGGTTTGACCCAGCCTGTAGTTCAAATGTGGTCAATCCGACCCGCCCACTAGCAGAGTGTGTGCGCCGCATTGCACCCGTGCCAGCCTTCCACTTCCACAGGACTTCAACAATAATAATCAGGAATTTTTCAAGGTTTTGAAAACTGGACCGGGCATGAAACCGGTGGAGGGAGAGGTTCAAGATTTAACCGGTCCAACCGGTTGAACCGGGATTGAAACGTTATATATATATATATATATATATATATATATATATATATATATATATATATATATATATATATATATATATATATATATAATATGCGGACAAGGGTTGTGTGAGGGCGTACGAGCAATCAATTTTGGGGGTCAAGATGATTTTAAATCGAAAAGTGATCAACATGAAAGTTGCAGATCTCGGCGAGACGAACAACTTTCATGTTGATTACTTTTTGATTTGGAGTCATGTTGACCCTCATATTGGGACCCGAAAATCGGAAAAACACACGTTTTACTGTAGCAGTCTTGCCGCCCCAAATTTTGAGGCCCAAATTGAAGGTCAAGACTTCTCCAAATCAAATGGTGATCAACATAAAAGTTGTTCGTTTCGCCGAGATCTACAACTTTCATGTTGAACACTTTTCGATTTGAAGCCTCCTTAATGCTTGCCCGTACGCTCGCACTAGATATGTCGTATATATATATATATATATATATATATATATATATATATATATATATATATATATATATATATATATATATATATATATATAATATCGAAATAATGAAAATAGACGTAACGGGTATTTCCAAATGTACACGCGTATATAATATCAAATTTTGCATTTATATGTATATGTGTTTTTAACTTTTTATTATATATATATTATTTTTTATAAATATGTATATTATATATTTTAAAAAAAGTCATCAAAAACCAACTAGCTGAGTGGCTTGCCTCCTTGTTTTCAAGCTGATATGGGTTCGAAACCTGATTCCCCCATGTTGAAACCGGAAACCGGCCTCTTGTGGAGTTCGACCCTTGGGGAAGGGGTGGTCTCGTGCCTACTTCGCACCTGCAAGAAAAACAACGAGAGAGACAAGAAAAGACAGACCCAAGGGCTCGGCAGGGAGGTCCCACCACAAACCCGGAAGATCTCTGAGCGCTTCCCCTCCTTAGCCAAGAGCCGAGCTAAGGTACTCTCAGAGAACACTTGAAAATGAGAGCAAGGAGGCACTGAAAGCGTGTCCTCTGAGGTACCCCTTGGGTCTTATTTATAGATTTTCAGAATCTGAACTGCCAATAACCAAAAGAACTGACCTGAAAATACCAAAGAGCCCCTGGTTGGGTCTGCCAACAGCCAAACTCCGCTGTTCTGAATAGCTATGCGCAGTCCAACCTGGTCTGCCAACAGCGAGGCTCCGCTGTCCTGAGTGGTTATTCTCACCCCTGGGCGGTCAGCTCGCCTTCAGTTCCTCTGCAGGAGGCGGGCGCGACCTGGCTCCGGGGCTCGCCCGTTCTCCTTGGGCGAGCGCGAGCCGATAGGGGCGAGCTGCCGGCCCCTTGCTGGGCGGATCGGCGGAAAGGTCGCATGTGGGGGGTCAGCCGGCGGGTCGCCATCCTAGGGTCCAGCTCGCTCGCCGCGGGTTGCCAGCTCGCCCGGCTCGCTGCTGCGGGTCGCCAGCTCGGGTCCGGCTCGCTCGCCGCGGGTTGCCAGCCCGCCCGGCTCGCTGCTGCGGGTCGCCAGCTCGGGTCCGGCTCGCTTGCTGCGGGTCGCCAGCTCGCTCGCCTGAGACGGGCAGGAGCGGGCCAGCCCTTTAGTCGTTCAGCCCGTCCTGCCGCTTGGGTGCGAGTCGCGGGGGCAGACCCACTCATCCTTCCTGGCGGGACCCGCTCGCCGGACACGGGGTTGTACACAATCCCCGCTCTTTTTGAGCTTGAATCAAGCTCGGAAAGAATCATCCAACCCGCGTGTTCGGCGAGCCCCCGTGCTGAGCTGGCAGGGAATCTTCTGGTGGGGGCCCACTGTCCTGCTATAAATACATACCATTGACCCCTGTAGGAGGCTCCCCAAATCCCCTTATTTTCTCCGAGCAGACTTTTGTTCCTCGATGCCGGTTAGCGAAGAAGTGCGAGCTCGCCTGGCGGCAGCGGTCCTGCAGACTCAGGAGGAGGCCCTCGAGGCCGCCCCATGGCTAGCTCGCGGATCCTCCGGCCCCCTCTTCAGGCCTGCGAAGGGAAAGATCGTTAAGCGTTCTCTGGCGGGCGACTGCCCGGCCTCCAGCTCGGCGGCGGGTGCTGAGGTCGTCCCCGGGGTGCGTGGCCTTCCGCTGATTATCGCTATTCGTCTGACTCCCTGTTTTGCAGGTAATTCCCTGTGAGGAGGTGGAGAACCGGGGAGAGGATCGTCCCCCGCCTTCATCGCCTGAGAAGATCGCGAGTTCCCCAGGTCCGGATCGCCCACCTCCGGAAACTCCCCGTCCGGCGGTCTCCCATGGGCTGGGGAAATCTCTTGAGACCCTCGAGGGAGGGAACTTTCGGGATCGGCCGGGCTCTTCCCGCCCATCTGTCGGTGCGGGCGATGTGCCCACCCCTGGTGAGCTGGTTTTCATCGTTGATTTTGCCTCTTGCTCGCTCATTCTGACCCCTCCCTGCTCGCAGGCTTTCGCAGGGCCTCGCCTGAGACCGAGATGAGCGAAGGGTACTCGCCTCCGCCTGACGTGGATAGTGTATCTGACTATCTGGGCGACCCGAACGATGCGGCGAGGATGAAGAGGCAGGTGACGCGGCTATTCCAGAAACACACACTGCTGCTGCAGGAGGCCATAAGGAGGATCGAAGGCGACAAGGCCGAGACCGATGCCCGGCTCGCGGCCTTGGAGGGCCCTCGGCGTGAAGCGGAAGACGACGACGTCACCTCGCCGGGCGTGCACATAACGCGAGCCGAGGGGCATCTTAAGAGCGCCGTGGAGCAGGTCGGCCTGGCTCAGCGGGAGCTGGTGGCGGTTCGCGATTACCACGATCCCCGTGTGCCGCCTCGGGCGGGAACGAAGAGGCGGCACAGGTGGAAGTGGGTCGAGTACTGACCCAGTTGTTTGCCCCTCGCTCGCGTGATACCGCGGGGTTACCGTCATCTCGCATTTATCTTGTATTTGTATTTGTAATTGCTTGCGACTCTTTTAGCCCGCCTATGGGCCTAACTATTTTGTTGCTGAGATGTATTGAAATTATTGCGCTGCTTTTCTTTGGTTTTCTGTGTGCGGGTTAGGGGGAAAGGTCCATTCTTCTCTTCGCGCTGATCGGGGCGGGGGCGAGCCGAGGAGCTCGCTAGACGGGGAATCTCCCGTCTCGCGCGGCACGCCGTGCGGGTGCGGGTTGGGATTGGTTCGCCCGCGCCGGTCTCCCGCGGTTGCAGCCGGGCGAGAACCGTGCCGGCTCGACCTTTGAGGTGTGCTCGCGCGCGGGAAGTCGAACCGTCGGATTAATTTTTGCTATCCGCACCCCATCTTTTGGCGGGAAGTTTCCCGCCCCTTCTCTTTTCCTATAAATAGGTCCTGCCGGCCCTTATTTCTCCACCGAATCCAAAACGTCTTCTCGCTTCCCTTTTCTCGCGAAGTGCGATTCTAGCTCGCCTCCCGGCTTTTTCTCTCGCGTTCGGCGGCGAATCAACGGGGATGGGCGGAGGCGGCGGCGGCGGCGACGCGGACGGCCGAAGCAAATGCGCTTGGACCTTCTCCGAGCACGATTTCCCTCGCGCCGTCATCACAGAGCGCGAATACTTGGAAGCTCTAGGCGACCACATCCCGGCCGGGTTTCTGCGAGGCGACCTGATGAGAGGGAGAAGATCAACGACCTATTTGGGGATGAGCTCGCCATCCCTCTCGCTCACTTCGAGGTGGGCCTGCGACTTCCCCTGTGGCCCGAGGTGCGCCAGGTGCTCAAATACTTCGGGGTCGTCCTGGGCCAGATGACCCCGAACTCCATCGCCGTCATGATGGGGTTCGCCTGCTTCTTGCGAGAGGAGCGGGTGGAGTTCAGCCTCGCAGTATTCCGGAAGCTGTTCTCCTTCAGGGCGAACCGAGACGGGACGGCCTACTTCTCCAGCGCCCACCTCAAGGTGCAGGTGAGAGACCGTCAACAAGAGCCACAACTGGCTGAAGAAGTTCCTGTTCGTCAAGGGGGACTTCGGCAACGTGCCCTTCTCGCCGGTGCAGCTCAGCGAGGCGAGCTACCGGCCACCCAGACCTAGGCGGCCATGAAGCCGACCTGTTCGCGTTCTTCGTCGGGAAGAACTTCGAGGTCGCGTTCCTGCGCCGCCACCTTGACGATCTCGCGGATGTCCGCCGGGGGGAGGTTTGCTACTCGTCTCCATTAGTCCTTACTTTCCCACTCTTCTTTCATCTCACCTTCCCTTCTTCGCAGGGCGGAACGCGCACATTCACCCTTCATCCTCCTTACGAAAGCGCCCGGATCCCCCCCGGGGTTCTCGCCCGCGCCACAGGCCGCGGATGCCGCCCAGCGCGACATCTCATCGGTCCCGGCCAAGAAGCGACCGGCGGCGGGCAACCAGCGCCTCCGCCGAAGGTGGCGAAGACCGCGGATCAACAACCATCCGCGGGCCAAAGAAAGGGTAAGGCCCCCGCGTCTTGTCGACTGAGAGCCCCCTCGCCCCCGCTGGTTGTTTCGACCAGCGATTCCCCGGTCGGGGCGGCGGGGGCACCTCCGCGCCGCCGGGCGGGTCTGGAGCCGCTGCGGAGCGGTGCCGAGAGGGCATCGGAACTTCGGCTACGGCGAGAGGTACTTGGACGAGCTCGGCGTCCCGCTCCTGGCTGGGACAAGGAGTCGAATCGCGCAACGATCTCGACCCTGCTGCCGAGCTGGATGGAGCAGGATACAATCGGCGGGGAGGCGTACAGCTTCTCCTTTGGGCTGTACTCGCGCGAAGACGCCGCCATATACGACAAGGAGGAGACGCGGGTGCTGATCCACGAGAGCGCGCGGGCCCAGCTGCGCGCCTGGAGCTGGCTCATATGGTGGGGCGGCGCTGTACCCAGGTGGAGCGGAACGCCGCGTCCATCCAAAAGATGGCGGAGGAGAAGGAAGAGGCCCGGAAGCTCGCTCGGGAGGACGCGGATCTTCAGAGAGGGCGAGCCGCCGCCGCCGAGGAGACCCTCGCGCAATATCTGGGCGGGGCGTACGCTCTCAACCGGAGCTAATCTCTTCTTCTTGCGAACGCAGCTTATGATAATTCCTATTCCGTTTTTCAGGACGCGGCGACGGCGAGCCGGATGGGCGCCGAGATTGCCACCCTTCGCCAGGAGAAGGCGGCGCTGGAGGCCCGGGTACGCGAGCTGGAGGCCGCTGCCGCTGTCCCTCCTCCGGCCAGCGGGGTCTGCCCGCGCGAGCACCTCTCCGACTACGACCTGGAAGTTTAATGCAGAAGAACGCGGCCAGCGCAGCGAGATACACGATGCAGACGCTGAGGCGCGCGGATCTGCTTACGAGCGAGGCAGCGGGACTCTCGGCAAAAGACGTGGTGCCGGCGCTGTTCCTCCCCGTGCCGGAGCCCGGCGACAGAAGCTTCCAGCCGCTTTAGGGTTTCTAGGTCTCGTGTTTTTTGTAATCTGCCTTGTAGATGAACATTATGTGTAAAAATCTGGTCTGTGTTGTATGCGCGAGTTGCGCTTATACTTTATATTTCTGTCTATTGTTCCTTTTACACAATGTTCTTTTTACATTTCTCGTGTCTTGTTTTCTAACGATGTCATTGCCGGACGGCGCGACCCGTCCCAGCGGCCCGGCTCTGACGAGGCTCGACGCGAGCTGGCTCGTCCGCCGAGCGAGACGAGCTGGTTCGTCCGCCGAGCGAGAGCGAGTGGTTCGTCCGCCGAGCGAGACGAGCTGGTTCGTCTGCCGGGCGAGACGAGCTGGTTCGTCCGCCGGGCGAGGCGAGCTGGTTCGTCTGCGAGCGAGACGAGCTGGTTCGCCGCCGGGCGAGGCGAGCTGGTTCGTCTGCCGACGAGGCGAGCTGGCTCGCCCCCGCCCCTCGGCCGCATGCTTAACCTCTCTGTGGACTCTCGCCCAGGCCTTTGTGTTTACTCGACCACCTTTTCCGGGGCTTGAGGGTGGGGCTATGCTAGCCCTTTCCTTCTTTTTCTGGCTAACTCTTGCGATTCCGTCCTGCTGCGCACGCTTTTCGGGTGGTTTCCGGCCTTGCGGCTAGGTGGGAGTCTGACAATGCAATTTGCTCTAGGTCGCAGGCCATTGCTTTCTGGATCATTCCGTCGAGTGACTTCCGGCCCTGCCAGCTAGGTGGGAGCCTGGCAGCGGGATCTTCTCGAGGCTAGGGATGACACCGAGTGACTTCCGGCCCTGCCAGCTAGGTGGGAGCCTGGCAGCGGGATCTTCTCGGGGTCCAGATCCATTCCATCGAGTGACTTCCGGCCCTGCTAGCTAGGTGGGAGCCTGGCAGTGGGATCTTCTCGAGGCTAGGGATGACACCGAGTGACTTCCGACCCTGCCAGCTAGGTGGGAGCCTGGCAGCGGGATCTTCTCGGGGTCCAGATTCATTCCATCGAGTGATTCCGGCCCTGCCAGCTAGGTGGGAGCCTGGCAGCGGGATCTTCTCGAGGCTAGGGATGACACCGAGTGACTTCCGGCCCTGCCAGCTAGGTGGGAGCCTGGCAGCGGGATCTTCTCGGGGTCCAGATTCATTCCATCGAGTGACTTCCGGCCCTGCCAGCTAGGTGGGAGCCTGGCAGCGGGATCTTCTCGAGGCTAGGGATGACAACGAGTGACTTCCGGCCCTGCCAGCTAGGTGGGAGCCTGGCAGCGGGATCTTCTCGGGGTCCAAGTTCATTCCAACTCTCTGAGCAAGCTTAGATATGACATTCCTGGGGGGAGGAGAAGAAAAGCTTCATCATGAAAAATCGGGTTGTTTACAGAAAATTAGGGAAAAAATCTCTTCAAGTCGTCTCCACTCCAGGTGAGACTCAGGGCCTCGCCTTCCACATTTTGGAGCCGATAGCCCCCCGTCCTCAAAGCTTCCTTCACAATGAACGGCCCCTCCCAGCTGGGGTTGAGTTTCCCTACGGACGCTGACCTCCCTGCCGCGTCCACCTTCTTCAGTACTAGGTCCCCTTCGTGAACTGCTTGACCCTGACATGCTTGTCAAAGTATTTCGCCATCCTCCTTTTGACCTCCTCCTGTCGGACGGCCGAAAGATCCCTCAACTCTTCTACCATGTCGAGGGAAAGTCTCAGCTCTTCCCCATTCTCGGCTTGCCATTCCTCTCGGCTTCCCTGGCCGTTCCGACCCGCGGCGTTTGAACTTCAAATTCTAATGGGGAGCACCGCCTCGCACCATGGGAGAGCTTGAAGGGGGGTCTCCCCCGTGGCCGTGTTGGGAGTGGTTCTAAGGGCCCAAAGGACGGCGGGGAGCTGCTCCACCCAACTCCCCCTCAAGTTTTCCACCTTCTTTTTGAGGAGATTGACGATGATTTTGTTCGCCGCCTCCACCTGCCCGTTGCTCCTGGGGTGGTGGACCGAGGCGAATCTGAGGTCGATCCCAAGCTGCTCGCAAAAACTGGTGAACTCGGCGCTGGCGAACTGAGGCCCGTTGTCTGTGACGATGGCCTGGGGCAGCCCATGGCGACAGATGATCTCCCCCCAGACGAAGTTCCTGATTACCTGGGAGGTCACCTTTGCCAACGCCTTCACCTCCATCCACTTTGAGAAGTAGTCGATCATCACCAGGAGGAACCTTCTCTGGCCGCTAGCCTGGGGGAACGGCCCAACCAAATCCATCCCCAGATTGCAAAGGGCCAGGGGGCCGTGATGCTCTTGAGTTGCTGGGCCGGCTGTAGCTGGAGGGGGGCAAATAGCTGGCACTTATGACATCTTCTTGCGAACTCCGCGGCGTCCCGGCCCAGGGTGGGCCAGAAATACCCCTGCCGGACTATCCTCCCCTCCAAGGTCCGACTCCCGGAATGACTCCCGCACTCCCCTGAGTGGACTTCTTCCAAGATCCTCTGTGCCTCGCCCTCGGATACGCAGCGAGCCAGCATCCCGGAAAGGGTTTTTCTGTATAGTTGCCCGTCTTTGAGGAGGTAGTAGGCGGACTTGTGCCTCAGCTTCTTCTTGTCTACTCCTTCCGGATACTCTCCCGTGGAGAGGAAAACTACTACTGGGTCCATCCACGAGGGCTGCCGATCGATCTCCATGAGCTCTCCTTCTTCGATGGAGGGGCGAAACAGGTCGGTGATGGTGCCTCCTGCCCGGGGGCCGTGCTTTGCTAGCTGGTCGGCATGGTCAATTCTCTCCCCTCGGTACGTGCTGGATGGAGAAGGTCTGGAAGGTCCCGATGACTCCCTTCACTTTGGCTAAGTATAACTTCAGAGCGGGCTCCCTTGCTTCGAACTCCCGTTGATCTGGGAAGCCACCACCATGGAGTCGGTCAGAACTTCCACATCCAGCACCCCCAATTCTCTGGCCAGGCGTAGTCCCGCTATCACTGCTTCGTACTCAGCCTGGTTGTTGGTAATGGGAAAATGCACCACCACCGTCTGTTCGATCCGAGTCCCTTGAGGGTTTTCCAGAACCACTCCTACTCCGAGAGAATGCCTTCCTGATGCTCCGTCCACCCTCACCTTCCAAGGAGTCGGGCGGGTGAGTTCCTCCTCCGCTACTTCCACCACGTAGTCGGCCAAGAAGTCGGCCATCGCCTGAGCTTTGATCGAGAGCCGCGGAACGAAGGAGACGTCGAACTCGCTCAGCTCCACCGACCACTTGGCAGCCGGCCCGAATGCTCCACCCCCTCGAAGACGTTGCGGAGGGGATGGTCGGTCACCACTCGGATCGAGTGTGCCTGGAAGTATGGTCGTAGCCTCCGAGCCGAGATGATCAGTGCGAACGCAAGCTTCTCCAAGATTGGATATCGGAGCTCGGCCTTCCTCAGGACTCGGCTGACATAATAAATAGGGAGCTGCCTCTTCCCTCTTCTCGCACCAAGACGGAGCTCAAGGCCTCTGCCCCGACCCCGAGGTATAAGAACAAATCTTCACCCTCTTTCGGCCCCTGGAGCAGCGGAGCCTGTGTCAGCTGCGCCTTGAGGGCTGGAACGCCTCCTCGCATTCCTTAGTCCACTCGAACCTCTGGCCCCCCCTCAGTGTTTTGAAGAAGGGGGAGCACTTCTCCCCTGCCCGAGAGAGGGAAAGCGGCTCAGTCCTGCTAGCTTCCCGGTCAACCGTTGGACCTCCTTCGCATTCCGCGGGGGACCCCAACTCCAAGATTGCCTTGACCTTGTCGGGATTCGGCTCGACCCCCGCGGGGTGAGGAGATGCCCCAAGAACTTCCCCCGGCTAGCCCCGAAAACACACTTAAGGGGGTTCAGCCGCATCTTGTATCGGCGCAGGGTGGTGAACGTCTCCTCCAAGGTCCCGGAGGTGGGAGTCCACGTCTCGGCTCTTGATCATGAGGTCGTCCACGTAGACCTCCAAGTTTCTCCCCCTTTGCTCCTTGAAGACCCTGTCCATCATTTTTTTGATAGGTGGCACCAGCGTTCTTCAACCCGAACGGCATCATCTTGTAGCAATAGCAGCCGTCCCCTGTGATGAATGAGACATCCTTTATGTCCGGGGGTGCATCCTGATCTGATGGTAACCTGAAAATGCATCTAAAAAACTCATTACAGAAAAACCGACGGCTGAGTCAACCAGCGCGTCGATCCGAGGCAAGGGGTAACAATCCTTAGGACAAGCTTATTAAGAAGGGAAAAATCGATACACAGGCGCCAGCGGCCGTCTCCCTTTTTGACCATCACAACGTTCGAGACCCCAGCCGGGGTATTGAATTTCGGACGACGAAGCCCGCTTTGAGAAGTTTTGCCACCTCCTCCCTGATGGGTTTCCGCTAGCCTGTCCGCCGTGGGATCTCTTCTTCTGCTGGACGGGGCGTGTTCCCGGGTCCAGGTTGAGGCGGTGGCAAGCCACATCCGCGTCAACCCCCGGCATCTCCGCGGCGCTCCAGGCGAAGATGTCCACGTTCTTCTGGATGCACTCCAGCATCCTGTCCTGGTCCTCCGGGGTCAGCCCCCCGCTGACGCGGATCTTCTCCACCCTGCCTCCGCGGGTGAGCACCTCCAGCTCCACCACCTCCTCTGCGGCCTCCAGTCTGGACTGCTCCCCCCATCCCTCGGCATCCCCTTCCTCCTGAGCGGGGACCTCTA
Organism: Platanthera guangdongensis; assembly: GCA_039583875.1. Classification (NCBI taxonomy): domain Eukaryota; kingdom Viridiplantae; phylum Streptophyta; class Magnoliopsida; order Asparagales; family Orchidaceae; genus Platanthera; species Platanthera guangdongensis. The sequence goes on along the minus strand of CM077162.1, from coordinate 2,663,641 downwards.
CCTCCATCTCCTCTGCCACGGCCCTTACTTCGACCACTTCCTCCAAACTCCCTCCTTCCGCCTTCCCTGCGCAGCCCTTCACCTCCAACTCCACCTCTCCGGCTCCCTGCTCGTTTGCCTCCATCCTCCGCCCCATCTCCTCGGCCCCTTCCTGCCAAGAGATGGTGTTTACCGCGGTGACGTAGCATTCCCGTGCCACCTTAGGGTCTCCCCTAACCCTGACATGCGCCCCCTCAGCGTTGAACTTCAAGCACTGATGGAAAGATGAGGGGACGCAGCGGAAGGCGCTGATCAGGGGCCTCCCGAAGATTGCGCTGTAGCTGCTGGGGGCGTCCACAATGACGAACTTGCAATTTCGGGACTGCCCCCCCAGGGTTACGTGGAGGCCGACTCCTCCCTCTACCTCCTTCCTCTCTCCCGAGAACCCGAACAAGGGCCCGTCCGAGGCCAGCACCCTCTTAGCTTCCACCTGCATCGCGTCAAACGCCTTCTTGAAGACGACGTTCACGGAGCTCCCATTGTCCACTAGGATCCGAGAGACAGTGAAGTTCTCGATGGCGGCCTTGATGACCAGCGCATCACAGAACGGATCCTCGTGGTCCGGCATGTCGCTTCTAGAGAAAGTGATCCTCTCCTCTGGCGGCGGGGTTTGGGACATAGAGGCGACGCTCCGCCGATACATGGTGTGGAGACTTGCCTTGCGGGAAGCCTCGACCCCACTCCCCCGTGGATCACTCCGATCATTCCTCGGGTCCCCACATCCACCCGGTCTTCACAGCGATCCTCCTCCGTCCGAGGCAGGACCTCCTCGATCCTCACTTCCTGCCGCACCTCCTCCTGCTGCTGCTGCCGCCCCTGTTCTCTCTCATCTCCAAGAATTCCGGGCACGCGGCCGTTGCGTGCCCCTCTTCCTGATGGAAGTCGCAGTAGGGCAGTTCCCACCCTGAACTCCCTTCTCCTCCTTCTCATGACCCCTCTCCTTGCTCCCAGAGCTATGGCCATGGCCTCCTCCTGATCGGGGAGCCGCGGCCTCTGACCCTGCCTCCAGCCTGGGGGTGGTGAACTGGTCCTGCCTCCCCTGATAGTGGCCTCTCCCGTAGTATCCCCTCTGTGGCCCCTGCCCCTGCCACTCTGGTCTCCAGCCCAGCCTACGGTCGGGCTCCTGACGCCCCATCCCGGTTTGCTGTCCTTGGAGCTGCCTCTGCTCCCTCTGCCTGGGCTCCTCCCTCCTCTCTTCCTGTCTTCTTCCTCCCCTCGACTCCTTCTCCTCCTCAGTCGCCCACCTGGCCAACTTCCTCGCAAATTCTGGGTTCGACGCCTCCCCGTCGACCTCTCTCGCCGCCCTCTCCATCAGCTCCTCGTAGGAGAGAGGGGGAATCCTCTTCAGCTCCATGCGGAAGAAACCTGCTGCAGGCCCAGGGTGAAGGCCATCATCAGACTGTGGCGGCCGGCATCTCCTGAACTTGGGTAACCTCCTCCTGGAACCGATCGACGTAGCTCCCCAACGTCTCGTTCACCCCCTGCTTTATGTGAAACAGGGACTCAGACTCCTTCTTCCTTTTCTTTGCGGTAGTGAACCTCAACATGAACCCTCGGCGTAGGTCCTCGAAGCAATAGATGGAACTGGCCGGCAGCTGGTGGAACCACTCCCTCGCCTTATCCCGGAGGGTGATGGCGGAAGAGACGGCACTTGAATCCGTCCGACATCTGACGGATGGAGACCACGTCTTCGAACCACTGGACGTGCTGAACCGGGTCTCCCTTCCCGGTGTAGTAGGTCATCTCGGGCTCTCTGAACCCGTCTGGTACTGGAGCTGAGGAGACCAGCTCGCTAAAAGGGCTGCCTCCCCCCACCTGGCGGGCCGGCGAGTCACGCGGACCCAGCTCGCGCGAATCGGCCTCGGCCTGCCGAGCCGGGGAAGAGCTCGCGCCCCGAGAGCTCGCTCCCCCGACCTTCCTCAGCCACTTCCTTCCTGGCTCGCCTGCCAGGAGCGTCCTCGCCCAGAGAGGGGGCGGCCGCGATCTGGGCTGCCGGAGTCGAACACTCGGCCCGCACGCCGAGTGCGATCTTGACGAGATCCAGCACCTCGTTCCTGAAGTCTTCAAACATCCCCACTATCGCGAGAGGTGGGTTGGGCGGCGAGTTCTGCCTGTCAGATCCTTGACCTCCCGTCATTGAGCTCGCCGAAGCTTTTCTGCACTGACCACTCTCCACGCTCACCGCACCAAGATGTTGAAACGGAAACCGGCCTCTTGTGGAGTTCGACCCTTGGGGAAGGGGTGGTCTCGTGCCTACTTCGCACCTGCAAGAAAAAACAACGAGAGAGACAAGAAAAGACAGACCCAAGGGCTCGGCAGGGAGGTCCCACCACAAACCCGGAAGATCTCTGAGCGCTTCCCCTCCTTAGCCAAGAGCCGAGCTAAGGTACTCTCAGAGAACACTTGAAAATGAGAGCAAGGAGGCACTGAAAGCGTGTCCTCTGAGGTACCCCTTGGGTCTTATTTATAGATTTTCAGAATCTGAACTGCCAATAACCAAAAGAACTGACCTGAAAATACCAAAGAGCCCCTGGTTGGGTCTGCCAACAGCCAAACTCCGCTGTTCTGAATATGCTATAGCGCCAGTCCAACCTGGTCTGCCAACAGCGAGGCTCCGCTGTCCTGAGTGGTTATTCGCACCCCTGGGCGGTCAGCTCGCCTTCAGTTCCTCTGCAAGGAGGCGGGCGCGACCTGGCTCCGGGGCTCGCCCGTTCTCCTTGGGCGAGCGCGAGCCGATAGGGGCGAGCTGCCGGCCCCTTGCTGGGCGGATCGGCGGAAAGGTCGCATGTGGGGGGTCAGCCGGCGGGTCGCCATCCTAGGGTCCAGCTCGCTCGCCGCGGGTTGCCAGCCCGCCCGGCTCGCTGCTGCGGGTCGCCAGCTCGGGTCCGGCTCGCATCGCCGCGGGTTGCCAGCCCGCCCGGCTCGCTGCTGCGGGGTCGCCAGCTCGGGTCCGGCTCGCTTGCTGCGGGTCGCCAGCGCTCGCTCGCCGCCTGAGACGGGCAGGAGCGGGCCAGCCCTTTAGTCGTTCAGCCCGTCCTGCCGCTTGGGTGCGAGTCGCGCGGGGGCAGGCCCACTCATTCCTTCCTGGCGGGACCCGCTCGCCGGACACGGGTTTGTACACCCCATAATTTTCAGTATTAAATTTTGGGCGTCATGGCCTGCCCGGTCTTTGAAAAACCCGCCCGGTTTATAGTTCAGCGGGTCAACCGGCCGGTTTTCCTGTTTTTACCCGGTCCTGAGCGGGGCCCGTTTTATAGGCCTGACCGGACCGCCCGGGGGGCCGGTCGGCGGTCCGACCGGTCGAACCGGCCGGTCCGATCCGGTTTTTAAAACCTTGGAATTTTTTGTAATTAATCAACAATTATTTCAAACTAACAAAAACTAGAAATGATGATTTCAAATTTTATATTCTCAACATATTGGATGCAGGAACCAGCAGCATTAAACAACCTGCATTAATTATGATTAGAATTCGAAGCATCACAGTATATATCTAGAATGTAATTTGCTATAAATCCATGCATCTGTAACTGTTTTCTGCAATGAACTAGGGAATGAATTTTCTCTTCTGGTATCTCTTGTTCGTCTATTTTTGTTTCCTTCATAGTATAAAGAAGACGAGTGTTAGGATTTTATCAATCAGTGATATTAGAGCTTGAGTTTCTGCATTCTTGTTGCATTGGAGGCAATGGGCTCATCATCTACCACTCCGACTAATCCATCTCAACATTTGGCTCCCATCTTCAATCGTGAGATGTATGAGCATTGGGCCAGAAAAATGGAAACCTTCTTCGATTCTCGGGAACTATGGGAGATCATGTCAATGGGCCCTGCAACCGACAAAAAGGAGAAAGGGACGGCAGGAGGTGAAACAAGTATATCCAAGGGAGATAAGAAAAGAAAAACTCTCTAGCACTGCACATCATCCAAAATGTCGTCACCAGCAACATTTTCCCTGGCATAATGGGCGCCAAGGCCACAAAGGCTGCTTGGGATATCCTCAAGGAGTGACATCAAGGATATAAGAAGGTGATCTCCATACATCGCTAAAATCTGTGGCGGCAATTAGATGACCTAAACATGAAAGAAGGTGAGAATATTTTTGATTACCTACCAAGAGTTACAAACCTAACAAACCAACTCAGCAATCTAGAAGCACCAAATCCAGATCCTGAGATTGTCTAAAAATTTTAAGAAGCTTGTCAAAGACTTATGAGCATGTTGCGACAGCCATTGAAGATAGCAATGATGTTAAAGCTCTTTCCATTACAATTCTTGTGAGCAAAATTCAATCTCATAAAAGAGAATGAAAATATTTTCACCTAGCTTGGGCCATGCTTTCCAAGCAAAGATGTCCTTTGAAAACCAGAATCGGGACAGGAAGAATAAGCTTCAAAAAAACCAAACAAAAGGAGGATCATGGAATTTAGGAAATTAAAATTATCAAAATAGAATCTTTGCAAAATCAACTGAAGGGCCGCAAACAGAACATCTTGTTTTTTTGCAATCACTGTAAAAAATATATCCACGACACCTCAAAATGTTATTACAAATGTCAACGCTGCCGAAAACCAATGGATTTTGACAAAAACTGTTGGTTTAAAAATAAAGAGAAAGATGAAGCAAAGTTTGTTTTTCATCAAAAACTATTGGAAGAAACGATGTTACTAACAACATGCATGGAGGCTGGTGAGGCAGAAAAATCGACCCAATAGTTTATTGATTCAGGGTGCTCGAGTCATATGACTCATGACTTTACCTTGTTTAATACTTTGGACATCCTTTATATCTAAAGTGTTCTTAGGGGATGGTAAGTGCAAAAAAATTGAAGGAGGAGTATAATAATCAGCAATTTCGATGAGAAACAATATACGCTTCAGGGTGTACATTTTGTTCTCTTGCAGGCTCATAACTTATTAAGTGTTGGGCAGATGGTGACCAATGATAACTTCTTAAAAAAAGTTATTTAACGCTTTATTCTGATTCAATATTTATCATAATGAGGGAAAAAATGATTTAAATGAGTAAAAATATAAATAAATTTATATTTATTTTATTTGTGGTTAATATAGCTAATTTTCCTATATTTTCTTGCTAGAAATATCGAAGAATTCGATCCGAAGAAATAAAGGTGGACCTATATTTTGGCTTGAGCATGTTGTTGCAACGACCTATTTTAGTTGTTGCAACAAGTCTGGATTTGAATTTTAAATTTTAAAATTCAAATTGTGTCGATTTCAAATCCGAAATGTGGGACCTTAGTTCAGTTTTGGCAAGCAATAAATGAGCAGAATTATCATCTAGAAAAGCTTGAAATTCTACAAAATTTGATTAAAAGAAATTTTCATTAAAGGGCAATTTTGAATAAATAGAAAAAGATCTTTTTGAGATCTTTAATTAGAGCAAATTGAGGGGCTGATAAATAGAAGGTTGGCCAACAATATAAAGGAGGATGAAGGAAAAATTCGGCGAAGCTATTGAGAATAATATAGGGAGGAGGTCGACCATCATCTTGCAAGAGAAGAAGGCTAGGGAGCGGAATCTGAGATAAAATTCATGCAACGTTTTAAATTTTATCATCATGTCTAGTAAGATTTTTCTTGTTGTGTTGTTTGATTCTTCCATCATGAAATAAATTTTTAAGTATTATATGTTGAGAGTACTTTGTCTTATTTTGATGTTGTAATTTTAAATTTTTAAGAAGTACACCCAACACTTCCGACTGAATTCATCAGTGAAGTTGATATAATACTTGCTTCCGCCAACTAAGGTAGTCTCAAACAGACCAGCAATGTCCGAGTGAACTAGTTCAAGCTGTCTCCTTGCTCTTCGGGACTTGCCACCTGCGAACGTCTGCCGCTTCTGCTTTCCCTTCGTACACGTCTTAAAGATCTTCTATGGAGGTGAGATCATGGGTAGACCTTCCACCATCCTGAAATGAGATAAGAGCTTCAAGCCAGTGAAGCCTAAGTGACTCATCCTGTGATGTCACAACCACGCTTCTTCTTCTTCCTCAATTCTCGCAAGGCACACCATCTCCTCAGTATCCATCCTTAACGTAAAGAGACGATTCTTTGTCATCTTCACCTTCACTACCTCTCTTCCTTGATGATCCTTCATGGCCAATGTGTCATCCTTCAACTGAATACAATAGCCTTTCTCGACCAGCTGCCCAAGGCTTAAGATGTTACTCTTCAAGCCTGTCACATAGAACATATCGTTGAGGTGTGCCTTCTCGCCATTTAGGGTGACCACTATCAACCCTCGGCCTTCCACCGAGATCTTCGAAGGGTCTCCAAAACTAACCTCACCAACATTTGGTTCAAGGTTAGTGAACAACTCTTTCTCCCCACACATGTGGTTGCTTGCTCCCGTGTCTAAGTACCACACCTCATTCCTTCCTCCTTCAGCTCCTTTGTAAGTCAAGAACATCATTGGATCACCACCAGCGTTGCTTGCTTCTGCATAGTGGTTGGTCTCTTCTCTCTTCCTCGGAGCCCAACAGTCATAGCTCATATGCCAAAAACGGTTACAGTTGTAACACTGTACTTGGGACATATCACCACGGCCTCTTTCTCGGACTCTTACTCTTCCTCTTCCTTCTTGCCTCCCTCCTTGAGGTTGCCCCGCCTCTCTCTGGTGGTATTGATTTCTTCATTGATCTCTTCCTCCTCTTCTTCCTTCACCTCTTCCTCGGTAGCCTCGTCCTCGCTGGCCTCCCCCTCTTCTAGAGCTCTCTCCAAAGTTCAACTGGGTCTTGTGCGCCTTAATTACCCAAGCCACTTGACACTTCGTCATCTTGCAGCATGCGGTACTCATGGGCTTGTAGGAAGCCAACAAGCTCATCCACTGACATCTGGGTGAGATCCTTTGATTCTTCAATCGTCACCACAATGTGGCGGAACTTCTTTGACATAGAACGCAAGAGCTTCTCCATGAGGCTTACATCATCTATCGTCTCTCCGTTGCATTTCATCTCATTTGCGAGCGTCCGCAGACGAGTCACATAATCCTCAACCTTCTCATAGCTCTGCATCTTCAACACTTCATACTATGCTCGAAGGGACTGCAGCTTCACCTTCTTGGCCTTATCAACTCCTTGCATGGAGCGCTTCAATACCTCCCATGTCTCCTTCGAACTTCGCTCGTCTGAGATTTTCTCAAAAGTGGCCTCATCGACACCTTGGTATAGCAAGAACAATGCCTTCTTTCTTTCTTCTTTGACTCTCTCAATGTCGTCTTTTGTGCGTTCGTTAACGCCGCCTCTGTTCTGCAGTAAGCTCCTCATAGTTGTCCTCGACTATCTCTCATAACTCCTTCGAGGCGAGTAACACCCTCATCTGGATACTCCAGTTCCCGTAGTTAGTCTTCGTCAACTTGGGGACTTGCCCCGGCATGACACTTCCCATCTCCATCTCCACTGGTCACTAACCCTTCCAAGCGACCCCCAGGATCGCAACCTCCCTCTGATACCACTTGTTGGAAACATTGATAGGCACACACATACACACACACACACACACACACACACACACACACACACACACACACATAACTTGGGAACTACAAGCTTGACTTACAAACAAGATACAACCCAACACCACCACTTCAAAACAAAAAATTGTCGGCGAGAAAGCTTCCCGACGAGACCCTCCGAGAACAAACGGCGAGAAGCCTCTCCTGCGGGATCCTCATTTACTGCCGGCGAGACGCGCCTTCTCACTGCCGGCGAGATGCACCTAGGCGAGATGGTTACTGACGAGTAGCCACAGGCGGGATGCCACTCGCTGGCGAAAAACCGGCGAGACAACCGCGAGACGATGGTGAGCGAGATCCACCTGTGAGACGGGTACGTCGGCGAGATCACCATCGGGCGAGCTGCTCGCAATCTCTTGATGGACGCGAGCTACTCGGGCAGTTGCAGCTGCGAGTTGCTTCCGGCGAATGCTCCTGCGGGCTGCTTCAGGCAGGAGTGGTGCCAACGAGCTGCGATTGCACGCGGGATCAAATTCCGAAAAACGAACAAAACTCCAGGCGCTACAGCGCTACACTCGGGAAGGAAGACGAATTCTCTATTCCATCATTCTCAAATAGAACAACAACCATGCATTTATATAGGCAAGTACAACCAATAAAAAAAGACACGTGCCCCCCCCCCCCCCACACACACACACATTAAATGACATCAAAACCATCATCTTTCTCCTCCGCCAACATATAATTATAAATATATATAAATCTATTGACCCGGTCAACAAACCAAAATATTACCAACATAAACAACATGCATTAATTATGATTAGAATTCTAGGCATCACTGTATCGTGAATGTAATTTGGAATGAATGAAAAACCCTCCTTTGGTATTCCAGTTGCTATAAATTCATGTATCTGTAAGTATTTTCTACAACGAACTAGTGAATGAATTTCCTCTTCTTATATCTCTCTATTTCCTACTTAGAATTCAAAGCATCGTGAATGTAATTTGCAATGAATAAAAAACTCCTCTTTGATATTCTGGTTGCTATAAATCCATGTATTTGTAACTATTTCTTGCAATAAACTAGTGAATAAATTTCCTCTTCTGATATCTCTTGTTCTTCTACTTCTGTTTTCTGCATAGTATGAAGAAGATGGGTGTTAGGATTTTATCCATCAGAACAATGATTAAAAATAATATTTATTTACATCAAAACTTCCCAAATCCTCATCCATGTCTAACTATCCAACCCTCTTTCCTATCGAACTTTCGAACCATCCTCCCCATTGCAGCAAACCTCCGAACTCCTCGTCATCGCAGAGTTAACCATCAAACTTCTCTTGAGCCACGGAACAACCAAACACTAGAACCAAAAAGAAGGGGTGGTTCACAGGACCAGTGTCTAGTTATATACCGAACTAGGATTCGACTTTGCGAGAGCGAATGAGTGTCTTTAATTAGCATGAGGGAATAGGTCGGTGCAGAGGTTGAACTGGTTGCATCCTGAGCATCGATCCTAGTTGAGGGAGATGGATTAACCAAATAGAGGGTGCGAGGATGGTAGACAAATTGCAGAGGTGGCGTGAAGTTTGTAACCAGGCCAGGAGAACTCGTGAACTGACATTAAGAGTTCGAGTTCTGTTAAAACATGAACAAAGAAAGAGAAGTTTCATTTTGATATGCACGGGAATTCAGCAGAAATTAATTGAATTATATATGCTTGATTTCAATTGTTTTCAATTCAACATGCAAAGCTCTTGCCCCAAATCTTTTCTCATTATTGATAAGGTAAAACGTGTCCCTAGTCTTATTTTTTTAACGTTGAGAATGAGAATTTTTAGACGTGCATGATTTTATATATTGATTAAAAATTCAATTATAAGTTGAGCTTGCAAACGTTATTTTCAGAGATTCGAGTGGCATGCATATGGCCCATCATCAAGATATTGTTCACTGGCTCATATAAATATTAGTAGAAGGTTTACCCACAAGCCGTTACATAAAGAGAGCGATGCAAGTCAGATAAAAGGAAAATAAACGAGGTAAATGCAAGTTATGCGGAGCAAGAATTTGAAGGTGCATGCATGTGATGAGTGAGTTTGTGTATTAGATATAGATGGATAAGAGTATCCAACCACTTTTTATTTCTACACCACCAATATCTTTTATACATACATGATGTGAGATGGAACCTGCGGCCATATGCAATTTCCTTGACACTCGCTCTCCATTGATCATAAGAAAAGCTCGGCACTCACCCGCACTCTTATGACACTTTTTTTTTTGCTTAAACATGCATTAACCTAAAAACTCAAGCTCTGGGAGAAGGTTAAATGATTATAAGGATGATCCAATCAAACTCAAAATAGAAGGGATGAGAACTCATGCATGATCACTATTGCATCCCTGCATTGTGTTTTATATATGTTTTTTTATAAAATTTTTAGCTTCCCGGCAGGGATTGGAAATGTGATGCAGATGAGATGATGAGTTCTTCCTCATGCATGGCTTTGAGATGGTGAAACTGTGGGGGAATTGCAGGGAGCAGAGAGCAGCTCCAGCAGGATGAGGGAGGCTCGCTCATCTTCTCCAAAAACATGGACGCACCGCTCTGGCCACGACTGATACGTTGATGACTTCGAGCACGAATAGTGTATTTAGTAGAACATACACGGTTTGTGATGTTTTTAGGGTGCCGCAAATAGTCATAAATATGCACCTACCCACAGCATGGAGAATACACCCCCATAGAATAGTGTGTTATATCATTCATGAGTCTCCGAATCAGACATAGCAAATTTATACAAGATTCTAAGAATGTCCATCCTTGGAAAGTTCTTGAAGCATATGTTCTTGAAAAGAGAGAATTTTGATGACCCTCGACCCAGTTGCATACACTTGACGAGGCCACAAAAAAGATCAATAAAATCACTAAGTAGGGCGTACATACATACATACATATATTTGTTATATTCATAATAAACTCAGAAACCAGTATCTCTAACTGAGCACCCAAATAAATCATCACAACCCACTCTTCAATACTAGATTTTAAGACACGCAAGCTCCCCGCCGCCGGGGGGAGGGATCAGAGGGGTCAAACCAATGCTATGCTGCTCCTGCCGCCGGGGGGTTTTCGGACACCGCCAAAGTATTCACGGGAGGCGGCCTTTCCGTCCGCAAATATATCGCTCCCCGCTATCTCTTTCAGTTTCGCCGAGCTCAGCGGCTTCTCCGCTGATGCCACCACCGCATCACCCTTGAAAATGTCGCTGCCCGTTAAATCCTGGAATTTCTGGGTGTGAATCTTCTGGACCGTCTTCGTCACTCCCTCCTCCTTGCTCAGCAATATGCTGCTCTGCCCACCAGCAGGCTATTATGAGGAAAAATGATAATTAGAACACCATAGATTCATTATAGTGGGGTATTTATTAATATTATATAATCATGGGGTTATTTTCCTGGACCTCGCCTCAAAGTTTGGGCAATTACAGCTTGCACCCCCCATAACTTTTGAAATTATAATTACCCTTTCAATGTGTTAGAAAAGCCCATGTAAAAGGCCCATTTGATGGCCCTTTATTCCTTCTCCTTCTTTAGTCCCACATCATGTATAGGATTTATTCTTCTCTCTTCTCTCCTATATATTTGTATTCTCTCCTTGTATTTTCATACAGAAATAATACATACAAGCTTTGGGCTCTTTCAACATGGTATCAGAGCCAGGTTGCGTCTAGCCGCGGACTGCCTCTTCTCTGTCCGCCCGGTCTCCTGCGGACTGCCCCTTCTCTGTCCGCCCGGTCTCCTGCGGACTGCCCCTCTGCTTCTGTCCGCCCGGCCTCGTGCGGACTGCCTTCCTGCATCCGCTTCGGTCTCGTGCGGACTGCCCTTCTGATTCCGCTCCTCTTCTCTCCCTCCGTGGTTCCACCCTCCCCAGGCTTCTTATAGCCATCTTCTGCTCTGACTCGTGGGGCCCACCTCTCTCCATCCGCTCCGGACGATCCTTCCTGTCCGCTGCGGGCTCTGCTTGTATCCGCTCGAGCCTCTTTGCTCGCGGACTGCTCCCTCTAGCTTCTCTCTCTCTCGCTGCGGGCTCTGCTTGTATCCGCTCGAGCCTCCTTGCTCGCGGACTGCTCCCTCTTGTCCGCTGCGGGCTCTGCTTGTATCCGCTCGAGCCTCCTTGCTCGCGGACTGCTCCCTCTCGCTCGCTCCTTTTTTGTCCGCTCGGGCCTCTGCTCGCGGACTCTCTCTCTCCGCAACCTCTTGCGGACTCCTTCTCTGTCCGCCGCGGACCCTCTTCTTGTCCGTTGTGCGCTCTTCTCTCTCGCTGCGGACGCTCTCTTTTCTAACCTTTTCTCTCCGTGGGACCACCTTCTTACCCGTGCTTCCGCTTCCGCTTTCCCCTGCGGACTCTTGCGACCTCCACTTTCTGTCCGGCCTGCGGCCTGCAACCTCCTGCGGCCTCCCTTTTTCCTATCCCCTGCGCTCCTCTTCCAGCGACCTGCCCACAGTTCGCCGCGACCTCTTGCGGACAGCTCCTGTCCGCTGCCGCGACCTGCCCCCCAGTTCGCCGCGGCCTCTGTCGCGATCTGCTCTCACCAGCTGCGACCTCCTCCAACTCCCCGAGCTCTCCTCTCGCGGACTGCTCCTGTTCGCCGCGGCCTCACTCAACTCGCCGCGACCTCCAGACCGCCGCGACCTCCAGACCGCTGCGGGTTGTTCTCTCCGCATGGCGCCTGCTGCTTCAGCTGTCACCTCTGTTGTGTCCTTCTCTACAGAGGGTATCACATGCCTTTCTCATCATCCTTGTTGGATCGTTGATTCTGGCGCTACTCACCATATCTCCTCCCAGAAGCCCCCAGCGTATCTCCAACTGCCTCATCCTGCTCGCATCACTGTGGCCAACGGAGACACCCTCCCCGTCTTTGGCTCTGCTGATCTTCTACTTACACCAACCCTTTCTCTTTCCTCGGTTCTTCACGTTCCGGGGTCTCCCTTCAATTTATTATCAGTTAGTCGTCTCACACACGACCTTGACTGTTGTATTACATTTTCACCTTCTTCTTTTCTTATGCAGGATCGCCGCACCCGAAGTACCATTGGTCAGGGGCAGCTGGTGAATGGGTTGTACATCTTGGATATCCCACCAACTCTTCTCTCTACATCGGCTACCACCATCTCTACTGTTGATTGGCATTGTCGTCTTGGACATGCTCCCCTTCCGATTCTCAAGCGGGCTCTTCCTGATATATCTTTACAAGAGTTCTCCTGTGAATCTTGTGTCTACGGCAAACAACACCGTTCCTCTTTCCCCCCGGCATGTGCCAGGAGTCCTACTCCCTTATCGTTAGTTCACTCTGATATTTGGGGTCCTTATAGGATCCCTAGTATTTTTGGCTTTCGGTATTTTGTCACGTTCATTGACGACTACTCCCGTACCACGTGGCTCTATTTACTCCATGATCGCACTGAACTTCCCTCTGTCTTTCGCGCCTTTCTTCTTGAGATGCGTACACAGTTCGCCACTCCTCTCAAAATCATTCGCACTGATAATGCTCGGGAATATACGGGTCGTGCCTTCTCCACTCTCTGCACTGACTTTGATATCATCCATCAAACTTCTTGCGCGTATACCCCTCAGCAAAACGGGGTGGCCGAACGCAAAAATCGTCATCTTCTCGACGTTGCCCGCTCTCTTATGTTCCAAATGCACGTTCCCACCGAATATTGGAACTTTGCTGTTTCCACCGCCTGTCATCTCATCAACCGCCTTCCCTCCTCTGTCCTTGACTTTGCCTCGCCCATCCAACTCCTCTATCCCTCCATCCCTCTCACCTCTCTCCCACCACGGATCTTCGGGTGTGTTTATTATGTCCACCTTCTTGGCCCTCCTTCCGACAAACTTGCTCCTCGGGCCGCCAAGTATATGTTTGTTGGCTACTCCCGCACTAAAAAGGGGTACGTCTGCTACTCTCCTACTACCGGCAAAATGGTCGTTTCTGCGGATGTCACCTTCTGCGAAGACCAGCCCTTCCACTTACCCCGCACCTCCTCGTCTTCTACTCCCTCGTCTTCTGCTCCATCTATTCCCCGGCCCGTTGTCCCGGTCACGCCGTTTGTACCGTCTTCTTCCTCCTCCCCACCCGTTCCTCCTCGGGTTCCTCCACCGCTAATCCGTGTCTACTCTCGTCGCCCATCCAAGGATGCTCCCGTGCCCCCGCTCCCTGCTACCAGCGATAGTTCGGCTGCGGTCGATCACGCTCCCGTCTCTGCGGCTCATCCCTTGGCCAACTACGTCTCTCTCCATCGGCTAACGCCGCCTCACTACGCATTTGCCACCTCCCTTTCCTCTATTTCTCTTCCTAACAACGTGCAGGAGGCGCTTCACCACCCAGGATGGCGGGCTGCTATGCACGATGAGATGCAGGCTCTCTGGGCTAACCAGACCTGGGATCTGGTTCCTCTTCCTACTGGCCACACCCCTGTTAGCTGCAAATGGGTCTTTGTCATTAAACATGCGGCGGATGGCACTATCGACCGTCTGAAGGCCCGTCTTGTGGCCCGGGGGTTTACTCAGCAACATGGCCTTGATTACGAGGAAACATTCTCTCCCGTGGCCAAATTGAACACCGTTCGCGTTCTTCTCTCCTTGGCTGTTCATCGTCACTGGCCTCTTTATCAGCTCGATATCAAGAATGCCTTCCTCAACGGCGATCTACAGGAGACCGTTTTTATGCAGCAGCCTCCCGGGTTTGAGACCACGGGGGAGTCTTTGGTCTGTCATCTTCGAAAATCCATTTATGGTCTCAAACAGTCTCCGCGTGCGTGGTTTGAAAAGTTCAGTAAGGTGGTTTGTGCTAGTGGCTTCACTCGGAGCTCGGCTGATTTTTCTCTCTTCACCCGACATCGGTCAACTGGGACCGTGATTCTTCTGGTCTACGTTGATGATATCCTGATTACTGGCGACGACACGGCCGGAATACAACAGATCAAGGCACAGTTGAATTCTGCCTTTCAAACCAAAGATCTGGGCAACCTTCGGTACTTTCTTGGGCTTGAGGTCGCCCGACGCCCTGATGGTCTTGTGATATCTCAAAGGAAGTACTGTATGGACCTCCTCCGTGATGCAGGTTATTCTGGTTGCAAACCTGCGGAGACTCCTATGGACGCAAACCACAAGCTCTCGGCCCATAGCTCTGACTCTGACAAGCTACTTACAAATCCGGAATATTACAGACGCTTGGTTGGGAAGCTGATCTACCTTACGGTGACTCGACCAGACATCTCATTTGCTGTAGGAGTTGTGAGCCGTTTCATGCACGCCCCTCGGACATCTCATCTTCAAGCTGTCGAGCGCATCCTTCGATACCTCAAGATCGCCCCCGGACAAGGACTCGTCTACAAACCATCCACATCTCTATCTCTTGTCACGTATTCTGACGCTGACTACGCAGGATCTATTGATGATAGACGCTCCACAACTGGATTCTGCACTTATTTTGGTGGACACCTCATAACTTGGCGAAGCAAGAAACAGAATGTGGTTGCGCGTTCCTCTGCCGAAGCTGAGTACCGGGCTATGGCTGTTGTTGTCTCTGAGCTAACCTGGCTTGAAGGCCTTCTGGGAGACTTATGTGTTCGTCTCTCATCTCCGGCAACCTTATTTTGCGACAGTCAAGCAGCAATCCATATTGCCAAGAATCCGGTTTTTCACGAACGAACAAAGCATATCGAAGTTGACTGTCATTTTATCCGGGAAAAGGTACAGTCAAAGAAGATAGATTTGGAGCATGTTCCTGCTACCGACCAAGTTGCGGATATCCTGACGAAAGCCCTCTCCAGGCCGCTATACTATCAGTTCTTATCCAAGCTTGGCGCCTACGACTTGTACGCTCCAGCTTGCGGGGGAGTGTTAGAAAAGCCCATGTAAAAGGCCCATTTGATGGCCCTTTATTCCTTCTCCTTCTTTAGTCCCACATCATGTATAGGAATTATTCTTCTCTCTTCTCTCCTATATATTTGTATTCTCTCCTTGTATTTTCATACTGAAATAATACATACAAGCTTTGGGCTCTTTCAACACAATGCTTACATTTTATAATAACCATGCACAAAAATACCCCACCTGAAGATTTACTCAAGGAGGTACTTTTGTGCATGGATGTTATGAAATATAAACATTGGGGGGAGGTTTTTATAATTTTGAAAGTTAAGGGGTCCAAGTTGTAATTACGCAAACATTGAGGGGAGGTCCCGGTAAATAATTTAACAAACATCAAACTGTAAGTAGTATAGTATATATATAAATCACTAGGACCTTTTGGCTTCAAGTAAAAGGCTTGTGAACAATAATTTAAATCTCAACAATATTATGATTTCCCTAATCTTTTCTGGATTCATTTTCACTATTTTCTTAACAAACATAAATCTGTAAGTAGTATATTATATTATATATCTTAGAATAAATGCCGTTAAGACTCCAATGATGTTGCAGACAGACCCTAGTAATACAGTTAGACTTCATAGTAATAATGGAAAGAAACTAATATTATCCTTTTATTTGCAAAGTTTTAAAATATTGGCCTTTACATAAAATATCAAACTTATAAGTAGTATATTGTTGGTGAAATTTACACGTTTGACCAAAATCAATGCCCAAATTTATAAATAAATAAATATATATACATATTTTTATCTTTATTATATATAAAAGAATATAGATATTTTTGTGCTCTTACAGTAGTTTCAATTCACACCGTACGATCATGTGATTCAATAACGGCCACGATTACTCTTCGCAAACAACTCCCACGGATTAAGGCCTTTTTTAATTCGGTAACAGCACAAAAAACGCTGGGCAATTTTCCACCGCAAAACACCAATGGACACGACACCAATGGAGTGAATGGACACGACTGTTCGGCCCCAAAAAAACGCAGCATCACTCCTCATTTCTGTTCATACCCAATTTTAGGTCTCCGGGCTAAGTTTCTCCACATCCCCGACTCAGATCTGCTGCCGAGAAATGCTACTCCCCGCTGAAAAACGATCGACCTCCACACGAAGGTACTCGCCTCCACACGACGCTACTCCGCTCTTTTTCATTCCCGATTTTAGGTCTCCCGCTCAGTTTCTTCACGCACCGGCTCAGATCTCCGCCAAAAAACGATCGACATTTCCTACACTGCATCCACACAACGAAGGTACTCGCCACCACACGACCCTACGCGGCTCTGTTCCTTCTTCTTCTCTTACCAATGAGATGGTTGTGAGCCAACTATGTATTCAAAAGTTTTATTTGGTTGCCTACAAAATTCTATTTACGCAGCAAATCTACTAATTTTTTTTCACTTTCATTTCTATTTTGATGCCTGTCTTTGTCATTGTGTTTTTATGCAATTACTAAGAGACAACAATTTTTCATTTCTATTGCCCAGTAGTTGTTTGTTAGAATGCTTCAATGAGAGCCATGGTTTATACTACATGGTTTATATCTATTTTCCGCTAATTAAAACATACGTTCAACTGTGAGAACCGTGGTTTATATTATAATTTATGCATGGTCTGTCTGGTTTATATTATAATTTAACCATACGTTCAACTGTGAAATCAGCATAACTACCTATGGTCAATATAGATACATGAGAGTCAAACCTCAAATGGACTGGCTCACTAACAGTTGCTATTAAACCAACTGCTTGACATGGTGGACTAAGATTAAAAAAGATATATCTCACCTTGAAATATGAAGGATAATGTGTGAAATGTAGTCACTAATCACTCAATACAAAGCAGTGAGAAGAAAAGCAAAGCACATGCAACACCCTGGCTTCCACCTCTTCACGGGTAGAAAATGATAACAAAAATTCAGAGAAGCTTTAATTCAGAAGTAGTTATTTTGAAGCATTAATTTATTTGATAAATTGGGAGATTTCACATCTAATTATATAAAATATGACCAGGAATTACGTCAAAGCCTTTGTTTTCCTTTCTGACTACTCCAAATTACTTTAAAGTACAAATTAAAACATGATTAAACATTGTTTAACATTGCTCATCATTACATTCTCAATAGCTATTTTAACATTTAAGTCTTCTAACAAACTTCCTCGATAGATATTAAGTTTTGATATTGTTTGGCCTATTCCTCGCCTTCCCCCGCCTATTCCACGCCAAACTACCATGAACACACGGTTGGTACCAGTCACCGATGAATGTTCTCCACCCTCGTCTGCCCCCGCTAAATGTTCGTTGTCCCGTGCCAAATGTTTGCCGAATGTTTGTTGTCCCCCACCGAATGTCGCATTTCATGTGCATTTCGAGTTTGTTTATTTGACATTTGAATAAGCATCATTGAGCCTCATTCCCTAACATCTTGATTGGGAGTTAGTAGAATTTAGGCGTTTGTCCCTTATTGTTTGTTATTTCCACATATATTGTCATATCTACCTGTGCCCACTGCATTTGCCCCTTTTTATCATTGTTTGTTTGATAATATTAATTACTTCAAGTATATATATACAAAATGAAACAAATATTAAGTCAAGAATTACTTCAAAATGTATTAATCCTGGGTACTAAAAATTACACAACTGAAAATTACAAGTCTTTTAGTTCTGCATTGAGAATGACATAGTTATAACATACTTATACATAACAGCAAGTCGTCGTCGATTACTGAATCGCAACTCTGCTCGCATACGAAGTATTAATATGACACATCAACAACGTGATGCACAAAATACCAGAAGACGAGAGAAGCGACATTTTCGTGAACACTAGACAGGAACACTGCCTGGCTTTGTGAATGCACGATCAACTTTTCACCAAGGAGAAAGTGCAACATCAGCGCGTCCTCCGACAATCACACCCGGTACTTTTAACTACCAAATTCATTCAGTTAACTTCCTAAATAATGACTAAATCAACCATATTCCACCTCAGTCGCTGCTCCATTCAACAACGATAGCTCTGGGTCAGAAACAGACAATGAAGATGAGGACGTTGAAGACACCGTTGATGCAACCACTAGGCCATATATTCGGTGTAAATGCACAAGAAATTTCTACCCAACACATTTTGAATCGTGCTTTGAATTAACCTCACCAACAAACTGGCTCAATTGCAACGCTAAATTATTCAAGTGCGAAACAAACACAATGTGTTGCAATCGAGGAAAAATATCTCTTTCTGAAATCCAAACACCAACCGAACTTCTCAATCTCTACATTGATCAAACCAAGGAAGGTCAACATTTCATAAAAAATTTGCGCTCATACAACCATATGTTTGCTTTCACGTCATTTGGTGTAAAAATGAATGATCATGTACCCTCATTCCACCACAGAATTTATAGTTTCCGGGCACATGGAGCCATATATCATCGAATTAGAAACCTTACCCCTAATGACGGCTCAAGACTACGATTTCTTCAATTATTCATCTATGACACTGAACATGAGACATCAAATTGTTTGCAAAAAAATAAAGGGCTGCAAGCTGAGCTACTTCAAAAAATAACACACGTATTGGATTTGTGCAACCCCTACGTTAAAATGTTCTGAAAAATGTCATATCGACCAGATATACAAGAATGCAGGTTGGTTATAAAGAGCGTCTGTCTAATCTACTTCAATACAATTTACATACAGCGTCTCAAGTTGTTGTTATATTGGTTGCACAAGAAGATGATCAACAAACACAAGAAAGAGATATCATTATTCAAACAACTAGAGGCTAACTTTTGAATATTCCCGAATACTCTCACTTCCACGACCCACTTCAATATCTGTTGTTATTACCATTCGGGACATTTGGATGGTCTTGCAACTTACATTCAATGACCAACTCAAAAATCACATGTTGTGATTACTATTCATACATGTTGCAGGTAATCACACCTTACTATAATTTTTTAGTAAGTGTCAATTCAACTAATTCTTTGTAATTGTTCTAAATATTTAATGAACTTTTTCCAGATTCGAGAGACATTTAATTCAATATTATTACGTAGCGGAAGATTGCTCCAACAATATGTCGTCGACAACTACATTAAAGTCGAAACACAAAAACTACGCTTTATTAGATCACATTAATGTGACCTACGTGCAGAACTATATTCAAGTTTACAAAATTGCTTCAAGACTGACGAAAATAATTGTGATAGAATAATAGAACTTCTTTAGAATAATAAAAATATAATATTACTCTCTAATATCATGCCATATTCATTACTCTTTTTGATTAGGTAATGTCGGAAAAAGAACAATACCGCCTTCTTCATTTACGGGCAGCCCAAGAGATATGTATCAACGATATCAAGATGCTATGACAATTATTCAACACAGCGGCAAACCAGATTTGTTTATAACAATGACATGTAATCCAGAATGGAAGGAGATTAAGGATCATCTAATGGAAGGACAAACCTAGTATGAACGTCCAAATCTCTTAACAAGAATATTTCATTCAAAATATGAGGAGCTCAAGAAAGATATATTTAAAAGAGGAGTACTGGGGAAGGTTGTCGGACATGTTCACGTCGTGGAATTTAAAAAACGAGGGTTACCACATGTACAAATGTTAGTGTTACTAGATCCAACTTTCAAATTAAGCTCCCCCGACAAATATGATTCAATCGTACGAGCTGAAATACCGTATGTGGACCAAGAACCTACATTATATGAGGCTGTAATAAAGCACGTGATTCACGGACCGTGTGGACCTTAAAATCCAAATGCTAAATGTATGAAAAACGATATCTGTAGCAAGAGTTTTTCTAAACAATATGCAGAGACAACAATAAAGGGAAATGATGTTTATCCAGTATACCAAAGAAGAAATGATAAACAGATACATTACCTTTGGCAGAAATGCAGATTTCAACATTGACAATAGATGGGTTGTTCTATATAATCTGTGATTACTTTTAAAATATAATTGTCATCCGAATGTTGAGATCTATAACAGTATCAACAATATAAAATATTTATACAAATATGTATATAAAGGTCCAGATAAAGTCTCTCTTCAAGTCCAACCCGGTGCTGATCATGATGAAATAAGCAACTATGTTGACAGTAGATGGGTATGCCCTCCTGAATCATTATGGAGAATGTTCGAGTTTCAAATGAGTCGAATATATCCATCAGTAGAGCAGTTATAAATACATTTACCCAATAAATATTAGATACAATTTCATAGTGAACAGTCAATTTCATGGATATTGATGGACAACAGAAACTCCAAAACAATATTGACCGAGTTTTTCAATGTATACAATGAACAAAGAGAGCAAAACCTATATTTATATAGAGATTTTCTAAAATATTATCGTTGGTTCAAACTATAAAAATATTGTTTGAACTCTATCATGCAATTCTTGCCACTTTTAGGAATACAGGATGTGTCATTTTAACTACAGCTACTTCAGGTATTGTCACAACTTTATTACCAGGATGTCGAACTGCACACTCAAAATTACATATACCAATTAAATTGGATGACAAATCATATTGCGGTTTTCACAAACAATCAGATTTGCAGAAATCCGAAAATCATCAGCCATAATTTGGGATGAAGCACCAATGGCTGATAGAAAGACATTCGAGGCGGTTGATCGTTCATTTCGTGACGCCGCAGATGTAAATAAGCCATTTGGAGGTAAAATTATCATTATAGGAGATGTAGGCTCAAATTTAGGGTTTTGGAAATTAAATATATATATTTTTAAACAAACTAATATAATTGTTATAAATAATAATAAAGATTTGAAAATGATTTGATTTTTAATTTTAAAAGATATTTTAATAATTGAGCATTTTAATTTAACTCAAAGGAGACCGAGAGTGCCTGAATCGAATTCACGCGCGTACAACTGCCGTAATGACGAGTTTCCCCAAAATCGTTAATCATTATTTGCAAAAGTTTTTCGGCATTTAATGAATCGAATCGCCGCAAGATTCGACTAACCACAAGCGCATCACAAGCAATAATTTATGAAATAGCGGTAATTAAGGCGGCAAGAACGTTCAAGGCAAGCTTAAGATTTTTTATTAGAGCACATAAATTTAAACTATGAGATAATTGCTTTCCCAAAGTGTTGGTCTCCCAAAGTGTTGGTCTCAAATTTTTAGTTTTTTTATGTAAAACATAATCATATCTAGCTCCCTTTTGCGTGACATTTTTGTTCCGGCGAGTTTGGACAAAACGTTACCATCATAGAGTATATGATTGGCATGACAACGGTTATGGCAGCCACTAAAAAAGAAAACTAGTTTTAAACATAAAAATGGATAAACTTCTTTAGGTGAAGTTTGACGATTCATAACCAAACTTTAATTTTACAACATGTTAAAGTAGTTCCAAATTTAACTAAGAATTTGATTTCTATGAGTTTGCTTGATAAAGCTGGAATGTTTTTCACAACCATGAACGGTAGAATGGCATTAACTGTTAATTCTCACTACTTTGATTGTGCTTACCTGATCAATGATATGTATAGACGTAGCCTAGATAATGAGTGCATAAACCAAGTGAGCTCAACCTTGATTGATCCGAAGCTATTACATAATAGACTTGAACATATTCACTATAAGAAAATGCGAGATCTAGCTAAAAGTCAAAACATCCCATTAGATCTTTCTCAACTCTTGGAGCTGGTCACCCTTCGTCAGAAGCTGGATGATGACCCTTCGAAGATGGACGACAACCTCTTTGTGTACATGATTCTAAGTAAGCTGCCTTCTGAGTGGCACTTCTTCAAGACCGAGATGCACAGATTGAAAGAGAAGATCAATTTGGACGAACTCAAAAGGTTCATCCACTGGGTGAGCATGTATGTCTATAATAAAGTAAACAACCCAAACACTACCTCACAACGGTGAGGAAGACCTCTGCAACACAGCAGTCCACGAGAAAGCACCCAACATAGCCGTTCAACCGGCTACAGCCCTGAGCTTGAGACATTCAAAAGAAGAGCACCTCAGCAAGAAACAAAATACAAGTGGCAAAGGGAAAATAATCACGTAAAAGTGCAAGGTAAGAGACGGGTTTACCAAACCCGAGTACAAAATGCTGAAAACCACAGCTGGATAACCAAATAGTTATAAGTACAGTAAAATAAGTAGTAAATTAGTCAATCGAGTAATTGCACCAAGTGTGGAACGAAGCCATGCTTCGACAATACTGGAACGAACAGCGGGCACCAGAGTAGATTTTTTTTGGGGACGACGGTGCTTCCACGAACTGGAACGAATGACGCCGGAGAAAAATGGCGGGGTCGACGGCGTTAGAAGATTGGATCACTGTTGGAGCAGTTGGCGAGGCGCCTTGTCTTGCGTTTGACGATCGTCGTCTCTCACGACACGGCCAGAGCGACGAGTGGTGGTGAGCGCAGACTCCGAGCCTTCACCGGTGCGGGAGATGGAGGCGGGAACTGGTGGTCGGCGGCGACGTAGAATCAGGGGGCTAGACCGGCACTTGCAGAGAAACGGGAAAATCGTTTCTTTGCTCTTGTTTGGGTTCCTTTCTTCTTTGTACGGGCCAAATTTAAAAGGCCGGTGACTCCTTTGGAAATGAGATTTTGATTGCCCTAATTGTAATATTTTCCTAATCTTTCTGATATGATTTTGACATAAGATCAATTTCATTGAAATGGCCAAATTTAATATTCTCTAATGACACTTGATTTTGTTTATATTTAATTATTCCTGATATGAATGACTCCAATTTTAATTTCATTTTATGCTTTTCATAAAATAAGCTAAGCTTGCCTTTACCGTCCTAACTACCAAAAATTACCGAACCTCTTTATTTAAGATCTCATCGGACGGTCAACCCGAGGAGCCGAACGATTTCAAATAAAAGCAGGTGCACGAAAAAAAATACATGATAATAAATAAAAGCTGAAATATTAAAATGTGCGATTTATGATGCGACAAAGGATGCATCAATTCTCTCGGGGTCGAAAAAAGCTCGACCCTGGCGAGACTTTGCAAAAACTGGCAATGGAGAGATCTGACATCATCGTGGAGCTAGATCTGGCGGAATATCTGGAAGCTTGAAGAGTGGCTCAACTGGTGGCCCAATGTGTTGTTGAACATGTACTGGCCCAAACCTCCTGCAGTAAGCAATAAACTGACCCCCCTTTGAAAAGTACATCTCATGGTGATAACAACCGACCGTGAGTTTGTAATGTTCAAAGGTTGCTCGCAAAATATTAGCAGTAAATTTATGCAGTTCTTTTAAATAATTAATATGAGATTGTGCATTGAAAGAAATACGTTCACAGAATGAAAAATGATAACAGTTAGGTGGGCGGGGTAATGCATGAAAAATCTCGAAAGGAGATATAGTAAGAGAGCGGCGTTTAAAATTATTGCATGTGAAATTAGCTTGTGGAGGTGCAAAATCTCATTGCTTTAGATTCTCCTTGATTAAACGCCTAAGAAAATTCTCCAAACTCTTACTAACGATTTCAGTCAGATCATCGATTAGAGAGTGATAAGCGTTATTAAACTCGAATGTAGTGTTCTCTCAACCCCATAATATATTCAAAAAAATTATTATAAAATGTTTAATACATTGCGGCAACTCCACAAATCTGCTCACGTGCAGATTACTGTCACAAATTTTAAAGTTGATTCCAATTTTATCTTTTAAAATTTTCCAAAGAAATCATTTAAAACGTGTATCTTTATTATGGGTGAATTTTTTTGGATTTCGTACTAACCTTGTAACACGAGTTTTCTTAAATATATTTATAGTTTGAAAATAATTTTTCTCAGACTAATTTATAGGACAATGCGATGTTAGATGTTCCCCAAATACGAAATCAATATATGACGATGATTCTAATTTTAACCTCAGGTGATCATTAGACATAGTGTTTGCGACCTCCAGTGTTGGTGATTGCAGTGGACTAGGAAAATCAGTGCATATGTAGCTCGAATCTATGTCACCTAAGGTTGGGGTCTCATTACTAGTCAACTCTTTCTCCGGGAGAAATGAAATTGCAGTTGTGCCATCCGACGTGAGTGTCTCATCGCTATTACATTCTTTTTCCTGGAGCAGAGGCTCGGGAAGAAACTCAGTAAGAACAACTAGTGAGTCGGTGTGAACAAGTGGGGACACCATTTCAGTTTGGATGAGGGGATGAGGAAGAAACACTTCTTCCTGGATTTGGGGTTCAGGACGAAACTCCTCAATTGAAGGGAGTGTGTCAGTGATAATAAGCGAGGATAAGGTGTTCATGGGGGAAACGAGTTTAGAAAGATGACTGTTAAAGTTTTGAAACATGGGTTACACCAATTGATACGTACTTGATAATTGATTAGAAAAATCATATCGTTCGTGTATTTTTATTTCAAGTTGTGCACATCGTCGCACAACCCATTCAGGCTCTGTTGGAGGCCTGGAATGACAAACTCTATGTTTTTCATTAAATTTTTAAGTCTCTTGTCAATATTCTCCATCTTTAAAATAATTTGAAATATTTTTTTAATTTAAAATAAAATAAGGATTTAACTTCAGAAATTAAAGTTAAACTAATTTATTTATTATTTTTTTAAAAGGAGATTTAAAAAGATTAAAATGGATTTTTTTAAAAAAATTTAATAAAACCTTTTTTAATTGCGGATGTAAAATTTATGAAAAATACCGGATCGATCGATTCACGATGGGAGTGAATCGAATAACTCTGATATCAAATTGATGTAGCTCAAATTTAGGGTTTTGGAAATTAAATATATATATTTTTAAAACAAACTAATATAATTGTTATAAAATAATAATGAAGATTTGAAAATGATTTGATTTTTAATTTTAAAAGATATTTTAATAATAGAGTGTTTTAATTTAACTCAAAGGAGACCGAGAGTGCCTAAATCGAATTCACGCGCATACAACTGCCGTAACGACGAGTTTCCCCAAAATCGTTAATCATTATTTGAAAAAGTTCTTCGACATCTAATGAATCGAATCGCCACGAGATTCGACCAACCACAAGCGCAGCACTATCAATAATTTATGAAATAGCGGTAATTAAGGCGGCAAGAAAGTTCGAGGCAAGTTTAAGATTATTTATTAGAGCACATAAATTTAAACTATGAGATCGGAGCGAGAGTACCCAAAGTCGCGGGGGGAAGTGAGTCCAAGTCAATCCGGTTTGGCACGTGTGATTAAAACACGGTTCGGCCTCTGACTTCTTCAATCGCGACTGAGCGAGTAGTTGGCACCGAAGTAGAAATTTTTTGGGGACGACGGTGCTTCCACGAATTGGAACGAATGACGCCGGAGAAGAATTGCGGGGTCGACGACGTCGGAAGACTGGATCACGGTTAGAGCAGTTGGCGAGGCGCCTTGTCTTGCATCTGACGATCGTCGTCTCTCACGGCACGGTCGGAGCGACGAGTGGTGGTGAGCGCAGACTCCGAGCCTTCACCGGTGCAGGAGATGGAGGCAAGAACTGGTGGTCGGCGGCGACGTGGAATCAGGAGACTAGACCGGCACTTGCAGAGAAACGGGAAAATCGTTTCTCTGCTCTTTTCTGGGTTCCTTTCTTCTTTGTACGGGCCAAATTTAAAAGGTCGGTGACTCCTTCGGGAATGAGATTTTGATTGCCCTAATTGTAATCTTTTCCTAATCTTGCTGATATGATTTTGACATAAGATCAATTTCATTGAAATGACCAAATTTAATATTCTCTAATGACTCTTGATTTTGGCTATATTTAATAATTCCTGATATGAATGACTCCAATTTTAATTTCATTTTATGTTTTCCATAAAATAACATAAGCTTGCCTTTACCGTCCTAACTACCAAAATTACCGAACCTCTTTATTTAAGATCTCATCGGACGGTCAACCCGAGGAGCCGAACGAGTTCAAATAAAAGCAGGTGCACGAACAAAAATACATGATAATAAATAAAAACTGAAATATTAACAAGTGTTACATGTTGTCAATGAAACAAGAGCATGGATTATTAATGCAAGTATTGTTCAATCATATTTATGGAATCATGTCAAGATACTAACTCTAACAAAAAATATGCGGACAAAAAATGATAGCAGTTTCTTTGAATATTTGTTATGAGTTGGAACCAGTATGAAAATGACTATACAAGATGAAATAATTAGGATCCCTGATCCAATGGGGATGTCATGGGAGGGTGAAAAATCTATTAGTGATTTAATACATGCTACATTTACCAATTTACGTTTGCACGTCAGCGATAAAACAATATTCGAGATAGAGCTTTATGAACACCTCTAAATGAGCATGTGAACATGTTGAACGATATCACTCTACTGGAATTCTCGGGGGAAGAAGTTATATAAGACTCCTATGATTATGTCGTTGATGGCATAAGAAAT
This sequence comes from Platanthera guangdongensis, assembly GCA_039583875.1. Classification (NCBI taxonomy): domain Eukaryota; kingdom Viridiplantae; phylum Streptophyta; class Magnoliopsida; order Asparagales; family Orchidaceae; genus Platanthera; species Platanthera guangdongensis. Next base: position 2,636,746 of record CM077162.1, on the reverse strand, counting down.
TTGTATCAACCTGAATTTCTAAATTCATTGACACCACGTAACTTACCTCCTCATAAGTTAAAGTTAAAAATTGGAGCCTCAATCATGTTACTCAAAAATATTGATCCGAAGATAGGTCGTTGTAATGGAACAAAACTTATTTGTCGTAGGTTTGCGAAAAATGTAATCGAAGCAAAGATTTTGCAGGTCAGTTTCAAGGAAACTTGGTCTTCTTTCCATGAATACCATTGAAAATTGCTGAAGATATAAGATTGTCATTTGAATTAACACGTAAGCAATTTCCATTACGACTGAGCTTCGTACTGACGATAAATAAATCACAAGGCCAAATAATTGAAAATGTTGGGATATACCTACCAAATAATGTGTTCAGTCATAATAAGTTGTATGTGGCTCTATCACGAGCTACCTCCCGAGAAAAAATAAAAAAAATTGTGCAAAAGGGCATAATAGATGGTCATGAAGGTATCTATACAATGAATGTTGTTTACAGAGAGATTTTCAGACAATTTAGACAACAACAAACAATGTCGCTCCAAGGTATGTCCTTGATATACAATGGATTAATTTATTTGAAATTGATGTTATAAGTTATACTTTAAGAAAAAAACTCACTAAAATTTAGAATCAATTTTTGTATCTCAGTATAGTTGTGTGAATTACATTTAGTATATAATTACTAAAAAAATATATCTTGCAGTCCTATTAGAACTAAGTTTCTAATCTCGAGGGTCTAGCAAAACAAAAAAAAATGTTATGAAATCTAGCTAATGTCTATGTCTAAGTGTTCAAATTCAATGCAGGTTCACATCAAGGGACGTAAACAACCATGTCTGTAGAATCGGCAGAAAGTGCTATTACAAGTGATAATACACATTGTGGCATGGACAAAGGTATGTGATATGTGACATTTGAATAAACATATCTACACAAGTACTGTAATGTGTCCCCTAATTTTGATGTTAAAGGAAATGTTTTAACGCCCATACTCCATTATCGAAGAAAAGAACAAATGATACCGATCATACATTTCCAGACTGGGTTGAAGAAATATATCAAGAAGAGCATGGTATTAACGAGAACACATCCTGGCATGATTGGACTCATATCTACGACTACAATGGTCCTAAAATAGTAATACCAGATGTGCCTAAAAACATGGATGCCAAAGAACAGTGGAATTTTGTTTTCAGAAAATTTGTCAAATCAAAAACCATGGTAGTGCCAGAGTCCTACGACTTCGAACAAACAAAAAAGAAATTCAGCACAAAATAGTAATAGTGTGAGAATGTTCATAATGTTGGATTGCATGACATTACAGTACTGTCTACATATATTATGTTGTCATTTTTTTAACTCCACAGTTTATTACAGTACTTTTGTAATTTTATTATTCATCTTTTATTTCACACAGAACCAAATTCAGATTGATTTGTTAAGGTAAAATTTATATTCCCTTTATTACTTAAAAATCTGATTAGCTAGGTGAGTCATAAAATGAACCGAACCAATAAATAAAGCAGGTTATTTTTTACTGTATGTTTGGTTCTATTCTGAACATTGGATGAAAAAACAAATAAGCATCCCCATGACCAATGTCGCCCCTGCGACCAATACCGCCCCAACGACCAATGTCGCTCCCACAATCAATATCGCCCTGACGAGCGATGTCGCCCCCACGACCAATCTCCCCCCCCCCAATGACCAATGTCGCCCCCACGATCATGTCGCCCCCCTGCGGAATGTTGCCCTCATAACAAATGTCACCCTCATGACAGATGTTGCACGTACAACAATTGTCCCCCCCCCCCCCCACGACAAATGACGCCCCCACAAAAATTTATAAATAAATATTTATATAAATACAAACATCTTTGTACGGGCTACGCCCATGTTCGATGCTCCTGGAGGCCTTCGACTCCATCCAGACGGGCTTCGCCCTTCCTTGATGCTCCGGGTAGCCTTCGGACACATAGAAGCGGGCACCACCCGTTTCTACGCAATCCATCAGCTCGGCGTCACTCCCGCCACTCGCGGCCCCCCCGAAGCGCGGATTCAAAATCAAAAAACTATAGAGCTTCAGGGAGCTGTGAGTGGCGGGTGCGGCGCCGAGCTGGTGGATTGCGTAGAAATGGGTGACGCCCACTTCTATGCAGCTGAAGGCTGCCCGGAACATCAAGCACAGGCAAAGCCCGCCTGGATGCGGCCGAAGGCCGTCGGGAGCATCGAGCACGGGCGTAGCCCGTGCGAAGATGCTCGTGTGTGTGTACATATATATATTAATTAATATATATTAAATATTGAGGCGTGAATGTTGGCAACAAAATTGATGGCGTGAAAGATGGCTTTCTCTCTCTTAATGACATATGGCATTCTCCAATTGGTTGGCCTTGCCTATATAAAGGCTTGAATTCTTGTGGAACAGGTAAATCGGTAGCTTGGGAAGGTTTTTGTGCAGCAGCACGTGAAGGAATTGGCATGACAGTTGAGGTTGTGGGCTCCTTATTACTGACTGTCAAAGTTTGTGTGCAGCAGCACGTGGAGCAGTGATAAACAACTTGCGAATAAGAAAAGCAGCCCGCGTGAATAGTAAGAAGAGCAGAAGCTTGGCAAGGTGAACATCAGGGAGAAGTGAAGCTGTGGTTTACTGTTGGCGAACAGTAAACCTCTGCAAAGGTGGCTGAAAGCTTCCTGCGAACAGGAGCATACTTTGCGAACAAAAAAACGAGAATTTAGGCGAACTGAACCTTGCGGACAGCAGATTTTGGGCCGAAAGTAGTTCGCTGCGGCAATCATCAAGAAGTGGCGATACCTTTTTTGCGTGTATTAGACTCTTGTGGTGTGGAGTTGTAATTGTGAGCACAAGTTGGTGTGTTTGTATTTTGTAACCTCTTGTTGATTAATTAAAAGAAGTTTGCTCTTTGAGTTGTGTGTGCCCATTACATTCGCTTCCAACAAGTATTATATACTATTATATTTTTAACTAACAATTTCTTTAAGGTGTAACATAAAGATAGAACAAAGATCTCGTGGCAAAAAATGCTCCTATGCATCTCCGTTCCTCACGGAATCGCTCCAGTTCAACTCACCCCCAGAAGCACCAAAACCCAAACATTGGACACCTGTGCCATTTGTGCATGTTACTACTACCTACTCTTCACCGTTCACGCATTGCTTGCCTTCAATCACTCTATTCATAAGAGGAACAGCCTGAAAAGAAATTCAGAAATTGTCATCTAATTGCTGAAACTAGCAATGCTCTCATAGTTCATGTTATAGGCAACAAGGATGACAGATCAGAGCCGGCTGCAAACATAGCCTGTATATACGGCAAACAAAATCGGTGTTAGAGCGTATTTTGCATTATATTTGATTACAATGTATTTTCACCTATATATAGGACCCTTCTATTGAATAAAATTATCTTTGTCTTAATTAACATGGTATCAGAGTCTACGTGCATCTAGGGCTTCCGCAAACCAACTTTCGCTCGTCCTCGCCTCCGCTTCTCGTCGCCGGGCTTCCGCACCGCACCGCTCCCCTCACCGTCCTTCCGCTCGTCTCTCCCTCCCTTTCTCTCTCTCTCTCTCTCTCTCTCTCTCTCTCTCTCTCTCTCTCTCTCTCTCTCTCTCTCTCTCTCTCTGCAGCCCACTGCCCCTCAACAGCATTGATCGGCGCACGACAATATGTCGGCCGCTCGGCGCTGATGTCTTCCCGGGCGAGCTCCGGAGGTCCGATTGACCTCAAACTTTGGAAAAAGTTTTGCTTTGCCTTCCTTATCCTCTCTCTCAAGTTTTGTGAAATTCCAACGGTTGGATGTCTCCAAATCTTCGATGTAGAGTTTACATTGTGGTCGTGGATCGTGACTTCTAATCCTCCAATGATGATTGATGCTTGTTCACTCTTCTTCTCTTTGACGAGGTGTTCTTCTCTACCCTATTCAATCTTCTTGGCTGTTTGGTTGCACTTTGTTTCCATGTAAGAGATTAGTGATTTTGGTACTCCATGACCACCGTTGGATCTACTTGGGCTAGTCAAGATCATCTCTATTCGTAGTTCACCACAATCCGTCTTGATGACACCAACTAGTTGGCTTGATCCCGCTTTATTACGCATGCCCTAAAGAGTCGACATCTCTTTGGCTACATCAATGGCACCACCATTGCTCCGGATCCGACTTCTACAGCTTGGCTGAAATGGGAGTAAGAAAACTCCTTTGTCATGTCATGACTTATCAACTCCATGTAGTAATCGATTGCACGAAATTATCTCTTCCTGGATACTGCTGCAGACATATGGAAGCGCGCTGAGTCTACCTATTCTCGCAAGGGGAATGCGGCCCAAATCTTCCAGCTTCGCTGCAAGATCGGAAATCTCCGTTAAGGGATCGTCCTCCTTCAATCTATTACCTTGAGTTCACTCAGCTCTATCAGGAGTACGATCATTTTGACTCACTCGTCATGGTGTGCAATGTGGAAGCACTCTTGCTGAAGAATTGCGAAGATAGAAACCGGGTATTTGAGTTCCTCCATGGCTTGCACAGAGATTTTGATCAGATTACGGTCCAGATCTTGGGGCATGTTCTTATGCCCTTACTTCCTGAGGTTTACAATATTGTTCAACGAGAGTTTGATCGACAACAGTCCTGGACCACCTCCAACCTTCCAGAGGGATCTACGCTAGTGGCTCATCAGCCCCATCTTGGCAGTCGCGCTTCTCGTGATTTCAAGCCCAAGTCGACAGATAGGGATCACCTCACATGTGACTATTGTGGCAAGCCTCGTCATACTCGGGATACTTGTTATAGCCTTCATGGCTTTCCCCCTTCTCGAGGTGGATCGACTTCTCGTGGTGGTCGCGGTCGTGGTAGGACTCCAGGCCGATCTCCTCACTCTGCTCACCTGACCAAGACTTTTGATGATGGTTCTTGTCAGTCGTCCTCCTCTGCTGAAGAGATGCAATCCCTTCATCGTTTGATGCACTGCCTTACTACCGAGCCTGTCGATGCCCCTATGCCATCATCTGCCCTTACCCGCACTGGTACTTCGAGTGCCAGCTCTGCTTCTACTAGTCGTACTCAATAGATTATCGATTCAGGTGCCACTGATCACATGACCGGTTCTGCTTCAGGTTTTGTATCATATTCCCTTCTTTCAGGCAGGGATAAAATGAGCATTAATGATGGGTCCTTCTCTTCCATTGTTGGCAAGGGATCCATTTCTTGTTCTCCTCTCACTTTATCCTCTGTTCTTCCTTCACCCGTAGTCTACTTTCTGTTAGTCATTTGACTAATTCTCTTCACTGCCCCGTTACCTTTTTTCCTTCTCATTGTGTCTTTCGGGATCTGAAGACGGGGCAGGTGATTGTCTTTGGTAGCATGAAGGATGTCATGTACGTGTTCGACTCCACTTTCGATGCTACGGCGTCGCTAGAGCTGTCACTTAAAACCAAAATCCGTAAACCAAACCGGAACCGAACCGGAATCGCAAAGAACCGGACCGAACCGTTTGCAAATTATTCGGGTTCTGGTTTGAATTTTGGAACCGTGAACAACTTTGGTTCGGGTGTGGTTCTTATATTTTATTATCCGGACCGGAACCGGAACCGAAACATACAAGTCTCAAGCGGTTTTAAGATTTTTGGACCTGATCCGAACCGGAGCGAAGTAGAACTGAACCGCAACCCGTTTGTTTTTATTAATTTTATTACAATATTATTATAATTTTATAATCTATCTATAATATTTATACATACTATCAGGGGAGAAACTGGTGCGGTTTGGACCCAAACTGTAATCGCACCAAAATGGGTCGGTTTTGGACTGAACAAAACTGCATCAAAACCGTGTGGTATGGTTTGACATTGGTGCGGTTTGAAATCGGTTTTTACTGTACATTTTTTTATACAGTTATATAAAGTATTTTCAATTTTACTTACATATTTTTCTGAAATATTTTATTTTAAAAATATAGAAGATATACAATTACTATTAAATAGTAATCATGAAAGACATAACTAATCGTAACCGATTATTACGGTTGCGCAAGCTGGCGAGATGCGCGCAAGCCAACTAGACGTTGTGGCAAGTATTTACACGTAGGAAGGCGACCGATACTAGCCCACAGATCGTTGAAGAGACCGACGAGAAGTCCGCAACTTAATTATTTTTATTTCGTTGTTGTTTTGAGTTTTACTATTTGCAGAGTGTTTTTATTTCACTCCGTCAAGTTTGATTTTGTTTTAGTTAGAACTCATTTGAACCAGACCGAACCACATAGAAGTATGTCGACGAGACGCGCACAAGCCAACTAGACGTCATAGCAATTCTACACGCGTAGGAAGACGACATATACTAGCCCACCGATCGTGGAAAAAACCGTCGAGTGTGCAACTTAATTATTTCTATTTTGAAGGTGTTTTGAGTTTTTTGCAGACTGTTTTTATTTCATTCTGTCAAATTTGGTTTTAGTTTTAGTTGGAACCGATTGGAACCGGACCGAACCGCATAGAACCAGACCGAACCGTTAGTAACTGGTTTGGTTTTGGTTCTTGTTAAACCGGAACCGAAACCGTTGACACGACGGTTCCAAAAATTATGATGGAACCGGAACCGGAACCGAACCGGTCAAACCAAATAAAGTTTTGGTTCTAACTTGAAGAACCGTTATCTTAGCGGTTCGGTTCATGGTTTTAGTAGAACCGGAACCGTGACAGCTTTAGCCGTCGCAAGCTCTCCACTCTTCGCAGACCTCCACCTTGCTTACCAGGCATCGTCGTCTTGGACACCCTTCTGTTGCGACCATACAACGTTTATTTCCTGTTTTTTCTTCGTGTTTTAAAAATTTTGTTTGTGACATCTGTGTTATTGTCAAACATCATCGTACTCCTGTTAATCATGTATCTTTACCTAGTACAACTCCTTTTCATATTATTCATTCTGATGTGTGAGGGTCATGCTCTGTTACATATATTTTTGGATGTTTTTAGTTTATTACATTTATTGATTGTTTCTCCGGCACAACGTGGGTTTATCTGATGAAAACTAAAAATGAGGTGATTTCTATCTTCCAAAATTTTCATGTCATGATTTCTACACAATTTTTTGCCCATATTAAAATCCTCTGTAGTGATAATGGTCGGGAGTATGTCAACGCTGCATTGCAGGACTATCTTGCTACCGATGACATTCTGCATCAAACCTCGAGTGTCCACTCTCCATCTCAAAATGGAGTTGTGGAACGTAAGAACTATCACCTCTTAGAGGTGGCTCGCTGTTTACTCTTCACTCCCAAAATACTATTGGGGGGAAATCGTTTTCACGGCTGCCTATCTCATAAATCGCATGCCCTCTTCAGTATTGGGACATCAAACCTCTCTTACTACCTTAGGGCCGACTCCGACCTCTCTACCATCTAAAACTTGTGGTTGTGTCTGCTTTTCTCATATACACTCTCTGGGCAGGTTCAAGCTTGACCCTCGGGCTCTTAAATGTGTGTTCATTGGCTATTATCCCACTCAAAAAGAGTATAAATGTTATCATCCCCCGACTAAAAGGATTTTTGTCACGAAGGATATCTCATTTCGTGAATCTGAACATTATTACATGCCCTCACTTCAGGGGAGCACACATATACGAGTGAAGTGAGCTCACTTGTTTAACCCTTGCCAATTCCTCGACATTCTTTACCTACTGTTGAGACTCCAAATCAGGGGAGCCTCCTTATAAAGAAAAGGAATAACAGGTGTACACCAGACGGAGTAGAGATAACACACAGGCTCGTCCTACGCCACCTGCACCAATGTCATCACCGTCAACAGATCCTTCTAAACTTCCCATCGCCCTTCAAAAAGGTACCAAATCTTGCACTCAATATCCACTATCTCGTTATATTTTTTATGAGACTCTAACTTCTTCCTACAAAGCTTTTGTCGTCATCCCATCCGCATGGCAGGAGGCTCTTGGGCATCAACAATGAAAATGAACGCTTTGGAAAAGAATTGTACCTGAGACCTAACTCATCTTCTACCTAGAAAGAAGGTTGATGGTTGTAAGGGGGTGTTTATCGTAAAGCAGAACTCTGAAAGTTTGGTTGACAAGACATGTTTGCCCCCGTCGCAAAAATGAACTTCATACAAGTTTTGTTATCATGTGGTTTGTGCAAGGGTTGGGAACTTAATCAATTGGACATGAAAAATGTTTTCCTTCATGAAAATTTAGATGAAGAAGGAAAAAATGTTTATACCTCTTGGTTTTTCCCCTTTCGGATATGAAGGGAAATTGTGTCGTTTAAAAAAAGCACTTCACGGTTTGAAGCAATCTCCGAGGACGTGGTTTGGTCGATTCCACGATGTCATGATTTCACTTGGATACAAGCAAAGTCATGCGGATCACACTTTGTTTATTAAACGAAGATCAAATCTAATAACTGCCCTCATTGTGTATGTTGATGATATTGACATAACAGGAGAAGATATTGAAGAAGTAAAAGCTTTGAAGGTGAATTTGGCAAGGAAGTTTGAAGTAAAGATATGGGGAAACTGAAGTATTTCTAGGGAATTGAGGTAGCACGATCTAAACGGGGTATCTTCATCTCCCAGAGAAAATACACTCTTGATTTGTTGGAACAATCTGGTATGAGTGATTGTAGACCTGCCGATACACCTATGGAGGTGAATCATAATCTTGGAAAAGATGATGGTGATCCTGTTGAAGACGTAGCTCAGGCTATCAACGCGTAGTTGGAAGATTAATCTACCCATCACACTCGTCTCGGCATAGCTCATGCAGTTGGAGTCGTTAGTCAACATATGAATGCCCCAAAGACGAGACATCTGAATGTTGTTCATCAAATCTTGAGGTATTTGAAAACTTCACCGGGAAGGGAGATCCTGTTCACTCCCAATACAGACTTGAAAATTGAAGTTTTTACCAATGTTGATTGGGTTGGGTCCGTTGAAGACAGACGATCTACATCAGGGTATTGCTCATTCGTTGATGAAAACTTAATCACTTGGAGAAGTAAAAAAACAATCTATCATCTTAAGGTCCAGCGCTGAAGCTGAGTTTAGAGCAATGACATATGTGAAGGATTATGGATACACTCTTTGATGTGTGATCTGGGGGTTTGAATGAGTATAGCCATATCTAGTACTGTGACAAGGTTGCAATCATCATTGCCAACAACCTCGTCCAACATGACCGCATCAAGCATATCGAGGTAGACAGACATTTAATTAAGGAGAAAATCAAAAAGAAGATTATTTGCATACCGTTTGTTCTCTCAGAGGGACAATTAGCTGATATCTTAACTAAGAGTCTTGGGGAAAATCTTTTTTGTGCTTGCAATGACAAGTTGGGTATGAAAAATATAACATGTCCAACTTGAGTGAGAGTGTTAGACCGTATTTCGCTTTATATTTGATTACGATGTATTTTCCCCTATATATAGGGGACCCCTCTATTGAATAATATTATCTTTGCCCTAACCAACAATCGGATACCCTGATGTCCATAGCAGGCAACGACAAAAATTATGGGCGAACTTGATAGGTAGCGACCACAATTATCTCATTTTTTGCAATATTACCATGTTGTCGTTGTTGTTGCATAGACTCATCATTATATTGAACTGTTTATACTTGAAGAGTGCCAATGAGAGCCTAGGGCTGCTAGTCAACTGGGGCTCCTCAGAAGTTTTCTCCTCCTCCGTTCACTCCTCTCCTCTAAATAGGCCGGCCACCCCCAGTGGTAACATTTGTTGACTTGCCCTTCCACGGCCACATGATTCTCCCCACTGGGTTCCAGCATATTTTCCTTCCGACTAATCTCCAAGATCAGCATCCTGCACAGTTCCTCATCCTGCTCAGCCGCGAACAAGCAATTGAGCAAACAATCACTCTTCAGCCTGAGACATGCCGCTTCAGGTAGGTCTTACTCACATGATCACACGCAATAACCTCTTCCACAAATGATGTCCCTTGCGACCAATTCTGCATCCAATTTTACCATCATCCTTGACACAGTCATGCTTGTTTCTTTGGTTAGCGTTCCAACTCGAGCCTTTTAGTGGATGCCCCAAATAAGAGCAATGTCAAATACACACATCGAGACCGCCGAGAGATCCCTCATTCGCTTATGCCACACCCTCCATTTGCTTTGATTGGGGGTCGGCAAAATAAACTGGACCGCTTGGATTTGTAGGTATCCTCAACTTTTATACATCATTTTCTAGAAGAATTTCATAGTACCCTTGTCATTGATCAACACTTATCGGTCCATTGCCACATCATTCTACTGGCATAGCATGCTTAATTAAGTGGAACAGTTTGTGGCAGCTTGTCTACCATGCCAACAAGCAATTATGAGATGTCTTTTCCCACGCTTGCTTCAACCTCTCCAAGCAAGTATGGGAGGATATTGCTAATGCATTTCATCACACAATTATCTAGATCAGCACGGTTTGATTGCATCTTATTCTTCATTCATAGGGCAATGCGTCTACACAGGTTTTTGCAGATCAATAGTCAACAACAGAGACCTTGTCATCATGAGCAACTTCTGGAGGGAATTGTTCAAGTACATGTCACACAACTGAGAATGAGCATGACACATCACCCGCAAATGGGCACTCCCGAAGTTAGTCATCCACTTCTTCAAGTCATTCATTGTAGTGGTCTGCATTGGGGAGGTACGTGTTGCTGTCACCTCTACCCACAGAGTCGCATTCACCAAAGTTTCACGTGTCTTAGTTGAAATGTGTGGCTGGAGAACAATGTGTGGAAGACTCGATTCCAGTGGTCATTGTTGTTGATCCATTATTAATGTACAACAACACTTCCATCTTTGAATACCACTATGCGATATTGGAGGTAAAACAGTGGATCAAGTCCTCGTGGCTTGGCAAAATCGACCAACCACTGAGGCTACATGGGCAGATCATGACGATTTAAGCTGCCAGTTTTAGGAATTCTGCTTTAAGGACAAACAAATTTTCTTGAAGGGGAATTGTTATGGGTGCTGGATGACGGAACGAAGGAGGTTGCAGACGTGCGGGAGTGACACATATTCAATTTTTGCATATTTACTATTTCCCCACTGTTGTTAGGATTAAATAGACTAATCATTGTACTCTTTATGCTTGAAGAATGCTATTGAGAGCCTAAGAGTGATCAAGTGGGGTTCCTCCTATTTGGAAGTTTTCTCCTCTATCTTCCCTCTTTCCCCTTCTCCCCTCTCAATTGATGGCCACCCCAAGGGGGTAACAATGTGCTATTGGTGACTTGCTACAGCAGATTGATTCCTCAAGGCATTTAGCGGCATCTTCATTTGAAGGACCAGTTAACATTTGCATAACCAATTGCTAATGAATGGGAAGGCATCAATCTTCTCCGCATGTTCCCAAAGTCCTGAAAATTTTGAAGTATAAGCGACCAAAATAACAATTTCCGAACCAATAAATAAACTCTTAGGTCCTTTGAGAGGATTCTTAATAATTCCTAGAGTTTTAGGGAATATTCTTGGCATCCATTGAGGACTTGAGCTGAAGAGACTGACACGATGCTTTTTATTGAGGGTGTTGTCGCATCTACAACCTATGTTACGGTCATCATGTTACGGGCAAGCCACTTGCTTATGAGAAAGCACTATCATCCTTCAATAATGTATATGTTGATACTAAATGGTAATGAGATTTTGATCGTCATTTCATGTAACTCTGTCTCTTAAACCTCTTTAAACAGCTTTGTTAGTTTCGATGAAAAATATTATCATTGCAATCCACATGAACAAGAAATGAAATTTTGACAACAAACAAACATGGAGAAGATGACTAAAGAAATCAACAGTTTTAAAGGTAGATCTAATTGATTTAAACCTATGAAAATCAATCTAAACTATTAGCTTATTGTCTCCCTATCTAAAACAAAATGTAAACTTAACAAATGAATTGAATTATATAGTTAAATTTTAATTAAGAAACCAGCCAATGGCGGTCCCAAACTCGGATGAAAAATGGCAAGGGTTGTGTTATGTAAACAGCCAGCATAAAATTTAGTCACCCTTATGAATATGAATAATTTGAGAAATTGTACGAAAGCTAGGTTGTTCCCCCTAAGAAACATGTCGCATGGTCCGAATGTGTCGTCTTCTCAACTAAGATGGTTTGGACACATACAAGGGAGACCATTAGAGGCACATGTTAGGCGTTGTGAGAGTCTAGTCACTAAGCATGTTAAACGAGGGAGGGGTACACCAATAAAGACTTGGAATGAAATTATAAGGAAAGACATGATGTACTTAGGCATTAGTGAGATTATGACAAAATATATGGCACAATGGCGACAAAGGCTCCATATACCCGACCCCTCTATAGTGGGATAAAAGCTTGAGTGTCGTTGTTGTTTAGTTAAATTTTAATTAGGGCATTGTTATATACAGATCAGGTTTGGCAATAGGCAAACCATTACTATATGCAAATCAAAATAAATTTAAAATTATTACATACAGACATAGTTAATATATTCAAACTAATTAAAACTTAAAACTATTCCCTCCCCCTCCCCCGAATTGTTGTGACCGTCTTCAGGTTAGCTTAATATTTTTATTATTTTATCCTCAAAACAGGAAGATATTGCCATGTGCAAGATATAGGGGAAGGCAACAACGATCAAGGAGTTTGAGCATCGAGCGGCAATGAAAGAGGAAAGCAAGGCTGACTCCCTGGAATGCATGGTGACCACCGACTCCTTCCATCAATTAAGACAACTTCCAGAGGTTTTCCAATGACGAGGAGGCGATTATGGAGATGAAGGTGGAGTTTGAATCAGGTGGCGCGAGCGGAGATGAACAAAGAGGCGACCAAGGTAATATCGACAGAGGTAATCTCGGTGGAGTACAGGCCGCTGGAGAGGCCTCCGATGGAGTCAATAGTACCAGTTGCAACAGGGAGACCGACAGTTTCACCGAAGCCATGAAGGAAACTCAATAAAAGACAATGGCCGACACGTTGTCCAATAGGGCCACAAAAGAAACTCATTCAAAAACAAGGATCAGCACGTTGTCCATTAGGACCATGGAGTGTTCAACGTAGTGTGCATTCCGACAATGACATCCCCAATGGTATCATGGAACCCGTCGAGACATGGAGGCATTCAATGCAATGTGCATTCCAACAACGACATCCCCAGTGGCATTTTGGAACCTGTCAAGCCGTCGTTTTAGAGGACCAAAAAATCAACATTCTTGGTTTGTATATAGCCAAACGTGGTCTATATATAACGCCCTTTAATTATGGTAGATCTGATATCATTTTCCAAAATTGAGCCTAGTTTAATTAATCAAAGATTTACTATAGCCAAACGCAGTCTTGTCATGGCGTAGCCTAGGCGTGTCGTCGCCTGGGACGACAGGCGCCCGAATGTATACAAGACGTTGGACGCCTTGACCATTTTATAAGAAAAGAAGAATAGACTGCGGTTTTTATAAAAACCACAATCTAAAGTATATAAAGACTGCGGTTTTTATAAAAACCGCAGTATAAACCCTATTTTGAATGCAAATGTATGAATACCTAAGTAAACTTAGACTGTGATTATTATATAAACCCTAATTTGATATTTTTATATCTACTAACAAGTTTATAATTATCTTAATTCAGATTCACACAAAAAAAAAATAAATTGGAGCATCATAGGCCTAATAATTTTGTATACATCCAGTATAATTGTCGTCTACAAGCACGATTCCAAAAGACGTGAAAATGGAAGAAATTACAATTCATTAGTGTTTGATGAGCTAGATTGGAGTAGTGAGTGGATGATGAACCAACCAGAGGATGCTTTAGTTTATGGTGATGATAATCTCACATGAAAAGATGTAGAGAAAACTATTGGGACTGAGGCTCGAAATTTACGAAGTGGAGCCAAAGCTCTTCAACTTATAGTTAAAGGGGATGAAGATTTAGAACATTTTGGATTTGTCAATGATGACAAAGATATTGATGATAATTATGGGCAAATGACAAGTACCTCAAACCAGCCAAGCACAAGCAATACCAACTATCACGTACTAGATAATGATTCTATTTGATCATTTTATAATTGTTTAAAGTTTTTGTTAAAAATACAATTCATGTGGAGAAGTCTGATTGCAATTTGATATTTTTTTTGTCAATTAAGCTAGTTACATTTTGATTTATAATGCTTTTTTGCAGCATTTGTGCTTTCACTTTCTTCTATTTCGATCATCTACTACTTTATACCGAGTGTTTTTTATTTTGGTCCATAAAATTATTTAAAGCATTTGAAGTATATATGAGGCATGTGGAGAAGCCTGATTGCAGAGAGCTATTTGATGAGAGGTTATTGTTCACCATTCTGTTCCATTTGTTGGAAGCTGAAACAATATATTGTGTTGGGTACATGCTTTTAATGGAAATGTTGGTTCACTTTTCCTGTGTTTCATGCTAACATGTAATTATTTTATGCACAACTTTTCATTTGGTAGAGTATAAGTGATGTGAGTTAATGTGAGTATGGAGAAGAGCTCGTCAATCATCATCTCCTTTACCTATCCAACTATCCATAGGACAATAGACTTTGGAAGGAGGAGCGAGAAGTTGGTGGAATTCTTTTGAGAGGCTTTGTTATGGACCTTTAAGAGGATGATATGGACGTGTTATAAAAATTTCTAATTAAAATAAAATTATAATAGACTGCAGTTTTTATTAAAACTGCTATATTTAATTGCTATTTTTATAAAAACCGCAGTCTAAAGTCTACCTTACACTGCGGTTTTTATAATAACTGTTAACTCACATCACCTAAGGCAGACTTTAGAGCGCGGTTTTTATAAAAACCGCAGTTTAAAATCAGCCTTGTGACTTGCTCTCCTTACTGACGCATTGCCTTGTACCTTATCGCCTAAGCATCCAAGCGTCCAACACTCGCCTTGGTTCGTCTTGTCGTCGTGACATCTATGGCCAAACATGGTTGCTCCAATTTTAGTTTCCAAAATTTAGGAGTTAGCGTAACTATAAAATCAATTGACTCAAACTATTTATCATCCAAATACATGTCTTTCTCTGTATCATCATCACAACATGCACAACATTTGAATATCTTTGAGTATACTCGAGTGTACGAATTTTTTTTATTTTAAATTAAAATAAAAAATTCAAAGAGTTTCAAGGGATGGGTTTCCGAGAGTTTCTCGACTCTAAAACATTTTTGTTGAATAAAATATATACAAAGGCACACTACCTCTTTATGATTTAATCTCATATCCTAGAATGTGATTGAAGCTCCCTCCTCTCTTCCTATATAAGTGTACAAAAACTTTTATGTATGTATGTGAGAAATTAATAAAATATTTCTTTTATTTCATTCTTTCTCGTGTTTCACTACATGGAATCAGAGAGAAATGGATCCTAAAGTTTTTTTGCTTCCTTCGTGGTTCATACTGCGTCATCCTCCTCCAGAGTGCGCGGCTAGGCGGACTTTATTCTCAGTCCGCGTCACTGCATGAGAACATCCCCGCATCATTCCTCGCTTCTCTTATACTTCTCCCTGCTCGCTTAATAGCGTGCCATTGTTATTTATCGGGGCCACCTAGTTGACAGCCCCGCCGATACTCCTCGTCTGAGCGCTCATATTGCCACGCGCTAGTTGTGCTTGTCGGCCACTTCAGTTTGTCGCAGCCTCTCGCCTGCTCACATACTTGCGACCTGCTCCAAGTCTGATCTTGTCTGTGCATGTTTGTCGAGCTTCTGATCGCCAAACACCTTGTTTGATGGTGCCTGTTTGCCAGCTTGAACTCTTGCCCGTAGAGCTTGGGCAAGCCTCTGTCAAGCTCCTGCGACTTCTCTCCTACTTGAGATCTTGCACTCGCATAGTTTCTGATGATTTTTTTGCTCGCACACATCCTCTCCAAGTAGTCAGCGTGATCGCGCCTCTAAGTCTTCCTTCCCATTCCATGAACTTGAAAGATGTCTCGTCTCTTCTGGCCCATGATGCAACCCCTCTTCCTGAAGTTTGGGATGATCTTAGGATCACCATTATCTCTCTTAGTGGGAAGAAGATTTTTGTTGAGTAGGTGCATTCCGTTCGTCATGCTCTTTAGACCAAAGGCCTCCTTCATCATCTGACTAAAGCTACATCTACTGAGCCCATCGAGGAATGACTTCGTGATGACAACCGTATCCAATTATGGAGCCTAAACTCTATGGACAGTGAACCATATCGTATGGCCATGTATCATGAAACAATCAAGGTCATATGTGAGAAATTTCACTCCCTTTATTCATCATGGACCCAAAACCTATGGGCAGTGAACCATATCGTATGGCAAGGACATCTTGCAACACCTGTTTGACATTATCATGGGCCTTCAATCTCCAAAATCAGGAGTGGTTGGCGACTTAACCTCCTTTGTTGCGCGATCCAAAACTCTAATAGAGGCATGGACTCAGTACCAGCCTCCAACAGTGAACCTCGCTGCCCAACGTGCCTGAAATAAGTTGTTGTCATCTCCATGATGATGAATCATGTTTCGCCTCATCTTCGCAGTGTCCGAGCTCAAATTCTTACTTCCTCCAACATTCCTTCTCTATCGGATGTGTGCTCACGCCATGGAAGGACTCGTCATAAGTGTACTCATTGTGTCCATGAAGATCATCTTGATACAACAAGCTATCGTAAGCGTGGTATGCCCCCACAACATGCATCCATTGCGGTCGATACACTTTCCACCACCCACACTGACATTAACGACTTGCGCGCCCAGCTCCAGCAATCTTCAGGGGGTGATTAGTCATTCATTTGTCTTTGTTGCGTCAATTTCCAATGAAGGTATCTCTTGTCTCTCTCATAGTCCAACTTGGATTGTGGACTTTGGTGCCACACACCATATTACTCAGCAGAAACCACCTCAGTACTCGAACACTACGCATCCCAAGTTCATCACAGTGACTATTGGTGACACCACCCCGATTTCTGGTTCTACTAATGTGCTCCTCACTCCATCTCTCTTTCTTTGATCCGTTCATCATATTCCGGGATCTTTTTTTAACCATCTTTATGTTAATCGTCTCATTCAAGACTTTGATTGCTTTGTAACCTTCTCTTCCTTTTCTTTTGTTACGAAGGATCAATGGATGCAGAATATCAATGGTAAAGGGTGACTGTCCAACGAGTTGTGTACTCTGGACGTTCCTCCCACAGTTCTCCGCTCTATCATTCTGTCAATTATGTTGATTGACACCAGCGTCTTGGTCATGCTCCTCTCTCAATTCTCAAGAAAGCTCTTCCCGATTTATCCCTCACTGAATTTACTTGTGAGTCCTGTATCTTTGGAAACAACATTGTTCTTCTTGTCTTCCACGCTGTACTCAAAGCAATGCTCATTTTGCTTTAGTACATTTTGATATTTGGGGCCCTTATAAAACAACTAGTGTTTCTGGTTACCGTTATTTTCTTACATTTATCGATAATTACTCTCACATAACATGGTTGTATTTACTTCACGATCGTTCTGAACTAACTCATGTGTTTCATGTCTTTATTACTGAGACTCGAACACAGTTTTTCAGTTCAATTAAAACACTTTGAAGCAAAAATGCACGTGAATACATGAGTCATGCATTTAATAATCTATGTACTGAGTTTGGCATCACTCATCAAACTTCGTGTTTATACCCCCCCAAAAAATAATGCGACTGAGCGAAAGAATCATCACCTTCTTGAGGTTGTTCGCTCCCTTATATTTCAAATGCAGGTTCCCAAGTTAGTTAGCATTCGCAATTTATACAGCATGCTACATCATCAATCGCATGCACTCCTTCATTCTCAATTATGTCACTCCATTTAGTCTTCTATTTCCCTCCGAGCCTTCCTTTCCAGTCATACCTCATGGCTTTGGATGTACTTGTTATGTCCACTACATTGGCCCCTCCACGGACAAATTTGTTCCTCATGCTACCAAATATATGTTCTTTAGTTACTCTCGCATTCAAAAAGGATGTCTACAACTCTCCTGACAATCACAAGGTTGTTACATCTATGAATGTAACCTTCATCAAATACCAACCTTTTCACTTTTTTGTATAACTCCTCCAACACCTACAATACAATCGCTCCATATTGTTCATGTTACTTCTCATCTTCCACAACTCCTCCTAACCCCGATCATCGTACCCTCCAAACTACCTCTTCAATGTGAATATACTCGTCTCCAACCATGTTCTTATGTCCCAAGATAGCTACCCTCTACTAATAATATCGTGCGGCATGAATATCCGACACCAACATCTACTGCTCATCCTCTGGCTAATTATGTCTTTGCATTGCCTCTCTCCGACGTTTCACAAATTTGCAATTTCTTTTTTGTCTATTTCCACTCCATACTCTCTACAGAGGCTATTCAACATCCGGGGTGACGGGCGGTCATAGATGAGGAAATGATCGCTCTTTGGGTAAAATCAAACTTGGGATCTTGTCCCTCTTCCTCCTGGCCGGAGATGTGTGGATTGTAAGTGGGTCTTTGTCATCAAACATAGTTCGTATGGAACGATTCAACATCTACAGGCTCGTTTATAGCTCGTGGCTTTAATCAGCAACATGGTCTCGATTATGACGAAACCTTCTTGCCTGTCGCAAAACTAAATACTGTTCTTGTATTGATCTCCCTAGTTGTTCATCGACTGTGGCAGTTGCATCAATCGGATGTCAAAAATATTTTTTTGTCAATGGGAATCTGTTGGAGACAATCTACATTCAACAACCTCTCGGATTTGAAACCACGGGAGAGTCCCTTGTGTATCATCTTAAAAAATCTATGTATGGTATCAATCAGTCTCCTCGAACATAGTTTGACAAGTTTAGTCAGGTTGTTCATGACGTTGGGTTCACTCGAAGCTCGATCGACTTCTCTCTGTTCACTCGTCATCGTCCAACAAACATATTAATTCTCCTATTTTATGTCGATGATATTTTGATTACAGTTGATGATCTCGAAGAAATACACATGATAAAGCGGCACTTGGCCTCTGTCTTTCAAACTAAAGACCTAAAAATCTTTGGTATTTCCTTGGTCTTGAGGTAGTATGTTGTCCTGATGTCCTTGTCTCATCTCAACGGAAGTGTTGTCTTGACCTTCTTCATAATGTCCTTTACTCCGGATGAAATCTACTGATACACATATGGATATCAATCACAAGCTCTGTGTTCATGTCTCCGACTCCGATCTACTCCTTGCAAACTCATAGTATTATTGAAGTCTTATAAAGAAGCTGATCTATCTTACAATTACAAAACATTATATATCCTTTGTTGTGGAGTTATCAGTCGATTCATGCATGCTCCACGGATCTCTCGTCTCCAAGAAGTTGAGTGCATCCTCCGAAATATGAAGACTGCTCCTAGACAAGGGCTTGTATACCCGTCTTCTTCTTCCTTATATCTTATTGTCTATTCTGATGCTGATTATGCTATCTCTCTAGATGAATGTCATTCCATAAGTGGATATTGCACATATTTTGGTAGACACATTATGAGCTGGCGCAGTAAGAAACTGTCTGTGGTTGCACGCTCATCTGTCGAATCTGAGTAGCGTTCAATGGCCTTTATGGCGTCTGAGCTTACCTGGTTGGAAAGCCTCCTAAGTGACCTGGGTGTTAAACTATGCTCCCCGACCACTATTTTTGCGACAGTCAAGCTGTACTACATATTGCCAAGAATCATGTATTCCACGATCGTACCAAACACATGGAAGTCGATTGTCACTTCATTCGGGAGAAGGTTTAATAGAAGAAACTGAAACTAAAACATATTCCTGCAGTTGGGCAAGTTGCTGACATTCTCACTAAGACTTCGCCACGTATGCCATATTATAAGTTCTTGGCCAAGCGGGGTGCCTACGATTTGTATGCTATAATTTGCGGGGAAGTGTTAAAAAATATATGTATAAAGGCTCCTAGCAAGGTCCAGCTAGAGCTCAATACCTTTTTAGGATTTAATCTCACATCTTAGAATGTGATTGCAGCTCTCCTCTCTTTCTATATAAGTAGTCGGACACAAAAAGTCTGATCGGGTCGGGCTCGGGCCCGGCCTTTTTGCCAACCGGCTCGGATCGGGCCCAGCTTGAGGCGGGTCGGGCTTGGGCTCCCTCTCAAAGAGAGGGCCTGATAAGGCCCTCCAAGCCGGGCCCGGGCCGGCCTGATTTCCCAAACAGGTGGGATAAAAATTCTGCCTATTTAGGCGGGATTTTAATCCCGCCTGGATTAGGCGGGATTTTAATCCCGCCTGGATTAGGCGGGATTTTAATCCCGCCTGTACTAGGCGGGGTTTTAATCCCGCCTGTATTAGGAGGGATTTTAATCCCGCCTGTATTAGGCGGGATTTCCCCCCGGTCCAAGTGTCAGGCCCGGGCTAGGCCCGGCGCTCGGGCTTTGCTCGGCCCAGCCCGGCCCGGGAACTGGGCCGGGCAACCGGCTCATATGGGGCCGGTACGGCCCCCAAGCCCAGCCTTGGCCTGGCCCGGGCCAAGGCCGGGCTTTTCCGGGCCAGGCCGGGTCCGGGCGGGCTTTTTGTGCACGACTATATATAAGTGTACAAATACTTGTATGCATGTATGTGAGAAATTAATAGAATATTTCTTTTTTTTCTGTCTTTTTTGTGTTTCTCTACAGTTTCATATGCGATACACAAGGCTATTGCATGCAGCTTCATAGGCTATTTGATGGGAACCCCATGATTGATTGAAACAGAAAATAAATTGTGCATGCATTTTAGGGGTTAGAGCCATTGTCTGCATAATGTGTGCCAAATTGAAAAAACTCAAAACCCATCATATAATGGTGGTCCTATGGTTTGAAATCCTTGAAACTGTTTATCACATGCAAACAATTTGATTGAGCAACTCCCTTTGCTCAGGATTAGTATCTCTTGTGGATTTTTTTTGAAAAACGTTGTTTTCCTTTTTAGGTGTATGATAAATAATCAGTTGAAAATTCATCTAATAAAAAGTGATTATTTATTAGCTGCATTTTCATCTTGTTATTTATCAAAATACTTAAAAAATGAGAGCATAAGTATCTCAAAAACCACCACCAGAGATATTAAGCTTAAACAAACGGAATAAAGTTGAAAGGGCTAGTGGCAATGATAGAATGGGAAATCATGAGAAATATAACTTCTATTGAAAGATAATGAGATATACTAAAAAAGATCCTCTGAAAAATAATAAAAAGATAACTTAATCATTAGATATGCAAATAATAATAGCCAAATAACATATAAACATTTTGAACAAAATAAATTTAAAAGCTGCTGAGTGGGGACATTACAAAAGAAGCATGTTTTCTAGTGTTGCATTGACTCATTTAGCTGATCTCCTCATGATAGACTAATAAAAAAGTGAAAGTACTAAGCTAGTAAGGAATGATGGATCTAATGAACTAAAATACCGAAAAACTTCAAAAACAAAAACAAAATTATTCCGTGCTACTTACATTTGACACCATGACTGATGAATGCATGTTGCATGGTGTGGGTTCACCGAAGTCAAGTTGTCCTATCAGTTCAAAATTTCGTGCAGCTAAAGGCCTGGGGGGATTCTCAGGTGGAGGACCAAAGATGTCATGCCCACTAAGCTCTTTGTTCTTAGCATCAAATTGTTGTTTTTTCACATTTGCATCTGCTTCACTTTCAAGAGTCCCACTTAATTCTCGCTGCTTTGCTACTTCTGGTAGTGAGGTTGGTTTCTTTGGGGAAACACTCTCCTCAGCACTAAAAGAAATTTGGCTGATGCCACTTACGGCTTGCTGAAAAAAATAAAATATAGGATTTCATAAGAGAATATTTATCGTATTACAACAAAAAAAGAGGACTGTAAACATACTGATTAAATAGTATCAAGTGAGATAATAAAGTAGGAAATCTGTACTATCCACTTTCAATCGGCAGAAATTAAAACTGCTAGACTCGCTCATATTTAAAAAGCATTTTTCAAAAAACATTTCTCTAATAATATCAAAGTTTTAGATAATCTGCTTATTCTCTTTTATTCACTCAACAATACCATTCAAGGGAATGGAGTTACTATGTATGATACATAATATGGAGTATATTCCTCAAGAGGGAAGCTTAGACATTCAACTCGGAATTTTCCTGTGAATTCCGCCATGCCATAGGCATTCATCCTACATACAAGCTTACAAATAACAGACAAATTTATTCAAATAATAATGTAGAAATACTAGGTTACCTAATACTGTAGAGAGAGAGAGAGGAGAAAATCGGTAAAGATGGGAGAAGGAGAAAATCGGTAAGATGGCCTGCTCTAATTTTTCATGAGTCTAATCCAGGATAAAATCTCATACACCTTTGTCCTTCATATACTAGGACAAGATAGAAAGCGTAAATAAAAGTTCTGATATAAAACATGAAAAATGCAATAGATAATAAGGTGCAGAAATTAAACATGCTTGCAAGTAAATATGTCATTTGGTGTCCGCCCTGTGTTTGCAACGCGAGTAAAAGCACCACTCTCATGGTCTCGACTCGCCTTCCACCATGTCCGTTACGATGCCGTGCTCTGGAAATTTCACCTTGTCCTCAAGGCGGGAGTTGGGGAATTGGTCGTGAAACTCCTCAAAATTGAGTCAGGTATCGTCGGAGTCTGGATGGCGTTACCAACGAACGAGGACCTGAACTGTTGCGCTAGATGATCCGATGGTTTTGGATGGACGTCGATGTGTATGTCAAGGCATCATTTTTTGCAACCGGTATCGATAGGGTGAGGTCTGCATAATAGTTTCCAATGGCTCCCTTGAGTTGGGAGACGTCAAGTGGTGGATCCAACTGGATGATTGGAGTTGGAGGTGATGCACCACTTTCCCAATGTGGGCACTAACATGAGTTAAAGCACAAAATGGTGTCCTTGCGGATGATAAGGGGAAGGCGGATACCCTTGGTGTCCCCCCAATGTTGTTGATGGTAGAGACCGATCGGACACCCTTAGTGTAACTGTTACGAACAAGAATATTGCACGATCAGAAAACGAATAAGATTGCATTAATTTGAAAGCACAGATACAGATCTGTAGCAAGCTCCGGACAAGATTAAGGAGATGGGTCCTCCTATAATCCTTCTCTCCAAAGAGAGCCCAAAACCCTAATACATTTCAAGATGCCTAAGCACATAAACCTCTCCCCCTTATATAGATAAGGGAGGGAAAACATAAAAGGAAATACAATAATATTAAAGTAATTAATTGTTAGACCGTATTTCTCCTTATAATTATTTAAGATGTATTTTTCCTCTATATATAGGGGACCCATCTATTGAATAAGATGATTTTTGAGCCCTAATTAACATGGTCTTAGAGGTTCTCCCAGTCCGCTAGTTTTTTCCGCAGCCATCATCCGCAAAACTCAAGATCGGCCTCTTCCGGGGCCGTCTTCCGCTTCCGGTCGGCGGGCTTCCGCACCTCTCTCTCTCTCTCTCTCTCTCTCTCTCTCTCTCTCTCTCTTTCTGCGACCCGCAGCCCCTCTACAGGGTCGATCGGCGCACGACAATATGTCGGCCGATCGGCACAGATGCCTCCTCGGGCGGGTCTCCGACGGTTCAAATGTCTGATTGGCCTCAAACTTTGGTAAAAGTTTTGCTTTGCTTTCCTTATCCACCCTCTCAAGTTTTGTGAAATTCCAACGGTTGGATGTCTCCAAATCTTCGATCTAGGGTTTTCAGTGTAGCTGTGGATTGTAATTCTTAATCCTCCATTGATGTTTGTTCGCTCTTCTCTTTAACGGGGCG
This sequence comes from Platanthera guangdongensis, assembly GCA_039583875.1. Lineage (NCBI taxonomy): Eukaryota > Viridiplantae > Streptophyta > Magnoliopsida > Asparagales > Orchidaceae > Platanthera > Platanthera guangdongensis. The sequence continues at coordinate 2,612,938 of CM077162.1, read as the reverse complement.
CTCTTCTCTACGCTAATCAATCTTCTTGGCGGTTTGGTTGTTTTTGTTTCCATGTCGGAGATTAGTGATTTTGATACTCCCATGACCCCCGCTGGATCTACCCGGATTGGTTAAGATCATCTCTATTCGCAGCTTACCACAATCCGCTTTGATGACACCAACTATTTGGCTTGGTCTCACTCTATTACCCTTGCCCTGAAGAGTCAACATCTCTTTGTCTACGCCAATGGCACCACCACGACACCGGCTACAACTTCTATAGCTAGGCCTAAATGGGAGTAAGAAAACTCGCTTGTCATGTCATGGCTTATCAACTCCATGCAGGAATCGATTGCACATAAACCCTATAATTCTTCTCTCCAAAGAGAGCCCAAAACTCTAATACATTCCAATATGCCTAAGCACATAAACCCCTCCCCCTTATACAGATAAGGGAGGGAAAACATAGAAGGAAATACAATAATATTAAAGTAATTAATTGTTAGACCGTATTTCTCCTTATAATTATTTAAGATGAATTTTCCTCAATATATAGGGGACCTATCTATTGAATAAGATGATTTTTGAGACCTAATTAACATGGTCTTAGAGGTTCTCCCAGACCGCTAGTTTTTTCCGCAGCCGTCATCCGCAAAACTCCAGATCGGCCTCTACCACGGCAGTCTTCTGCTTCCGATCGTCGGGCTTCCGCACCTCTCTCTCTCTCTCTCTCTCTCTCTCTCTCTCTTTGCGACCCGCATCCCCTCTACAGCGTCGATCGGCGCACGACAATATGTCGGCCGATCGGCACTGATGCCTCCCCGGACGGGTCTCCGGCAGTCCGAATGTCCGATTGACCTCAAACTTTGGTAAAAGTTTCGCTTTGCTTTCCTCATCCTCCCTCTCAAATTTTGTGAAATTCCAACGGTTGGATGTCTCCAAATCTTCAATCTAGGGTTTTCAGTGTGGCTGTGGATTGTGATTCTTAATCTTCCATTGATGTTTGTTCGCTCTTCTCTTTAACGGTATGCTCTTCTCTACGCTACTCAATCTTCTTGGCGTTTGGTTGTTTTTGTTTCCATGTCGGAGATTAGTGATTCTGGTACTCCCATGACCTCCGCTGGATCTACCTGGGCTGGTCCAGATCACTTCTATTCGCAGCTTACCACAATCCTCTTTGATGACACCAACTATTTGGCTTGGTCTCGCTCTATTACCCTTGCCCTGAAGAGTCGACATCTCTTTGGCTACGCCAATGGCACCACCACGGCACTGGCTCCAACTTCTATAGCTTGGCCTAAATGGGAGTAAGAAAACTCGCTTGTCATGTCATGGCTTATCAACTCCATGTAGGAATCGATTGCACGGAATTATCTCTTTCCGGATACGACTACAGACATATGGAGATGCGCTGAGTCTATCTATTCCCGCAGGCGAGTGTGGCCCAAATCTTCCAGCTTCGCCGCAAGATCGGAAATCACTGTCAGGGGGTTCGTCCTCCTTCAGCCTATTACCTTGAGGCTACCAGCTCTATCTGGAGTACGATAATTTTGACTCACTCGTCATGGTATGCAATGCTGAAGCACTCTTGCCGAAGAATTGCGAAAATAGAAATCGGGTATTTGAGTTCATTTATGGCTTACACAGAGATTTTGATTAGATTACGGTCTAGATCTTGGGGTATGTTCCTATTCCCTCACTTCCTGAGGTTTATAATAATGTTCAACAAGAGTTTGATTGACGACAGTCCTGGACCATCTCCAACCTTCCAAAGAAATCTGCGCTAATGGCTCATCAACCCCAGTTTGGCAGTCGCACTTTTCGTAATTTCAAGCTCAAGCCGACAGATCGGGATCACCTCACATGTGACTATTATGGCAAGCCTCGTCATACTCGTGATACTTGTTATAGACCCCATGGCTTTCCTCCTCGAGGTGGATCGACTTCGTGTGGTGGTCGTGGTCGTGATCGGACTACAGGCCGATCTACTCACTCTACTCGTTTGATCGAGACTTTTGATGGTGGTTCCTCTGAGTCGTCCTCCTTCTCTGTTGAATAGATGCAGGTCATTCGTCATTTGATGCACGACCTTACTACTGAGCCTACAGATGCCACTATTTCATCATCTGTCCTTGCCCACATTAGTGCCTCGAGTGCCAACTCTGCTTCTATTGGTCCTGCTCAATGGATTATCGATTCAGGCGCCACCGATCACATGACTGGTTATGCTTCAGATTTTGTATCTTATTCCCCTCTTTTAGACCGGGATAAAGTGAGCATTGTTGATGGGTCCTTCTCTTTTATTGCTGGGAAGGGCTCCATTTCTTGTTCTTCCCTCACTTTATCCTTTGTTCTTCATGTTCCAAAGTTCACTCGTAGTCTACTTTCTGTTAGTCATTTGACTAATTCTCTTCACTTCTTTGTTACTTTTTTCCTTCTCATTGTGTTTTTCAGGATCTGAAGACGGGGCGGGTGATTGACTCTGGTAGCATGAAGGATGGCTTGTACATGTTTGACTCCACTTCTGAGGCTCCGCCACCGCAAGGTCTCCACTCATTGCAGACCTCCACCTTGCTTACTTGGCATAGTCGTCTTGGCCACCCTTCCGTTGCAACCAAGCAACGATTATTTCCTATTTTTTCTTCTACTTATTTTAAAAAAATTATTTGTGACATTTGTGTTGTTGCAAAACATCATCGCACTTTTGTTAATCATGTGTCTTTGCCTAGTACAACTCTTTTTCATATTTTTCATTCTGATGTGTGGGGGTCATGCTTTGTTGCCTTTATTTTCGGATGTGTTTGGTTTGTTACATTTATTGATTGTTTCTCCCACACAACATGCATTTATCTGATGAAAACTAAAAATGAGGTGGTTTCTATCATCCAAAATTTTTATGTCATGGTTTCTACTCAATTTTTTGCACATATTAAAATTGTTCGTAGTGATAATGGTCGGGAGTATGTCAACGCTCCATTGCAGGACCATCTTGCTGCTCATGGCATTCTGTATCAAACCTTGTGTGTCTACTCTCTCATCTCAAAATGGAGTTGTAGAACGCAAGAACCGTCACCTCTTAGAGAATGTCTAATGCTAGGACTAAATGTGGGGGTCTCTATTTCTTCGATGATGTTCATGTTTCCTCTGTCGTCTCCAACTCTCTGCTTCAATGAAATCTTCACCTTGGTCAACAACCACTACGTCTGCTACACCAGCTCCTGCTCTCAATCAAAATGGAGGTCTTCTTCTTAGAATGTGAAACGTTCCAGTTTGGCAAGCATCATGGCTCTTCTTATCCTGCAAAGCTATGATGCAGTTCGGTTCATCCATTTAATTTTGTTCACTCAAACTCCTGGGTTTTTTGTCCCGCCAAGTCTGTTGGTAGGGTTAGTTTGTATTTTGTTATATTATTGGCGACCTTTCTCATTGTACCTAGGTGTATCTTCTTCAAAAGTATTCTAAATTCTTTTCCGTATTTTTTGCCTTTTATAAAGAAATTCGCACATAAGTTGGTGCATCTATAAAAGTACTTCGCACAGATAACGCTAAGGAATATGTCATCAATCATTCTCTTCTTTTTGCATGACTATTGACTAATGATATCATTCATCAGACTACTTGATACAATCTGGAGAGGAATCCGGCAAGTGGGAGGGCCGACGGAGGTGATGAAGAGGAAGGAGGAAGGAACACGACGAAATCCTTAGAGAGCAACCCTAATTTTTCATTCATCCAAGAATAATCTAAAAAGAACAATTCACTTCTTATAGGCGCGGGGTGTGACATAATAAGAAATAACACATAATGAGAAGTAAATAAATGCGTACACAACATAATAAGAAATAACAGAGTGCGAAATAAATAAAAAGTTAGGTCGGCGCCGCGTCATCGGTCACTCTTCCCGCAGACGGATCCGTCGTCGTCTTCCTCCGCATGCGGACCCGCAACGACATCTCGTTGGCGTGTGCTTGTCTTGTGGGCATGTGCAATCGTAACAATGTCACCGTATGGAAAATATGTCTTGTCCTCAAGGCAGTAATGAAAGCAGTGGCAGCAGAAGCGATCCTAGGACAACCTTGAAGCTTCGAACTCCATATAGTAAGACCCAGCAACCGGGACCTCCTACGGGCCAGAGTCCCCTTGAAGGTGGTAGCAGCAACCAAGTAGCTTGGTTGGGTAGTTCGGCGCCAACTGTCGACTTTCTTCCTGACCAGAGAAAGCTGGGCTGGTGGTAATTCTGTTGGAGGATGGGTGACGTCGGCGAGCGCAGTAGAAAGCTCTTGGTGGTCCGTCGGAAAAGGAAGAGGCACAACGGGCCCGTCGGAGAGGCTGACGTCAGTGGTCCGCTGTATTGTGCGGAGGGAGATCGGAGAGCCTCGGAGTGTGGAGTCACCGTCGAGGCAACATGGATGGCCCTCGTGTAGGAACTGCATCAATATAGTCTTCCAATTGACGCATACCTCACCGAGCATGTGGAGCCAAGCCACTCCCAGAACGGCATCGAGATTGCCTAAGCCGAATGTGTAGAAGTTCGGGGTCACGGAACAGGACCCCACAGAGAAAGAGACAGTAGTCCAATGGCCCTGAGTCGGTCGGGGAAGATGGAGGTCATGCACCAGGTGCTCAGAGATGAGATTGTGACTTGCGCTGCTGTCCACCAGGATGATGATCAGGCGATCTCGTAGTGTGCCCGAGAGCTACATGATCTGCTAGCCGGAGGTCCCACCCATCAAGGCACGGGATAACTCCAAGAGGTGGAACGTAGCCGCGATGGGATCAAGAAGTGTATCCCTCGCTGAGAGCTCCAGGGCCTCAAAGTCGGTCAGGGTCACCTCAGGGTCGACGTCATCGATGATGGCATGGAACTACTTCACCACGCACTCGTGGTTGGGGGAGTACGATTGACGGCACCGAAAACAGAGACTCTTGCTTTGAAGTTCAATGTAATCATTGTTCGAGGGGCATTGAGGGGCCGGTGGGTAGCTCGGTCAGTTTCCCCAAGGCGATGGATGTCATGGAGGAGCCGTGGCAAGCGGTCGCCAAGGCGGTCGGGGCTAGTGGTGGTCGATCATAGGAGAAAGTGGCCGGGGTGAGAGGTCGACTTCCACCAGACACCCCGAGTCCATGACTTCGGAGACTGTATGAGGTTGATGCGTGTGGAGATGAGAGCGGATATGTGGAAGTAGATCCTGCATGAAGAAGCCCAGGTAATGATCGTGGGGTAGCCCAGGTAATGATCGGGGGGTAGCCCGGGAACGTGGAAGACCCGGGAAACAAACTCATCAACATAATCGTCCAGGTCAGCTGTCTGGCAGACGCCACAAAGACGCTCGATAGCGGAGGAGACAGAGTAGTGGGTGTCATATCGTCGGATCATCTCTTGCTTGAACTCGGGCCAGGAGAGGTATGGGTTGGACTGGCAGAGCCACCAAGCCCGGTGGAGGGTCGAGTCGTCCAGGCAAACCACAGTTGTAGACACCTTGTCGTGCTCCGGTGTATAGTTGAGGTCGAAATATTGCACCGCTTTGGCGATCCAACCCATCGAGTCAACGCCGACAAAAGAGGGAATGTCGAGGGAGAGGGCGGACCGACCCAAAATGGGCGTAGGAGTGAGTCCGGAGCCTCGACGCCTAGGAGAGAGCCTCCGTTTGTGGGTGAGCCGAATCCAGAGGCGACGTGCTACGCTTGGAGGGAGTCGATCTTGGAGTGGAGGGCAAGGAGAGAGGCATGCATGGAGGCGACGAGTTGCTCTTGAGCCTCCAAAGGGCGACTTGGGGCTTCAGTGGCCGCATCCAGAGGAAGGTCACCGGCAGAGCGAGTGTTTGGAGTCATGGACTGCAATCAGCGGCAACCACTGAAGGGAAGCGGAGCTAACTGGAATCAGCGGAGGCAAAATAAGAGCATGGGCGCGGCAGCCGATGGAAGGCGTGGGGCGGATCAGTATGGAGTCAGTAGAACAAAAGGGATCCTCCGAAGGAAGAGCGCATGCACTTGTGGAACTCTAGATCAGGGCTGGGGTGTAGCGAAAACAGAGGTCGGTGGCCTGTCTGCGTCAAATCGGAAGAAAGTTGTAGAATGGCAGTTGCGGGGTACTTGGAGCGAAGGATCGGCTTCGCCAGGAGCGGAACGCGTAGATCAGCTTTTTTCAGTCGCGAACGGAAGCAGATCGGCGGACGCTGTCGCGGAAGGAGGCGGAATTCCATGGGGAAGTCTTGCCTGATCCTCACACGGAAGAAACTGCGCAGTCGGTGGAGGGAAAGTAACACAGTCGTGTATTGGAGCAGCTACCGGCGGCAACCTGCGGGCGGTGTGGCCCGCGGTGTGGCAGGTCTGACCAAATTGATACAATCCCGAGAGGAATCCGGTAAGGGAGAAAGCCGACAGAGGTGAGGAAGAGGAGGGAGGAGGGAACAAGACGAAATCCTTACGGAGCAACCCTAATTTTTCATTCATCCAAGAATAATCTAAAAAAAAGTACAACTACACCACTTATAGGTGCGGGGTGTGACATAATAAGAAATAAATAATTGTGTACACAACATAATAAGAAATAACATAGTGCGAAGTAAATAAATGGTCAGGTCGGCGCCGCATCTTCGACCTCTCCTCTCGCAAATGAACCCGTCGTCGTCTTCCTCCGCGTGCGGACCCGCCACAGCGTCTCGTCGGTGTGTGCATGTCCCGTCAGCATGCGCAACTGTAACACTACCTGTGTGTGTACTTCTGACAGAATGGGGAGGCGGAATGAATGAATCGTGATCTTCATGATATTACGCGAACTCTTCTATGTCAGATGAATGTTCCCCACTCTAACTGAAGAGATGTCATTCTCACTACTCGTTTCCTCATCAACCGTCTTCCCTCCACCATTTTTCAAGAAAATACTCTTTATTTTATCTTGTGTCCTGCCACCACTCTGTTCTCTCTTACCCCTTAAGTGTTTTGGTGTACTACCTTCGTTCACTCTCATGTTGATGGTCGTGACAAATTGTCTGCTCGCACCATCAAGTGTATCCTCATCGATAACTCCCTGACTCAAAAAGGTTATTGATGTTACGACCCTCTTCTCAGACGACAATATGTTTCGGTTGACGTCACCTTTTTTGAGTCCACTCTTAATTTCTCCACCAACTCTATGTCTATCACTCAAGTGGATACTCTCACATCTTCTCTCTCTTCCCATTTTGCATGCTCTTCCGGATAGTCCATCGTTATCCCTTAATATTCTATTACCACCTTCTCCTAGTCCTCCCCCCTTCCATCCAACTACTCTGGGGCTCCCAATGCCAGTTCTCTTCACTTTGGAAAGATTTGGCATCGATGACATCTCATACCTTGATATTCTCAATATTCTCTACAATGGGATCCGGACATGTACTTAGTATTCCATTAATGATGTAGTGTCGTATGTGCAACTTAGTTCTTCTTGCAGGGACTTTGCTCTAGCCATCTAGGCTACAGTCACCCCGACTACTTATCATGAGCCTCTTGCCTTACCATACTGGAAGGATGATATGGATGAGGAAATGCCAACTTTGACATATGAGTACTTGGAATCTTGCCTCTACTCCTCCAGGCACTGATATTATTGGTTGTCGTTGGGTCTTCATCATCAAGTATCATACAGACGGCACGGTGGATGGATACAAGGCTCGTTTGGTTGTAAAAGGATTCACACAGACTTATGGTGTTGATTTCTTTGAAACCTTCTCTCTCGTTGCCCGCATCAGTACTATCTGGGCCATCTTTTTTGTGGTTGTAGACAAAGACTGGCAGATGTATATATCAACTGGATGTTAAAAACAGATTCTTTTATGGTGACTTACAGGAAGAAGTGTACATGGATTAACCTCCTAGTTACGTTGCATCGGGAGAGTCTTAAGTATGCAAGTTAAGAAAGGCTATCAATGGCATCAAATAAAATTCTTGTGTCGTGTTAACAAGTTTAATGAAGTCATCCCCACAATTAGTTTTCCCAAAAGCTCTGTAGACCACTCTTTTTTACATTAAAGACCATCAACAGATTAGTTGTTCTCGCGGTGTATGTTAATGACATCCTTCTCATCGGAGTTGATTCATCGGGTATAGCCATGACAAAAAAACATCTGCATGCCAACTTCGTAACCAAAGATATGGGTTCTTCCAAATAATTCTTAAGCATCAAAATTGGAAGAAGGTGCAACTCGAATGTTCTCTCCTAACGTAGGTATGCTCTCGATCTTCTCAGTGAAACTAGTCTTCTTGGTGCAAAACCTGCTTGACGCATTATGGATGTAGACGAGGACAAATGTTGGAGTGAGACAGCTCATCTCCTTCCAAATGCTACTCAATATTGTCGGTCAGTAGGTAAACTCATTTACCTTACCGTAACAAGACTGGACATCTGATATGTTGTTGGGAAGATAAATCAGTTCATATAAGCACCTAGAAATCGTCATCTTAGGACAACGTTAAAGATATTGGAATATATTAAAGGATCTCGGGGTAAAAGCCTATTATTTCAAAAGAACAACCATTTGTGGATATATGTGTATTCAGATGCCAGCTATACAGATGAGAAGAGAGATCGAAAGTCCACCTCAAGGTTTGGCACATTCGTTGGTGGAAATCTTGTCATCTGATAAAGAAAGAAACAATCAGTTGTATAACACCCCAAAAACCTAATTAAGAAAGGTCATGAGAAATCTAAAATCTTTAGGGAGGTCCCATGGAGGTTTCGGGCTGATTGAATTTGCTTTGAAGGCCATTTTGAGCCATTAAGGCTGTACACGGCCCGAAATACGACCATGTTCACGATCGTGTACATGGTGGTGTCCAAGACCCAACTTTCTCGTGGGTTATACGGCTTGATGAATAAATTTACACGACCAAGGAGCAATGTCAGCAGACAACGCTAGAGACACATGTGTGTAGATGCCCAAGAATGAGACCGTGTAAGAGAGTTTTGTCATGTAAGCTAAACATCTTGCTGAATTAATTGACACGACCGTGTAGGTGACTGTGTCAGCAGACGCGACCAAGGACACAGGTGTGTCACAGCTCGTGTAAAGCTCTAGGAAGTTAATAAAAGCAACGCGGCCTGGCAAACGGATCGTGAACATGTTTTTAACATGAATTATGAGTCGTCCGATGTGGTTTTTTCAGATCGAAGGGTTGGGATTGTTTCCTGAACCTATTAGGTCGGGAACTCAGGTTTTCAACATCATTTCTCAAAGATATTTCTCTCTCATAAGTTTTGAGAAAGAGAGGAGCAAGGAGAAATAAGGAAGAGATTCCACCATTGGAGGAGCTCCGGAGCTCTAAACTTCGAACCGAGTCCAAATCTGCAGAGAGGAGTCTGTTGTGATCGATTTCATCTGTCTCATTCTTCGTTCCATGGCGTCAAAGCGAGATCTAAGGCCAACGATCATTCTCTTTGATTTGAGGCGATGCTTGTCCATTTCATATTGTTTCTGCTTGCATATGAAGAGTCTTCTCCGCTAATTAGTGTATGACATGACCTCCTTTGGGTCTATATAACATCTGATCGATTGTGTTCGTCCCTAGTATGAAATACATGGTGAAAATCGGTAATCGTTGCGTATTTAAGCATTGTGTGTGAAATCTACTTGTGGTCGTAGGCCCGTATCGGTGATACTTTGTTTGGGGTTGCATTTAAGCGACCTAAGTATGCATGTCGGAGAATGACTCTGTGAAATGCGTCATATTGCTCGAGGGGGTTTAGGAATGTAGAGGCCCTTGGTGTTCCTACCGAAATCCCTAGGTTGGTGGCCTCGTATTTGACAATTTGCAGCTATCACGTCGTGAAACCAACTTTTTGTAGTAGTTGTTATCGTCAACCGTGAGTTTGAGAATGTGATTGGTGTGGAGCTTAGACCTTCACCCTACTTCGTAGAGGAGTTTACTTGGACCTCCTTTGTTGGGATGTGTATATAGAGCCTATGTCCCCATGCGCATATTACGTGTGTAGTATGAAATTGTATGTTAAACGCTTATGGACCGAGGTAAAGCTGCACCCACATCGTGGCGGCATCGCGGTGAACTGAGCAACAGGCAAAAGCCAAACAGAACACGCGCCATGCAGTTTAGCACGAGGCAAAGACTCATTAATGCTAAATGATCATGGGATAGGCCGTGACCAGCGTGATCACCCAACCGGACAAATGCTCGAACGTTAACAATATTGTATACCCAAGAGTAGTTGTAGTGCTCGTGGTAGAGTACTCCTACTGTGTCATGAATGCATGAACTCGCGTGATCATGAGTACCTGCGAATGTTGATTTGTTGGATGATGGCTTGTTAGTTTCATGTGATGTTACTTAGGCAGTTGTGGGAAACCTTCGGGTGAACCCAACTATCATCATTTGCATAGCTAGGTCCCTCATTTTTATATGTTCAACAAAGAAAATTGATTGTGTTTGGTGTAGCTTGGCTGTCCTTTCAATTTGATTACATATTGCTTGTTGTGGTGTAATTGCAGGTGAGTCGTATCCTGCCCCGGAGTCTGCTAGGATGACCGGGGGGAGGGATCATTGCAAGGTATGTGGTCAGCTCATAGCTGACACTCGTTTATCTCTTGCATTTGGTGCAGGTGCTATAGAGTGTAGCGGGCTTAAACCCCAAAGCTGTAAATGTTAAAAGAAAGTTGATTTATTTGTTTACTGCTTTATTAGTCTATCCTGCAAGCCGGTGTTTTCTATCATTTTTGTTTTTATTGTTTTGATACTCTTGATGTGATGCAAGGCCATAAGGCCGATACCATTTTGGGTGAAACATTACTTAATATTTGTGAACATTCGTGTTTTTGATATTAAGCTTTCGTTAGTGCTAACATTTTTTGCTTAGTTTTTATTTTTGTGCATAATATAATGTTTAGCTTGTGCGTATGGTATGTCATGGGGCCATGGTGATGCAGGACGACGCGTAAGGTTTGCGCGTCTGTCGGCTATTTCTAGGAAACCCTAAATGCAAGCAATGAATGATTGTTGTAGTAATAGAGAAACCTCCAACCTTCTATATACTTCTTGAATAATTAATTACAAGTATGAATACATTTATATAGGAAGAGAGTAAGAAGAGAAGATCCCAATCCAAGATATGGGACTAAAAACAAGAAACAAATGGGCATCATAAATGGGCCTTTACACGGTCTTTTCTAACACTCCCCCGCAAGCTGGAGCGTACAAATCGTAGGCGCCAAGCTTGGATAAAAATTAGTAGTATAACGGTCTGGAGAGAGCTTTGGTCAGAATATCGGCAACTTGATTTGTAGCAGAAACATGCTCCAGATCTACCTTCTTTGACTGAACTTTTTCCCGAATAAAGTGACAGTCAACTTCAATATGCTTTGTGGGTTCGTGAAATACCGGGTTCTTGGCAATATGTATTGTTGCTTGACTATCACAAAATAGGGTCGCCGGTGATGAGAGACGGACACCCAAATCTCCCAGAAGACTCTCAAGCCATGTTAACTCGGACACTACCGAAGTCATGGCCCGGTACTCAGCTTCAGCAGAAGATCTAGCAACCACATTCTATTTCTTGCTACACCAGGTTATGAGATGACCACCAAAGTAGGTACAGAAACCAGATGTAGAGCGCCTATCATCAACAGATCCTGCATAGTCAGCGTCCGAGTATGCAACGAGGGATAGTGATGTGGATGGTTTGTACAGAAGCCCTTGTCCTGGAGCGTTCTTGAGATACCGAAGAATGCGCTCGACAGCTTGAAGATGAGATGTCCTAGGAGCATGCATAAGTCGGCTCACGACTCCTACGGCAAAGGAGATGTCTGGTCGAGTAACTGTGAGGTAGATAAGTTTCCCAACCAGGCGTCTGTAGTATTCCAGATTTGTAAGTAGCTCATCGGAGTCAAAACTATGGGCCGAGAGCCTGTGATTAGCATCCATTGGAGTATCCGTAGGTTTGCATCCCGAATAACCAGCATCATGAATAAGATCCATACAATACTTCCTTTGAGATAATACAAGGTCATTATGCCGTCGTGCAACCTCAAGCCCAAGAAAATACCGTAGGTTACAAAGATCTTTGGTCTGAAAGGCGGAGTTCAACTGTTGCTTGGTGTGTTGTATTCCTGTAGTGTCGTCTCCAGTGATGAGGATATCGTCAACATAGACAAGTAGAATCACAGTTTCGGTTGACTGGTGTCGAGTGAAGAGAGAGAAGTCAGCCGAGCTCCTCGTAAAGCCAATATCGTGGACTACCTTGCTGAATTTGTCAAACCAGGCGCGCGGGGACTGTTTGAGACCATAAATTGATTTTCGAAGATGACAAACCCGAGACTCCCCCGTGGTCTCATACCCGGGAGGTTGATGCATATAAACAGTCTCCTGGAGATCACCATTGAGAAAGACGTTCTTCACATCCAGCTGATAGATAGGCCAATGACGGTGCACAGCCAAGGAAAGAAGAACTCGGACCGTGTTCAATTTGGCCACGGGAGAGAAAGTTTCCTCATAATCAAGGCCGTGTTGCTGAGTAAAACCCCGGGCCACGAGGCGAGCCTTCAGACGCTCAACAGACCCATCCGCGGTATGTTTGACAACAAAGACCCACTTGCAGCTGACACAGTGTTGGCCGGCAGGAAGGGACACGAGATCCCAAGTTTGATTAGCCCAAAGAGCCCTCATTTCATCCTCCATGGCCGCCCGCCAGCCTGGGTGTTGAAGCGCCTCCTGCACAGTGTTAGGAATAGAAATCGAGGAAAGAGAAGTGGCAAGGGCGTAGAGAGGTGGAGCGAGCCGGTGGAGAGAAACGTAGTTGGCGAGGGGATGGGCCGTATAAGCAGGAGCAGAATCCGCCGGTGCCGGAGTGTCACTGGGAGCAGGGAGCTGGGGCAGGGAACCATCCTTGGAGCCGCGACAAGTATAGACACGAATAACGGGCGGAGGAACTTTTGGAGCAGGAAGAGAAGCGGAGGAGGGTAGAAAGGAAGGTGTCATGGGAACCGCAGGGCGAGGCAGAGCAGGAGAGGAACTCGAGGAGGAGGAAGGTAAGTGAAAAGGCTGGTCTTCGCAGAAGGTGACATCCGCGGAGACAACCGTCCGGCCAGTGGAAGGAGAGTAGCAAACATACCCCTTTTGAGTACGGGAGTAGCCCACAAATATATATTTGGCCGCACGAGGAGCGAGTTTGTCTAATGGAGGGCCAAGAAGATGAACATAACAGACGCACCCAAAGACCCGTGGTGGTAGAGAGGGGGGTTTGGTAGTATGATATAGGAGGTCGATAGGAACGACAAAATCAAAAACAGAAGAAGGGAGCCGGTTAATGAGATGACAGGCTGTGGAGACAGCGAAATTCCAATATTCGATTGGAACCTGCATTTGAAATATGAGGGAGCGAGCAACATCGAGTAAATGACGATCCTTTCGTTCGGCCACCCCATTTTGTTGAGGGGTATAGGCACACGAAGTTTGATGGATAATGCCAAACTCGGTGCAGATGGAGGAGAAGGCGCGCCCTGTATATTCGTGAGCATTATCAGTGCGGAGGATTTTGAGTGGGGTGGCGAATTGCGTACGTACTTCAGTAACAAAGGCACGAAAGACAGATGTAAGCTCAGTACGATCATGCATTAAGTAGAGCCATGTAGTACGCGAGTAGTCATCTATAAAAGTGACAAAATATCGAAAACCATAGCTATTAGGGACCTTATAAGGACCTCATACATCAGAATGAACTAATGATAACGGAGTACTACTCCGGGTACATGTAGGGGGAAAACAGAACGGTGGTGTTTGCCGTGGATACATGATTCACAAGAGAACTCCTGTAATGAAACATCAGGAAGAGCCCGCTTGAGAATCGGAAGAGGAGCATGGTCAAGGCGACGATGCCAGTCAACAGAAGAGACGGCGGATAGAAGAGTGGGTTGAGTATCCAGGAGGTAAAGCTCATTCACCAGCTGCCCCCTACCAATGATACTCCGGCTGCTACGATCCTGCATAAGAAAGGAAGAGGGAGAAAAAATTATTGAACAATCAAGGTTGTTTGTCAGGCGACTAACGGAAAGTAAATTGAAGGGAGAGCCCGAAACGTGAAGAACCGAGAAAAGAGAAAGGGCTGGGGTAAGTTGGAGGGCAGCAGCACCAGAGACCGGGAGAGTGTCACCATTGGCCACAGTGATACTCGGGGGGTGAGCCATCTGGAGATATTTGGAGGGCTTCTGGGAAGTAATATGGTGAGTAGCACCGGAATCAATGATCCAGTGAGGGCTGGGAGAGAGACAGGTTATACCTTTCGCAGAAAAGGTCGCAACCGAGCCGGAGGAGCAGCTAAGAACACCCTGTAGCTGATGGAGTTGGGTGCGGAGCTCATCAATATCATGTCGGGTAGTGGAGGCCGGATCCATGGCAGGAGCAGGAGCAGCAGAGGAAGTGGCGGCGAGGTGGGGAGGGAACCCATGCTTGCTGTAGCAGGTGACCTCAAGATGACCACCCCGGCCACAATATGTGCATTTGAGAGACGAGCGGCCACCACGGCCGCGTCCCCTGGAGGGAGGCCGGCCGCCCCGAGGGGAAGAGCCACGAGCAGGAGGTGGAGTGGGAAGGAGAGGCTGTTGGAGAAGAGAAGGGGCAGAGCCGGAAGGGGCCTCCATAGGAGGCGTAACTCGAAGTAGCATGGAGCAGACGTCAAACAGTGACGGAGTCGTCATGGAAGAGAGGATCTGGGCCCGAACACTATGCAGGTGAGGCGGAACCCGGGACATCATCATCGCGATGGTAACCGCCTCTTTCTGGGCCCGTTGAGTAGCAAGATCCGTGGTAGGAGGCTGATGTTGAATCCATGCCTCGGCTAGGGTCTTGGCCTGAGCAACAAAGGAAATTATGTCGCCAGGAGGACCTGGAGCAAGATTCTGGAGGTTGGAGATAATATCATAGAGGTGCTGAAGATTGTTTTGCCCAGAGTAAAAGGAGTAAAGCTCCTCCCACATTGTCTTGGCCGTATCATGATACATGACCATCCGATAGGGTTCGGTGTCCATATAGTTGAGGAACCAAGACTGGACCCGACCGTCATCACGTAGCCAATCATCAGAATGGACAACAGGGGTAGCCCGAGTCAGGTGGTGGAGAAGACCCTTCGTCTGCAGGACACGACGAACAGAGTGGACTCATTCAACAAAATTGTGTTTGTCTGTCAAAGAGATAGTAGTAATGCGCAGTTCATCACGAAGGTCAGAAGCCGGAGGAGCCTCACGGGCTGGCGGAGCAGAAGTAGCAGCAGAGGCGTCGGAGGCCATCAGGCTAGCAGAAGAAGGAAGACGGGCGGCTGGACAAGGGAGGCCGGGCGGCTTGAAGAAGTTGCGCGGCTTGACGAGAAGAGAAGAAGGCCGCGGGAAAGAAGGCGCAGCGGCGAGGAGAAGCTGGGCGACTTGGCAAGGAAGACCGCGAGCGACTTGACAGGGCGCTGCGGTTAGAAGGGAGAGGCAAAGGCGGGAAGACCGCACGGGTAAGAGAGAAACCGCAGCGGCAAGAAGAGAAACCCGCAGCGGCTAGAAAGAAACCGCGAGAAGCGGGAAAAAAACGGGAAGACCGCGCGGTGGAGAGAGAGACCGCAGCGGCAAGAAGAGAAACCGCGAGAAGCGGGGAGAGACGGGAAGACCGCGCGGGGAAGAGAGAAACCGCAGCGGTCAAGGGGAGAGAGCCGCAGCGGCCAGAAAGAACCCGCGAGGAGCGGGAAGATAGAGACCGCACGGTCAGAGAGGCCGCACGGTCAGAGAGTAAGACCGGGCAGGAGAGAGAAAAGGAGATGCAAGTGGACCCCACGTGAGAGAAGGTTATAAAAGAGGGAGAGATAGGAAGAGAAGAGGGAGAGGAACAGAACAGAAGGAAGGTGGAGGAACAGCGGGTAGAAAGAACAGGTCGCCGAAGACGGCGGCTTAGGCAAGGAAGGAACAAGCCGCGCGGTCAGCCGGGTGACCAGGCGGTTAGCAAACAGAGAAGCCGGCTAGAGGGAAACCTGGCTCTGATACCATGTAGTAATAGAGAAACCTCCAACCTTGTATATACTTCTTGAATAATTAATTATAAGTATGAATACATTTATATAGGAAGGGAGTAAGAAGAGAATATCCCAATCCAAGATGTGGGACTAAAAACAAGAAACAAATGGGCCTCATAAATGGGCCTTTACACAGTCTTTTCTAACAATTGTAAATTTGAGCGGGCGTTGCACGAATTTTGAGAAATTAAGCAACAAAATTTTTGTTAAGCACAAAAATTCTATTTTGTTTTAAAATGAATTTTCTTGAAAAAATGGTTCAATTCTAAATTCGGGAAAAAAGTTTGCAACTTTCTTTTTGTTCGCTCTGTCGTAGCAAAACGGAAATCGTGAACTCCAAATATATTTCCGTTTGGAGTTTTCGACGTAACGTTTGCTGACAAAATTCGGGTGAAAACCCAACACTGAATCTAAAATCTTAAGAGAAATTTTAGACAGACCAAAGGAAAAGAAAAAAGCAAGTTACCCACGGAAAGAGACGTCTTTCCATAATTGAAGTCGACGGCAATCATGCGAGCAATTTCCTCGTCAACTTCGATCTCCCGCTCCGAGGTCAGCCGCTATCGCACACGGACACCAAGGAAAAATTTTGCTCTCTCACTCAAGCTGGATCCACGAAATCTCAAAGTCTCGGTTGTTGTTTGGGAAGCCGCAAAAAACACAGCAAACACAATTTTTTTCTATCTCCAAATTCTCACGGCAAGCAACAAATTAGGGCCTTAGGCTACACCCAAAAATCATTCCAACAGAATTCCAACGGAAGCAAACGAAGCAGATAACAGTTCTCCTCAATCTCAAACAACAAAATCAAAATTTCAACACTAATCACTGAACCACTGGTCTTGGCGGACACAAAAATATCAACAATCTTCACTCCCAAACAGGAATAAAAACAACACTCTCAAGCTTTCACTAATTACTCTAACACCACTCTCCAAATGGGAAATAAGAAACAGAGCAAGCTAAACACTCAACCATCTACAACAGAAATCCTCAAACGGGAATCAACAACAGTTTTCAATCCGTATCAACAACATTGACTCTAAAAAATTAACTTACATGTCTCCTTTTTAAAGGGGGCAGAAGAAAAAAACTGAAATACAATAACTTCCCCTTAACCATCAGCTTCGTGGATATCAGCCATGGCAGAAGCTTGAGGGCGGGGCGGAACTGTCGGGGGCTGCGGTTGTGGGCAGTAGCCGTATCAGATGCATCGGCGGTTGCGGAAATCGTCATTGAAGGGCTGGCGTGGCACCTAGATGTGCGGAAGATGCGTTGGAGCTGGACGTGGGCGGGAGCTTCCGCCATTATCGGGCTTCCTGCGGCTCTAGATCGGGAGGAGGAAGAACCGGTTGGGAGGATGACCTTAACCAGGCCTTTTTTAACCTAACAGATAACATTGACCTATATATACAATTATATGTGGTATATAATTATATATACTTATATCTATGTTTTAAGTTTTAATAGATAATTTATATATATATATAAGTATTATTATATATATATTTCACACATAAAAAAAAGTTGCAGAATTACAAAAAATTGTCAAAGTGACACAAATAAAAAAATGCAAGACTCGGGGCCGATGGAGGTCCGGTCGGGTGCGACGTCGGACATTTTTTTGTCGACCTGATCCGGGCTGATCTCCACCACCTGGCCAGACTTATGTTATATTATTTGTGCAGGTAGGGTTACATGTTGTATCCAGGTTAAGTGCTAATACTGAGTATAGAAGTGTGGCTCAAACCGCGTTTGAGTTAAAAATGATTGTGAGCATTTTTGAAAGACTTGGGAGAAGATTACGATCATCCTCTACTCAAGTTTTGTGACAACAAAGCAGTCATCTATATATCAAAAAATCCAAATTTTCATGAAAGAACAAAGAATATCGAAGTAGATTGTCACTTTGTTAGAGAGGAAATTTTAAAGAAGTAGACTTGCACTACATTTGTCTCATCCGATAAAGAATTGGTTGATATTTTTACAAAATCAGTCTCTTCATATTTTTTAGATATTTGTGTCAATCTGGGAATGATTGATATATATGCTCCAGCTTGAGTGGGAGTGTTAAAGCACAAGATGGTGTCCTTGCGAATGATAAGGCTGGGCAGCGTAAGACCGATGTTATTGTTGTAAGAGACTGCTCGAACACCTTTGGTGTACCACCCAGTGTTGTTGGTCTCTGAAATTCGGGGGGACAATTTTGGTGAAAGCACCCGAAGTTGTTGTATGTTAGAATCAAGGACAACACAGTTGGTGTAACCGCCAGGAGTATTGTTATGGGCTTGCTCTTGCGCGGTCTAGTATAGTCTGAGCGGAAACTATTGGTGTAACCGCCCAGTATGATTCTTTTGTATTTATTCTCACATTATCAATTGTGTATTCTCTCGCCTACTCTGTTCTATATAAAGAGGGGTGCACTCTTGTACTAGTCAGATTTTTTTAGAAAAAAAATTCTATTATTCTAAAATTCTCACAACCATAAATGGACTGAAATAACAAGTTGCGAGCTATGGGTGTGGTCGATGGCTCACTAATGACCGCTGGCGGGGAAGGGGGCAGAACTTGAAGAGAATGGAATCTCCAACTTGAAACTGAACCTCGCAGCGCTGCATGTTGGCTCTGGTCACCATTATATGTTGCGAGGTTGCGCCCACTGCAAGTGGGTCTTAAACTGTTGAAGGATGTCGTTATGATCGCTCAAGTGCGTGGCCAAGGCCACCACAAGCCATTCGTTGGATTGGTGGCGAGTAATGAGCGGCGGTTCACGACCATAAACAATATTGAAAGGAGCGGCGTCGACGGCATAATGGAACAAGGTATTGTGCGAGAATTCTGTCCAACTAAGTCATTCTGCCCACTTCTGTAGTTGATCACACACAAAATATCGAAGATAAGTCTCAAGATAGCGATTGATCGCTTATGATTGTCCATCGATTAGCGGGAGTATAAGGTACTCGTATGGAAGCAGGTTCTTGTAACTGAAACAACTTTTGCTAAAATGTACTTAAGAAAAGGTGGCCACTTTCGCTTAGTAGAACGTGGAAATCCATGTAGTCAAACAACCCTATCAATAAATGTCATGACTAACGAGGTTATGGAAAAAGGATGTTGAAGGAATAAAGTGATTGTATTTTGACAGTAAATCGACCACTACCAGGATGCAGTCATGCACTCATGCCCATTGAATTTTGGCAGGCGTGTAATGAGATTCACAATAATATCCTCCTTAACACGGCCCATAAATCGAAATGGGATGAGCTACAACAATTCATCAGAAAATCTGGTCACATAATTCACTTGTTGGCAAGAAAGGTAACAGATAAGAATTGCTTGATTTGTTAAAACATGTGTAACCAATGGAAAGATGTCGTGAGGCGACAAAAGGTCCAAAAGGCCTTGACATGGCCCGTGGTCGGGGTGCAATAGAATTTAGTACACAGTTGGGAAATGCATGTTGGTATGGTTGAAAGAACGTGGCGACTCTGGTAAAGCAACCATCTGCCAACCATCGTGTATATAGGATATGTTGTCGAATCGGACTGAAGAGCCTCACAGATTCGGTTTAGGGCTGGGATGGCCTCCAGTTCCTTATGAACATTTGTGGTTTTGATATTAAGCTTCCGCTAGTGCTTACGTTTTTTGCTTAGTTTTCATTTTTGTGCCTTATATAATGTCTAGCATGTGTGTATGGTATGTCGTGGGGCCCCGACAAGACTCATTTTATATTATTTGTACAGGCAGGATGTTACCAGTTGTACCCCGGTCAATTACCAAAGCTGGGTATAGAAGTGTGGTTCAAACCACGTTTAAGCTAAAATGGTTGTGCGAATTTCTAATAGACCTGGGAGAAGTTTACGAGCATCCTCTATCCATATTTTGTGACAACAAAACAGTCATCTATATATCGAAGAATCTAGCTTTTCATGAAAGAACAAAGCATATCGAAGTCGACAGTCACTTCATTAGAGAGAAAATTTTAAAGAAACAGACTTCCACTTTGTTTCTCTCATCCAATAAAGAGTTGGTTGATGATATCTTTACACAATTAGTCTCTTCATATTTTTAAGATATTTGTGTCAAGATGGGAATGATTGATATATATACTCCAGCTTGAGGGGGGGTGTTAAGGCGCAAGATGGTGTCCTTGCAGATGATAAGGATGGGAAGTGTTCGCCCGATGTTCCTGTTTTTAGAGACGTGTCGAACACCCTTACTGTAACCACCCAGGGTTTGTTGGTCTCAGGAGTTCGGGGGGGGGGGGGGGGGGGGGGTGCAATCTTGGACTAACCACCCAGGGTTGTTGTCAGTTAGAATCTGGGCAAACACCCTTAGTGTAACCACCTGGGATATTGTTGTGGGCATGTGCTTGTGCGGTCTAGTATAGACTGAGAGGACACTATTGATGTAACCACCCGGTATGATTCTTTTGTACTTAGTCTCACATTATTCTCTCACCTCATTTATTCTATACAAGTGCCCGACACGAGGCTCCGCCCATACGGCCAAGCGCGACAGTACCCAGCCGCCCGAAGCCGGCCCCAGCCCGCCGAGGTGGGCTTCACCCGCCCACCCACCCGAAGCCGGCCCCACCCCGCCCAGCCCGGACGCATTTTCCATGGCATAAGGGTGAATCACCCTTTGGTGCACGGGCAAAATTGGAAAGCCCAATGTTGCACCAAAGGATATTTTTTTCTTATAGAATAGTATAGATAAAGAGGGGTGCACTCATGTAATAGTTTGATTTTTTGGAAAACAAAATTCTTGTAATTTTTAAATTCTCACAACCAGAAATGGTTTGAAATAACATGTTGCAAGCTTCGGGTGCGGTCGATGGCTCGCCGATGACTGTTGTTCGGGGAAGAACTTGATGAGAATGGAATCTCCAACATGAAACTGAACCACGCAGCGAGGTATGTTGGCTTTGGTCACCATTTTATGTTGCGCACACTAAAAGTGGGCCTTAAATTGTTGAAGAACGTCGTTATGATCGCACAAGTGCGTGGACAAGGCCTCCACCTTACATTCGTCAGGTTGGTGGCGAGTAAAGGTCGGCGGTTCAAAGCAATAAACAATGTTGAAGGGAGTGGTGTCGACTGTCGCCAGCATAATGAAACACGGTGTTGTACGAGAATTCTGTCAAATTAAGGCTTCGTTTGGCGCAGCGTTTGGAGCTCTCCGTTTGGGGCAAATGCCGACGCACAGCGGGTAACCAAATGGCCGCCGCCGGCATTTGCTTCGTTTGCACCAGTTGCGCCATGGAAATGGAGGAAAACAGAGGGATTACAACCGCGGCCTCCTCCCTCTGGTTCCAAAAGCCCTCCTCCTTCTCCTCCCGTCGCCTAAGCAAAACGCCAAACCAAACAAAGTCCAAGTCATTCTGCCCACTTTTGTAGTTGATCACACACAAAGCATCAAAGATAAGTCTCAAGACAACAATTGATCATCTGTGATTGTCCATCGATTAGCTGGAGTATGAGGTGCTCATAGGCAGGTTTCTTGTAATTGAAACAACTTTTGCCAAAATGTGCTTCAGAAAAGGGGGCCATTATCGCTTAGTAGAGCGTGGGAATTCGTGTAGTCAAACAACCTTGTCAATAAATGTGCTTGTATTTAGACAGTAAATCAATCACTACCAGAATGCAGTCATGCCCCGTGAATTTTGGCAGGCGTGTAATGAGAATCACAGTAATATCCTCCTTAACATGGCCCAGAAAATCAAAATAGGAGGAGCTACAACAATTCATTTTGAAATCTGATCACATAACTTGTTGGCAAGAAAGGCAGAAGATACGAATTGCTTGATTTGTTGAAACATGCATGCCCAATGGAAGGATGTCGTGAGGCGACAAAAGGACCATAAGGCCCTCACATGGCCCATCGTCGGGGTGCAATAGAATTTTGTATGCAGTTGGGAAATGCATGTTGGTAATGGCTAAAAGAACACGGCGACTCTGGTAAAGTAACAGCCAGCCAACCAAGGTGTATATAGGATATGCTATCGAATCGGACTGAAGAGCCTCATGGATTCGGTGTAGGGCTCGGATGGCCTCCATTTCTTATGGACATTCATGGTTTTAATATTAAGCTTCCTCTAGTGCTTACGTTTTTTGCTAAGTTTTCATTTTGTGCCTTATATAATGTCTAGCTTGTGCGTATGGTATATCATGGAACCCCGGCTAGACTCATGTTATATTATTTGTACAAGCATGATGTTACAAGTTGCATCCAGGTCAATTACCGAAGCTGAGTATAGAAGTGTAGCTCAAACTGCGTTTAAGTTAAAATGGTTGTGAGAATTTTTGATAGACTTGGGATAAGTTTACAATCATCCTCTACCCATGTTTCATGACAACAAAATAGTCATCTATATATAGAAGAATTCAGTTTTTCATGAAAGAACAAAGCATATCGAAGTCGATTGTCCCTTCATTAGAGAGGAAATTTTAAAGAAGTGAATTTGCACTCAATTTGTCTCATCCGATAAAGAGTTGGTTGATATCTTTACAAAATTAGTCTCTTCATATTTTTCAGATATTTGTATCAAGTTGGGAATGATTGATATATATACTTCAGCTTGAGGGGGAGTATTAAAGTACAAGATGATGTCCTTGCGGATGATAAGGATGGGCATTGTCTGCCCGATGTTGATGTTGTTAGAGACGGGTCGAACACCCTTGGTGTAACCACCTAGGTTGTTGGTCTTTGGGGTTCGGAGGGACAATCTTGTGAAGTGGAAGTGGGTGACGGGACAGGCCGTGCGGCCTGTGGCGGACAGCCTTGCGGACTGGGCGGACTGGGCGGACTGGTATCTGCGGATAGAGAGGCTTGCGGACTGGTGCTTTGCTCAGAGGCCGCGGGTGCAAGCTTGTGCTGTAAGGCGGGTTGGCTCGAGTTCGCGGTAGCTTGCGGACTGGTGTGTCTGCGGTTTTGGCTGTTGCGGACTGAGCCTAGAGCTTGGCTGAGGCCTTGTCAAGTTCTGGTGGCACAACAAGTCTTGCTGTGGAGACCGGTTGGCGGACTGATGTTTGGAGTCCGGGAGTAGCTACTGCGGACAAGAGCGAGGTGCTCGCGGACTGATGGCGATCTGTGCTTGGTGTTTGGTGGACGAGAATTTGCGTCCGCCATGCTCGCTCTGCTCCTTGATGGTTTGGGCTTGGTCACACTTTGTGCCAAGTTCATGGTGTCCGCCGTATCCGCCAAGTCCGCTGTGACCGGGCGGACTGCTCTGCTACCTTTGGTCGTGGACTTGTGGCGGATTGAGGTGTGGGTCTTGCGGACTGCCTCGGGCTGGTGCGGACTGCCATTGAAGGAGGTTGCTGTCTTGCAGTGGTTGGAGCTTTGCGGGCTGGTGCCTTGTCCGCTTTAGCTTAGGCGGACTGGAGAGGGTTCGTCATCGGCTGCTTGCTCCTGGCGGTTTTCCTTGGTGACCGGCTAAGTCCTCGCGGACTCAGCGGACGGTCATTATGCTCGCGCGGGCTGGGGTGTGTCGCTATCTCATGGGCGGTGACCACACTCCTCACCTGGCCTATAAATAGGACCCCCTGGCACATCTACAGTAACAACCTAGTAACGTGAGTGATCAGTAAATTGGGTTGGGCGGAGTGCTGCGGTCTGTGTTTTCCAGTCCGCGCGGATTGTTTCAGGCTGACGGTTTGCTGTGTGCAGGTCGCGCGGATAACTTCAAGGAGCCAGGAGCTTGGCTTTGACTTCGGTCAGTGCTTGGAAGTGTGCGGTCTCTGCGGTCTCAGCAGGAGGTCGCTCTGCGGCTTGTCAGTTCTGTTTCAACTTTCCCAGCTTCAATAACCTGTCCGCCGGCTTCAGGCGGGTAGGGGTGTTCCTCTGTTCGGGTGCAGCAGAAGGCGAATAACGGTGTGTCCGCGCGGCCTCGCGGCTTCGGCGGACTCCGTGCTATTCGGCGGACAGCAGCATTG
The DNA here is from genome assembly GCA_039583875.1 of Platanthera guangdongensis. Lineage (NCBI taxonomy): Eukaryota > Viridiplantae > Streptophyta > Magnoliopsida > Asparagales > Orchidaceae > Platanthera > Platanthera guangdongensis. The sequence continues at coordinate 2,588,995 of CM077162.1, read as the reverse complement.
TTCGGGCGGCTTCGGCGACCTCGGCGACCTCGGCGGTCTCGGCGGACTCCGGGTTTTGTCCGCTCCGGCTTGTTTTTGGTTCTTCCTGTTTTCAGCTGTTATACTAGCGAAATCATGTCTCGCTATGTATGCCTTGCTTTGTAAAGAGTGAATGTATAAAGACCTGCTTGTGCTTCCATTGTTTTGTTGTGCATAGACCTCTAGTCCTGGGTTCCGCTGGTTCAGCGTGCGAACTGGGTAGTCCCGAAGATATTAATTTGGTGTTTGGGCTATCTTGCTGACCACGTTGAGAAAATTTAACATGGTATCAAAGCCAGGTTTCTGAGGTTCAGTTGCGTGAGCAGAGGTCAACCAGTGTTGTTACTCAGTGACTGAGTGGTGATCAACCTGTGTTGTTGCTCGGAGCTACTGGAGGGTGCCAACAGGTGTTGCAATGGAAGGAAGCTTTGCAAGGGTCTTGGCATTGAACTCTTAACGCCGACTAACTTAAAAAGTGGAAGTCGTGCATGAAGAGTTATCTTATTGGCGAGGAGCTGTGGGATGTCGTCGGTGGTGACGACAGACATGAAGTTACTGCTGCGTTCGGTACTGCTGAGCAGGTGCAGGTGCCGCTGTGAGAAGGAGACTTCAGCTTCGTATCCGCCGGAGAGGAGCAATGCTCCTAAGGACTGGAAGAAGAATCTGAAGTGCTACCGGTGTCATCAGCGAGGGCACTTCAAGCGGGACTGCAAGGTCAAACTGCAACCTGGGCATGCTGCGGGGAAGGAGGAAGCTTGCTCGCGAAGTGAAGAAGCAGAATGGGGAGGAGCTTTCATGACGGGCACTTGGGGGCCTTATCTGCTGAGGACTTCAACAGCGAGTGGATCATCGACTCTGGGTGTGGTCATCACCTCACCGGAGACAAGTCAAAGTTCACCTCCATGCAGGCTTACTCAGGTAATGAAGCTATTATCACTGCTGATAATACTGTTTATGCAGTAGAGAAGGAGGGGGTCGTGTCTTTGGGTAGTGATCAGGGGCCACTCACGTTAAGGAGTGTGTATCACGTACCGGGCATGAAGAAGAACCTCTTCTGGTGACCAACCGCGGTGGACGCTGGGTATCACGTTCTGTTTGGGCCAACAGACGTGAGGTTCCTTCGCAACGTATCAGCAGTGAAGGCTGATGTTGCTCATGTTTGGAGGAGGGTGAAGAATTTGTTTGTTCTTTCCACCAGTGCCTATGTTGATAGGATGAGGGCCAATGATAGTGCTGCTATCTGGCATGAGAGGCTGGGGCATGTTGGCATGGACAAGCTGAAGGCTATGGCTAGTAGAAGTCTGGTGAGGGGGTTGCCGATGCTATCCTCCTTTGGTGATGGGCATGTCTGTGCGGGCTGTCAATATGGTAAGGCACATCGTCTTCCATTTGATAAATCACAGACAAGGAGCAAGAAGCCATTGGAGTGTATTCATGGCGACCTGATGGGACCGACGGTTACTGCCAGCCTTGGTGGAAGCAAATATATGCTTGTCTTGGTGGTGATGACTACTCAAGGTATACTTGGGTGTACTTCTTAAAGGAGAAGTTGGAAGCCATCCGTTTGTTCGTGGAGTTCAAGGAGTTGGTAGAAGGCCGGCTTGGCCTGCGGGTTAAGAAGCTTAGAACTGATAACGGGGGTGAAATTTGTTTCCTCCGAGTTTTCTAACTTCTGCAGGAAGCACGGGATCCAACGGGAGCTTACTTGTGCTCACACTCCACAACAAAATGGGGTAGCGGAGCGGAAGCCGATCCGTCATGACGGAGACCTGCAAATGCTGGCTTCATGCGAAAGATATCCAAGGTCCTTTTGGGCGGAGGGAATGTCTTGTGCTGCCTATGTTATCAACCGGTTGCCACTCAGCCCTATCAACATGAAGACTCCTATTGAGCTGTTGCTGAAGGAGAAGCCGAGTGTGGGACACCTTAGGGTGTTCGGCTCAACTTGCTATGTGCATGTCCCGGATGCTACACAGACAAAGCTGGATGCGAAGGCAAGGAAACTTGTCTTTGTTGGCTACGATGAGCGGAAGAAGGGATGGAAATGCATGGATCCTGTGACGAAGAAGTTCGTGGTTTCAAGAGACGTTGTCTTTGACGAGCTGACGTCATATGGAGGTGGCTCGGTGGAGCTAACCGGAAGTAGCGAGGTTGAGGAAGCACCGGTGGTGGCGGCTGAAGGCTTGGAAGAGGAGCTTGCTGTTTCACCAGCAGCTCCTGTTGCTTCAAACTCCGAGGCTGAGCCTTCTGGCTCAGGAAGCAGGGGGAGCACTGCTCAATGCTTGCCCCAGGTAGGAGTGGAGCCTGAAGAAGCAACGGAAGCCGTGAGCAAGGAGCCGTGTCTTCGGAGATCGAAGAGGGTGATTAAGCCACCGGCTCGGTACTGTGATGGGAATGCAGTGAGCTTTATCTCCTGCTTCTTTGCAGGTCCTCTGGATGAGCGAGAGCCTGCAAACTTCAACGAGGCCACTGGAGTGAAGGAGTGGGAAGGTGCCATGAAGGAAGAGATTGATGCTCTAAAGAAGAAAGAAACCTGGGATCTTGTGCCCAAGGTTGATGGCATTACTACCGGTCACTTGCAAGTGGGTGTATAAGGTTGAAGAAGAAGGCTGATGGCAGCATTGATCGGTTCAAGGCTCGCCTGGTCGCTAGAGGATTCTCACAGCAGTATGGAGAAGACTATGAGGAGACATTCAGTCCAGTTGCGAAGATGACATCTGTAAGAGTGGTGATCGCCTTGGCTGCTAGCAAGGGATGGAGGTTGTGGCAACTCGATGTGAAGAATGCCTTTCTTTACGGAGAGATTGACAAGGATATCTTCATGGATCAGCCGCTTGGTTTTGTCTCTGAGAAGCATCCGGACTATGTCTGCAAACTCAGGAAGGCTCTCTACGGGTTGAAGCAAGCTCCGAGAGCGTGGTATGGGAAGATTGCAGAGTACCTGCAATTCTGTGGATACTTTGCTTCTAACTCAGATTCCAGCTTGTTTGTCAAGAAGAAGGGAGAGCTAAGAGTCTTGGTCCTACTGTATGTGGATGACATGATCATCACAGGGAATTTGGAGGAGGAAGTAGCAAGGCTCAAAGCTGAGCTTGCTATACGCTTCGAGATGAAGGACTTGGGAGAGTTGCATCACTTTCTCGGTCTGGAAGTGGAGAGGAAGGAGTGCGGGATTCTCATTAGCCAGAAGGGATATGCTGATCGTATTGTGAAGCGGTTTGGCATGGGCGAAGGGAAGAAGTGCTCTACTCCACTGGAACCTGGGCTAAAGCTTCGACGAGATGAGGGAAGGGTTCTTAATGATCCCTTGGTGTTCAGGGCTCTTGTTGGGAGCTTGATCTATCTGACGATTACAAGGCCGGATATAGCTTATGCTGTTGGCCGAGTAAGTCGGTATATGGCTGAACCAAGGCAATCTCATCTAGTGGCGGCAAAGGGGATTCTGAAGTATGTCAAGGTGACTTCTGAGATGGGACTCCTCTATGGAAGGGACGCGGAGTTTGCGTTGCTCGGGTACACGGATGCTGACTATGGCGGTGATTCGGATGATCGGAGGTCTACTTCAGGTTATGTGTTCACTTGCGGTTCAGCTAGCATCTCGTGGTGTAGCAAGAAGCAAGACTCAGTGTCGGTTTCAACCACGGAGGCAGAGTATAAGGCTTCAGCCTTGGCTGCTCGGGAAGCCGTTTGGTTGAGGAGGCTCATAGAGGACGTCCATGAAGAAGTGCAAGGGCCTACTTTACTCCAGGGTGACAATGAGAGTGCTCTCAAGCTGGTTAACAATCCAGTGTGTCACGCCAGGACCAAGCACATAGAGATTGATCACCATTTCATCAGGGAGAAGGTGTTGGAAGGATCTCTGCTGGTCGGGCATGTTCGGAGTGAAGATAATCTTGCTGACATCTTCACGAAGCCGCTGTCGAAGGGGCCCTTTGAACGCTTGCGCAGCTTGCTGGGCTTGGTCACCACTTCTCACTTCAAGGGGGAGTGTTGAAATTTGTGAAGTGGAAGTGGGTGACGGGACAGGCCGTGCGGCCTGTGGCTGACAGCCTTGGCGGACTGGGCGGACTGGGCGGACTGCATTATGTGGCCTGGTGGAAAGTCTAGTGGAAGCCAGCTGTGTTCTGAGCGGGTTGTTGCATGGAGTCCGCGGTTTGGTGCGGCCTGGTATCTGCGGATAGAGAGGCTTGCAGACTGGTGCTTTGCTCAGAGGCCGCGGGTGCAAGCTTGTGTTGTAAGGCGGGTTGGCTCGAGTTCGCGGGTAGCTTGCGGACTGGTGTGTCCGCGGTTTTGGCTGTTGCGGACTGAGCCTAGAGCTTGGCTGAGGCCTTGTCAAGTTCTGGTGGCACAGCAGGTCTTGCTGTGGAGACCGGTTGGCGGACTGATGTTTGGAGTCCGGGAGGTAGCTACTGCGGACAAGAGCGAGGTGCTCGCGGACTGATGGCGATCTGTGCTTGGGTGTTTGGCGGACGAGAATTTGCGTCCGCCATGCTCTCTCTGCTCCTTGATGGTTTTGGGCTTGGTCACACTTTGTGCCAAGTTCATGGTGTCCGCCGTATCCGCCAAGTCCATTGTGACCGGGCGGACTGCTCTGCTGCCTTTGGTCGTGGACTTGTGGCGGATTGAGGTGTGGGTCTTGCGGACTGCCTCGGGCTGGTGCGGACTGCCATTGAAGGAGGTTGCTGTCTTGCAGTGGCTGTAGCTTTGCGGGCTGGTGCCTTGTCCGCTTAGCTTAGGCGGACTGGAGAGGGTTCGTCATCGGCTGCTTGCTCCTGGCGGTTTTCCTTGGTGACCGGCTAAGTCCTCGCGGACTCAGCGGACGGTCGTTATGCTCGCGCGGGCTGGGGTGGTGTCGCTATCTCATGGGCGGTGACCACACTCCTCACCTGGCCTATAAATAGGACCCCCTGGCACATCTACAGTAACAACCTAGTAACGTGAGTGATCAGTAAATTGGGTTGGGCGGAGTGCTGCGGTCTGTGTTTTCCAGTCCGCGCGGATTGTTTCAGGCTGACGGTTTGCTGTGTGCAGGTCGCGCGGATAACTTCAAGGAGCCAGGAGCTTGGCTTTGACTTCGGTCAGTGCTTGGAAGTGTGCGGTCTCTGCGGTCTCAGCAGGAGGTCGCTCTGCGGCTTGTCAGTTCTGTTTCAACTTTCCCAGCTTCAATAACCTGTCCGCCGGCTTCAGGCGGGTAGGGGTGTTCCTCTGTTCGGGTGCAGCAGAAGGCGAATAACGGTGTGTCCGCGCGGCCTCGCGGCTTCGGCAGACTCCGTGGTATTCGGCGGACAGCAGCATTGTTCGGGCGGCTTCGGCGACCTCGGCGACCTCGGCGGTCTCGGCGGAATCCGGGTTTTGTCCGCCCGGCTTGTTTTTGGTTCTTCCTGTTTTCAGCTGTTATACTAGCGAAATCATGTCTCGCTATGTATGCCTTGCTTTGTAAAGAAGTGAATGTATAAAGACCTGCTTGTGCTTCCATTGTTTTGTTGTGCATAGACCTCTAGTCCTTGGGTTCCGCTGGTTCAGCGTGCGAACTGGGTAGTCCCGAAGATATTAATTTGGTGTTTGGGCTATCTTGCTGACCACGTTGAGAAAATTTAACAGGAGGGACAATCTTGGTCTAGCCGTCTGAAGTTGTTGTCTGTTAGAATCTGGGTAAACACCCTTAGTGTAAATGTCTGGAGAATTGTTATGGGCTTGCGCTTGTGCGGTCAAGTATAGTCCGAGCGGACACTATTGGTGTAACCACCTGGTATGATTTTTTTGTATTTAGTCTCACATTGTCAATTGTATATTCTCTCACCTCCTCTGTTCTATATAAAGAGGGAAACACTCCTGTAATAGTTAATTTTTTTGGAAATAAAAATTCTTGTTATTTTTAAATTCTCATAACCAAAAATGATCTGAATTCTGAAATAACATGTTGTGAGCTTTTAGTGCAGTCGATGGCTCATCGATGACTGTTGATGGGTGGCAGAACATGACAAGAATGGAATCTCCAACCTGAAATTGAACCTCGCAGCGATGTATGTTGGCTCTGGTCACCATTTTATGGTGCGCCCACTAAAAGTGGGCCTTACACTGCTAAAGAATGTCGTTATGATCGCTCAAATGCATGGCAAAGGCCTCAATCTTACATTCGTCGGGTTGGTGGCGAGTAATGGTCAACGGTTTGCATCTCATAAACAATGTTGAAGGGAGTGGTGTCGACAGCATAATGGAACACGGTGTTGTACGAGAATTTTGTCCAACTAAGTCATTCTGCCCACTTCTGTAGTTGGTCACACACAAAGCATCGAAGGTAAGTCTCAAGACAATGATCGATCACTTCTGATTGTTCAGCAGGAGCTTCTCTTCCATCACCCAGCAGCTCCCTTCCCGCCTACCTGCCACCTCTTGCTGTAAGAACTCCAGGGCAGCATATCCTCAACTTCCGGCCCCTCACAACAGCTGTCCAGACCCCATACAGACACTAATCCGTTCTTGCTGCAGGGACAGTCATTCTCCACTTCAGAGGAAACCAAATTCAGCCCCTGGAGGCTCTCCCAGCCACTAAACAGCTCTTTGAAATCACCCCAGCCCTCCTTCCTCGGTATAGTGCGAGTTCAATGTGTGTTTGTTATTTCGTTTAGCGTTGAGTCTTGTGTTTGATATCTACTTGAAGAGATGTTGGTTTGTAAGATTTGATTTCAATTGTTTTTGTCTTTGTATTTTCTCATTCAATTAGTTATTTGATTTCGCACACTTTCGTGCTTGCACTGCACTTTTGTTCTCTTATTTTAAGTACTTCAAATTTTTGGTGGTCAATTAAGAACATGATTATAAATTCTTTATTGCAAGTTAAACTTTGTTGGAAATTGCATTTGCATTTATCCCTGGTTTTATTAGGGCCTTACCCTGCGTCAGATATGGTCACGACCTACAGCTCTACTGCTTTTGTTAAACTTAACAGATGCCAGTCAAATGCACTACTAACAATTTACAAAGGTGAAGATGCCATTGAAATTCTATGATTGCCTGGAATATGCATTCTAAAGTGATCAGAGATAGTGGATTGGGATTATGTTCTCATAATGATGCAACCAGAAGTGCATCGTTATTTTAATTTTATCGCATTTTATTTAAATAATTTGTAGCGCTTGTCGTTGCGCAGGTTGTCCTTTATTTTTCATGTATTGTCGTATTTTGTATCGCGTCGTGTGTACGACTTATTGGTGTGACCGGCCAATAAGATACTAAATAAATTTGGTCCGTCAAATTAGAACTAGGGTTAATTTGGGCAGGCAAGAAATGAAATTGATTAAAATATTAATTATATCTGAAATTAATAAAACTTACTCCAATTTCAGATTTTTAACAACTATGACTCTTAGCATTCACCTCATTATTCCTATTTACCTCCTCCTAAATGCTTTGGAAAACTGAAACTCCCCTCTAATGTTATTTTGGATCAGCCAGCCTAATTTGTAACCACCCTGCTGCCATTTAATACAAGACATTTAAAGTCAGCCGGGCCTTAGTTTAAAGGCAACCTATCATTAGTTAACATTATCAAAAATTGACAGATTTGTCGTAACAGTTGCCTTGGCCTTTAGTCTTCTCATAATATTATTATAAACAGCTGCCCCTTGACTCTTCAAACTTTCCCATTTATTAATGTTAACTGCTGCATTTGCTTTTTGAAACCGTGGTCTGCCCTTCCTTTTTATATACTCCACGTGAAAAGAGGAGAGGGCCAGAGGGGGGCGGGAATCAAATCGGGAAACCAGAGAAAATAGCTATGTTTCCCGGTATTGCCCGCACAAGCTTCGCATGCACTGTTGCTCCCCGCCCGACGCTGCTGCCCGAAGGTTCCACCTCCACCGGTGTTTCCTCTCCGCCCGTCGACTAGGCTCCACGCCTCCACTGACGCCACCTGAAGCCTTCTCTGACGCCAGTACCTTGCTGCCCGCCAGCTCTGGCCGACGCTGCGGCGAGACCTTTCCCCCGCACGAATTCCAGGTCATTTTCTGTCGTGTGTCCCAGACCTCCACCGCCGGAACACTCTTCGGCGCACCTCCAACTTACCTCGGCGTCTTCCTCCTCTGACTTAAGTTATTGGCCGAGTCCCTTCATCCCTGTGCTCCTCCATCATCCGGCACAGTCCAGAGGTCCTCGGTTTCCACCCTTTGTGCACAGTCGGGCCTTGACTTCAGCACAAGCTGTTGGTATGACTCGCCCTCTTCCCGTATCTAGATCACTTTTAGTCCACTGTTCGTGAATGCATGTTGAGGTTTAATATTTTTTCAGAACTTGTTTGCCCAAATTTAACCATATTGTTTCTTTTGCCATTAATTTGTTACCTCTATTGTGATACTTGTGGACAAATTAAATCTATTGTTGAAAGATGACAAATGCTAGCCACTTGTGCTACTTTACAAAATTTTTGAACAAAATATCACATGTCTAAGTTCGACACGTCTTGATTGCACCACCAACATTTAAGTTTATCACAAATTTAGTTTCTCAAAATCAATCACTGATTTATGAATGCATCAGTTTGGTATCAGAGGAGGTTCGATTCACTCCTATTGTGAATCGAACGATCCTGTCTAAAAAATTTTTTTTTCCAAAAAAAAAAAGAAAAATTTTATTTAAAACAAAAAATTGCTTCAAATTTTTTTTATTTTGAGCCCTTTTTTCAAAAAAAAATTTTAATATTAAAAAAAAACATGGAGGGTCGCATAGATCGTTTAGATGCCACCATAGGTGATCGCGCTAACCGAATGGGTGAGCTAATGAAAATGGTAGAAGTACTCACTGCTAACGTGAGAGACACGAACCACATAGTAAACAACTTGAGAACCACCATTAATAACTTAGAAGCTGAACGTCACCTAGGACTAAATCAACCTCCTCACCAAAATCCTAGGCAAGAGGAATAAAATCCTAGACCCGCAGATCCTGCACAGCCTGACCTTGGACTACGTCGCCAACCCCATTGGGACGATGAAGTTAAACTTGATGTATGTGATTTTGAGGGTCACGTACAACCCGAGAAATGACTCGATTGGTGTGAGCGTGTGGAACGGTTCATGGCGTGGAAACAAATGCCGGTGAATCGGCAAGTTGAGTATGTTGTCCTTAGGCTAAAAGGATCCACATTAGTTTGGTGGGTTTAACTAGAGAGCACCCGATACACTTTAGGCCTAGCACCTATCACCGCGTGGGTAGAGTTTAAGTTACAACTGCGGAAGCAATATGTCCCCCTGGACTATCTGCAGACACTTTATCGAAGGTTCCACAACCTTCGACAGGACAAGCTTTCCGTGGATGAGTACACCCACGAGTTTTTAGTGTTGCAGTCTAGATTAGACTTGCACGAGGAGGACAATATGATGGTGTCCTGTTACCTGAATGGGCTCCGCTATGCTATTAGGGATGAGCTAGAATTGCACGACTTTAGAGATTTAGGTGAAGTGTCTAGTCGAGCACGTAGAGTGGAAGCCTTGCTTCAGAAGAGGTCATCTGGGCACAGGTCTAGTGATAGACCTTCCTCGAGCACCACCACCACTGCACCCACCCCTAAGAGTGAAGATTCCCCTCCTCGCGTTACTATTGTGGCCCCAGCTCCTCCCACTATCCTCACCCGAAGTAAGGAGCCCATAGGATCCAAGCCCAACACGGGAGTATTCTGATGCTTCAAGTGTATGGAGCCTGGAGACAAATCTTCCGAGTGCCCGCGACGCCACTTCATCGCAATTACTGATTCTTCTGATGGGCGTGAGCCAGAATATGGAGTTTTTCTTAATGACTCCAAACATGAGCCAGAACCCGAGTCTGATAACGTTATTGAGGTCAAGGGAGAACAAGTTGAACACTTAGTTTGTGTCCTTCGATATAGCTTTATTTCCCCTAGTGAGTCCACTGAGCGAGATTGTCAGAGACACGAGATATTTCGCACTACTGTGCGTATTCAGGGACACTTTTGTTCCATCATCATAGACAGCGGTAGCATGGAAAATTTCGTTTCCAAACGTATGGTTGAGAAGCTAGGACTCGAGACGCACCCCTTGGACCGATCCTGCCACTTATCTGGGGTTAATAGTCACATGACTATGCCTGTTACTCATCGCTATCTCGTAGAGTTCTCTATCAGGAATGTGTATCAGTATTCTGTCATGTGTGATGTCGCCCCCATCGATGTCTGTCATATCTTGCTAGGTAGAGCATGGCAGTACGATAGGCACGTCGTGCATGACGGTGTGAGGAACTCTCATTCCTTTGATCACCGTGGGCGCAAAATTGTTCTTCTTCCCCAGAAGAATATTCTTGTACCTAAGGCTCCTGGGAGGACCTCGTCACCATCTCCCTCACCTTCCTTAGTTACCACTACATCACTTCTATTTAGTGTCACTCTTCTACTTGGGCCCCCGCTCCAGCAAGACGCACTTGAGTCTAGTGTGACATTCGACTTGGATGATGCTCACACTTTTGGTGATCTCACTTTTGATCCACCTTATGTAGATTTTATTTTCGGTGATCGCACTTTTAGTTCACCGCACTATCCTACAGTTATGAGTGAACCTGAATTTAAACTTTCTAGTCTTAGTCGTCATAGGAGAATTGACTCAGCCCTTAGATTGTTTCTTCCACATAGGGACACACGATTTAAGGGATTTTTGTGGTTGATTTTGAATGAACAAATTGTGCTCGGTTTAAAAATTAGTGGTGTTAGTAAGATGTCTGTGGGTAACGATGTGTCGATAGTTGATCTTGGTTTCGTAAACTTTCGTAGGTGTCTAGCACGAGTACATATAATGCAATATGTTCTAATGAATCCACAAGTCGATAATGTTTACTTTCGGCCTTTTCTCTTTCTTTATTTTATTGACCCACCCTCATTCCCACTTTGTCGTACTCACTTCCTTGCAGCTCTGATTTTTATTAAACAATTGCATGTCATGCATGACTTTGTGACTAACAGTTTTCGAGAAACTTTGGAAAACTATAACTTCGCGATTGATTTCATCGCCTTGAGTTATATTTTTCCAACGGAGTTGAGTTTTCTGATCATTTCAGGAAAGAGGGTTTGTCAAAAGTTCTTGTGCCGCAATGATGGGTCCTACCATGGCAAGGCAGAGGCAACGCATGATCCGAATCGTTGTTTGAAAGTTTTAGTGACAGGTTCCATCATAGCATCGACGGGGTCGAGCTCCTTCAACCACGGGAGAATTGATGCAACCTGAAGTGCATCGTTATTTTAATTTTATCGCATTTTATTTAAATAATTTGTAGCGCTTGTCGTTGCGCAGGTTGTCCTTTATTTTTCATGTATTGTTGTATTTTGTATCGCATCGTGTGTACGACTTATTGGTGTGACCGGCCAAAAAGATCCTAAATAAATTTGGTCCGTCAAATTAGAACTAGGGTTAATTTGGGCGGGCAAGAAATGAAATTGATTAAAATATTAATTAAATCTGAAATTAATAAAACTTACTCCAATTTCAGATTTTTAACAACTATGACTCTTAGCATTCGCCACATTATTCTCATTTACCTCCTCCTAAATGCTTTGGAAAACTGAAACTCCCCTCTACTGTTATTTTGGATCAGCCGGACTAATTTGCAACCCCCCTGCTGCTATTTAATACAGGGCATTTAAAGTCAGTCGGGCCTTAGTTTAAAGGCAGCTCATCATTAGTTAACATTATCAAAAATTGACAGATTTCTCATAACAGTTGTCTTGGCCTTTAGTCTTCCCTTAATATTATTATAAACAGCTGCCCCTTGACTCTTCAAACTTCCCCATTTATTAATGTTAACTGCTGCCTTTGCTTTTTGAAACTGTGGCCTGTCCTTCCTTTTTATATACTCCACGCGAAAAGGGGAGAGGGGGGCGGGAAACCAGAGAAAATAGCTATGTTTCCCGGTATTGCCCGCACAGGCTTCGCCTGTACCGTTTATCCCCGCCCGACGCTGCTGCCCGAAGGTTCCACCTCCACCGGTGTTTCCTCTCCGCCCGTCGACTAAGCTCCTCGCCTCCACCGACGCCTCCTGAAGCCTTCTCCGACGCCAGTACCTTGCTTCCCGCCAGCTCTGGCCGACGCTGCGGCAGGACCTTGCCCCCGCACGAATTCCAGTCATTTTTTGTCGTGTGTCCCAGACCTCCATCACCGTCGGAACACTCTTCGGCGCACCTCCAACTTACCTCGGCGTCTTCCTCCTCTGACCTAAGTTATTGACCGAGTCCCTTCATCCCTGTGCTCCTCCATCATCCGGCCCAGTCCAGAGGTCCTCGGTTTCCACCCTTTGTGCACAGTCGGGCCTTGACTTCAGCACAAGTTGTTGGTATGACTCACCCTCTTCTCGTATCTAGATCACTTTTAGTCCACTGTTCGTGAATGCATATTGAGGTTTAATTTTTTTTCAGAGCTTGTTTGCCAAAATTTAACCATATTGTTTTTTTGCTGTTAATTTGTTACCTCTATTGTGATACTTGTGGACAAATTAAATCTATTGTTGAAAGCTGACAAATGCTAGCCAGTTGTGCTACTTTACAAATTTTTTGAACAAAATATCACATGTCCAAGTTCAAGACGTCTTGATTGCACCACCAACTTTTAAGTTTATCACAAATTTAATTTCTCAAAATAAATCACTGATTTATGAATGCATCACATAAGTACAAACATAATCAGAGGTTCATTGTGCTGACATATTAAAGAAGAGATGTTGCAATATAGGTTGAGAATTACAACTCCCATTCTGTCATTGATACTTGAATATGGTGAATTCTAGATTTGAGCATAGTCAGCATACCACAAAAATCAGAAATGGGATTTCTTGCGCTCCCTTTCGGCCGACCCTTCCGCTGCTCCAGAACCCCGCACGTGCCCATCTCCCATCTTCCGCTTACTTCCCTACCGCAGATACCAACGCCACTTTTTTTTGTCAACAACAGCCACCACCGGAACCCCCTCCCTCATCAACAACCCTACTCGACGATGACTTCCCTCCTCTAATGCTAGTTCCCTCTCTCTCGTGAATTCCCTACCAGTAACAGACCTACAACCCTTTTCCCCCACTCCTTAACCGATGACAACCCCCACTCCCCGTATGCCTCCACCTCCCTAGCCGCAAGCCTCATCCTACTCCGAGCCGGCATCCTACCACGCAGAGGAAAACCTAAGTCCGCTTGCTTAAATAAATATTTTTCTACTTAAAATATATGTGTGATTTAATCCTTTATTGCTTTGTTTTGATTTCGCCATGGGATATTACATGTGTGGTACATATAGCAGTCTAGGTAACAGGGATATCATCCAAAACTTCACCTTAGGATTGCATTTTAGTCGTATACACACTTAGCCTACCCTACATCACCTTTGAAGTTTCAAATAATGATAAGCTCATAAAGAAAATATCAGATGTCATGGCCCAGTTAATTCTCTGTTTCTAAAGAGAAAGTAAGAGAAATGCTTTACCCTTTGACATAATGCTTACCTGATAAATTTTTACACCTGTTCTACTGCCAGGATTTGCTAAGGAACTCCCAGACTCAATTACTCCTTCATTGTCAGCTGCAAAGATACCACTACCAGTCATCTCTCTTAACTTGGGAGCAGAGCAAAGTTTCCTGATAGCAAACAAATATTAGATAATGCAAGATGCATCATGCATTGAAAAGAAATTGATTAGCACAAAATTCCTATCAAAACCTACCATATTTGAGAACTACAGGCATTACGAGTAGTTCATCATTTTTAAAAGCTACATTTATTAGAAACCAAGCCGCATTAAAACTATGCAATAAATATCAGGAAGTCCAGTTTCATTTCTTCTTGTACAATGTATTAATATACTTCAAGTATAACATCAAACATTGCATGCGCACACGCTCGAAGGAAGAATGAACCAGCAATGACGCCTATTAATATTTCCTGTAAGGTGTCACGGAGATATAATGATGCGGAGCAGAGGCGAGAACCTGCCGTAAAAGACGAGTTTTGGGTCCATTCTGGGCCAATTAGCGACTTTCCATATATGGTGTGCCCGGATCGATGACCGGACTCCGCGGATGCGTGTTGCGAATCGATTCCATATATTAGTTTATTATTTTGCATTTTATTTTGATGTCTTTGAGTGGTACCAAATCTGGCAAATCATAGTCGTTGATGGTGGGACGCTCTAATTCTCCTTTTATTATAAATAGATAGTTTGTTGGTTGATTTGAGGCATTGCAGATTTTGGAGAAGAAGAAATCCCGAAATCAGGCGATCCCTTCATGGTGCCGACTCCGTGGAACCCTAGGTGATGACTCCTAGGTCCTCTCCCGCTCCCCGACGGTAACCCTAACCCTTAGCCACCTTCGTCCATCTCCAAATCCCTCTTCCACAGCCCCTATTGGTGATTCCAGCAATCTTCACTCTTCTCAGCAGCGGTGGCTGTTCTGCCACCTTAATAATGTTGATTTCCCTGTTCAAAGTAATAAACATTGCTAATCTTTGTTCTGTGAATTAAATTTTGTTGATTCCATATTACCGCACTCACCACAGCTCCCTGTTACCACTCCTACCACCTCCCTGTTACTGATCCCGCTACCACCCACCTCCTCCCCTCACTGAGCCGCTTAAATCTCGCTGCCACCAGCCCTTCTCATTGCCGCCCGGTCACTCCCTTGCCTCCCCTCTGCCGCAAGCCACCCTCGCATTTTCCCCTCATTCGTTCCTCATTCCCTAGCCCAGATCCGCTCTCAAATTATCGGATCTACTCTCCCCCGCCCGAATCCACTCATACGTCGCAGGATTTACTCATTTCCGGTCTGTTCCACATTCCACCACCGAGGACAGCCACCTACGATATTTTCACACTTTCTGGTTCCACATTAGATCGCCGTCAAAATGCATTCGGCTCCGGAATCTTCAGTTTCATGGTCAGCCCACTACTTGGTGAGTTTTCGTTGTATTGGACTTATTATTTTCAGCACATTTATATTGGATTGGAAATCATATTAGCTTTGATATATTGTATTGTAGTGGTTTGTTTTTAGATTATTATTGTGATTTGCAGGAATTTCGTCGTGCACTCCTATTTTGGCCCTCCACGCGGAGGAAAGCCTAAAATTGTTTCGTCCTAATTAATTATTCTATCTTGTTTTGAATTATTTGTGTGGGATGTTAATGTTTATTATCTACTTTTTGATTAATTCGTCGGGCTTTGCATAGTATGTAGGGTTAGATCGTCGTTAATCCGCTGCGTATAAATTCCTACTGCGTCAATTGGCATCACAAATTAGATAATAAACATTAACATCTCACGTAAATAATTCAAAACAAGACGGAATAATTAATTAGGGCGAAACAAGCTTAGGCTTTCCTCCGCGTGGAGGGTCAAAGCAGGAGCGCGCGGCGAATAGACCCTGCAAATCACAATAATAATCTAAAAGCAAACTACTACAATACAATATATTCAAGCCAATATGATTTCCAATCCAATATAAATATGTTGGAAATGATAAGTCCAATACAACGAACACTCATCAAGTAGTGGGCTAACCAAGGTACTGAAGATTCCGGAGCCGGATACGTTTTGACGGCGATCTAATGTGAAATCGGGAGCGTGGAAATATCGTAAGTGGTTGTCCTCGGCGGTGGAAGGTGGAAACGGACCAGAAATGAGTAGATTTGGCGACGTATGGGTGGATTCTGGCGGGGAGGGTAGATCCGATAATTTGAGAGCGGATCTAGTCAAGGGAATGAGGAACAAGTGAGGGTAAAAGGCAACGGTTGGCTTGCGGCGGCGGGGAGGTAAGGGAGTGACCGGGCGGCGGCGGGAAGGGCCGGTGGTAGCGGGATTTCAGCGGCTCAGCAAGGGGAGGTGGCGGTAGCGGGAGATCAGAAATAGGGAGGCGATAGGAGTGGTAACAGGGAGCTGTGGTGAGTGCGGTAATGGGGAATCAACAAAATTTAATTCACGAAATAGAGATTAGCAATGTTTATAACTTTGAACCGAGAAAACAACATTATTAAGGTGGCAGAACAGCCACCGCTGTTGGGAAGAGTGGAGATTGTTGGAATCACCAATAGGGGCTGTGGGAGAAAGATTTGGAGGTGGAGGAAGATGGCTAAGGGTTAGGGTTACCATTGGGGGTCAGGAGAGGGCCTAGGAGTCATGACCTAGGATTCCATGGAGTCGGCACCAAGGAGGGATCGCCGGATTTCGGGACTTCTTCTTCTCCAAAATCTGCAATGCCTCAAATTAGCCCACAAACTACCTATTTATAATAAAAGGAGAATTAGGGCATCCCACCATTGACGACTATGATTGGCCGGAGGTGAGCCACTCAAATACATCAAAATAAAACGCAAAATAATAAACTAATATATGGACTCGATAAGCAACATGAATCCGGACGCATCCGCGGAGTCCGATCGTCGATCCAGGCATGTCATATATGGAAATCGCCAATTGGCCCCGAACGGGTCCAAAACTCATCCTTCACGACAGGTTCTCGTCTCTGCTCCACGCCTCCGCATCATATAAATGTCTATCTGTGCCACATTGTAAGATCTTAAAAATACAAGGAAAGAATTTGCGCTAAAATAAACTTGAGCACTCAGCGCAGAAGACTTCCAATTACCAATAAAAAGCAAGCTACCACGAATTTGGGTGTTTTTAAATTATGTCGTTGAAAATAATTGTCTGATTATGCCCCAACTCTATTGATTGGAAAAATATAAAAATAATAACAATTTAGAGGGTCAGTATTCAAGAATGAAATGGATGGAACAAAGCATATAAACAGAAAAATTGGATTTTATTTTGAAGGGTTAAATAAATTAAAATGTCAATTTTGGGGAAGAGATGGAAATTATATTATTGGTGTGACTTAAATGAGCATATAGGTTCTAGTAGAATGATATGAGAGAATTCACGTTGGGTATATAATAACTGAATAAGAGATAAAAATATAATTGAAAAAGTTATACTCGATTTTACAGTAGTCTACAATCTTGCAACAGCAAACAAAGTATTTTAAGAAAAGAAAAAACGCATTTAGTTTTGTTAGATAAGAATATGTAAAGGCTCATTTAAGGCTTCATCTTTGTTCTTCTTCCTCTTCTTGTAATAGTCCCACATCTTGAAATTGGGACTCTTCACTCTCTTCTCTCCCTCTATATATATGTATTCATACTTGTATTTACACACACAACAAGTATATGCAAAGGTTTACAAGTTTTCCAAGTATTTGTGCTCTTTTCTCTACATGGTATCAGAGCTAGCGATGCCTCCGAGCAGTCCCTGACTTTCTAACCGCAACCCTCCATGCAGCCTTCTAACCGCAATTCTAGGCGGATAGGATTTTTTTAACCGCAACCCTTTGTGCGGTTTCTTATCTACAACCGTCGGCAGATAGACTTTTTCTGTCTGCAAGGTTCTCCTTGTGTTGCTCCCTCCTCTTCTGGGTTTATATCTCCTATTTTTATAGACCTCGCTGCTGGGACCCACTGTGCGGCATGTTCTGTATCCTCCACGGTCTGCTTGGTTCATCTCATCCTAATCGTTGTTCTCTTGACGCCGCGAATTGTCTCTTTAGCCGCAGCGATCTACCCTTCCGTGCCCACCGCGGTTTTGCTTGTCGGCCTCTGCTTGCCTCTGCTTCTTTACCACACTCGTCTTGTCTTCAGCGGTCTCTTCTCAGCTTGCTCATCAGCCTGCCGTGGTCTCCTCTCTATTGGTTGCACAGTCTGCCGCAGTCTCGTCTCAGCTCGCTGCTCTTCAACCCGTCGCGGT
This sequence comes from Platanthera guangdongensis, assembly GCA_039583875.1. Classification (NCBI taxonomy): domain Eukaryota; kingdom Viridiplantae; phylum Streptophyta; class Magnoliopsida; order Asparagales; family Orchidaceae; genus Platanthera; species Platanthera guangdongensis. The sequence continues at coordinate 2,571,205 of CM077162.1, read as the reverse complement.
CTCCTCTCTATTAGTTGCTTAGTCCGTCGCGGTCTCGTCTCAGCTCGCTGCTCGTCATCCCGCCGCAGTCTCTTCTCTGTTTGTTGCTCAGATCGTTGTGGCCTTGCCGGTTAGCCTGCTTCAAACCGCACTAAAGTCTTATTAACCCACTGCGATTTTGGCTTCTGCTCATTGTGTTTTGTTTCTACCCGTTGTTGATGCCTGTATAATGCCAATCCGCCAGTCTTCTATTGTTGCTTCTGCTCTTGTCCGCGGTTTTTTGTCCGCTTTGCATGCTTGGCATATTTCCGGCTTGTCGTTAGCCGCTTCTCCTAGCCGCCTCTCCTAGCCGCCAGGCAGTGTTGTCATGGATTCCTCTATTGATTCTTCTCCTTCAGCCCGCTTGCTCCCTACTCCTGAACTGCGTGACGAGTTAAGGATCACAACCATCTCTCTTACTGGGAAGAAGAACTTTGTTGAATGGGTGCATTCTGTCCGCCAAGTACTTCAGTCCAAGGGACTTCTACATTATCTAACTAGGGATACTCCTTCTGCCCCTACTGATGACTGACTGCGTGACGATGGTCGTGTTTAGACTTGGCTTCTCAACTCCCTTGATGGTGAACCATACCGCATGGCCATGTATCATGAGACGACCAAGGTGATATAGGATGAGCTCCATTCATTTTACTCTGGCAAGTATAGTCTCCAACATTTGTACGACATCATCACCGATCTTCAACCACTTGACTCAGGCAGTGTTGTAGTGTTGCAGACTTTAACCTCTTTTGTTGCTCAGTCCAAGTCGCAGGTGGAGGCCTGGATTCAGCATCAACCCCCGACTACGGATCTAGTAGCCCAACATACTCAAAAGGAAGTTGTTGGTATTGCCATGATGATGGCTCGTGTTCCGCCTCCTCTTCATAGTGATCGGGCTCAGATCCTCTCCTCGGCTACTATTTCATCATTCTCTGATGTGCGCTCCAAACTGTTAAAGGTTTCACCTCCTCCTGATGTTATCGGCCCTCCTTTAGTAGCTCTTCTCCAGCAATCTTCTGTGTCATTACTCTCTCTCTCCCTCTACTCGTGGGGGCCATACAAGCTTTTGGGGGAGGGGCCGAAATGGTCGGCTGAGACCTAAGTGCTCTTTTTGTGGAAAGGATGGACACCTTGAGGCAACCTGCTATCACAATCATGGTATGCCTCTTCGTCCAAATGCTTCTGTTGCCGCCCTCAACCCTTCTGCCACTCAGGCTGATCTTGATGAAGTCCGCCTCCAGCTCCAACAACTTCAGGGGTTGTTCCACAACTCACCTGCCTTCGTTTCCTTTGTCTCTCATGAAGGTATCTCTTGTCTCTCCACTAGCCCGCGTTGGATAGTGGACTCAGGTGTTACTCATCATATCACCTCCTTGAAGCCACCTCAATACTTGGATTCTCTGCATCCCAAGTTTATCACTGTAGCTAATGGCAACGCCGCTCCTGTCTCCGGCTCTGCTGATATACCTCTAAATCTCTCTATTTCTCTTCACTTGACCCTCCATGTCTCGGGCTCTTCGTTTAAGTTACTTTTTGTTAGACGACTCACTACCGATTTGGAATGCTCTGGCACATTCACCTCTTCTTCATTTTTAATACAGGACCGACGGATGCGGAGAAGGCTACTCACCACATACAAGCGTTGAAAACCCAAAATACAAAACTCTAGTTGCCAACAATACCGATGAATGACACATTTATCACAATGTCAAACAAAACATAAAACAAAAAATGAAAAGGAAATAGAGGTAACAACACGAAGACTCCCCCCAAGTTTAATCCTTGCAAATGATCATGTAAAGTGAGTTTCTGAAATCAGCTACATGGGAGAATCAATCTTCTTCTTCTCCTCGAAGGAATGAGATATTTGAGTTGAGTAGAAAGAAAATATTAATTGATGAAGCAGTCTATTTTTTCTTGGTTAGTCTTCTCTCCAAAAGGTGATTCTTCAGCTCAAAAAAATTCTTTGGAAGTTCAAATGCGACTTAAGTTTGTAACCCCCGCATTCCCTTGATCATATGGGATATATATAAATGGGAACCAAAATATGGGGTATCATTATGCTGATTCAGTTCAATCGGTGTGTCAATCATCAAGGTGGAGTGGCAGCGGTATTTTCCAATTGGGATGCCGATGTAAATTTCAGTGTGTCGCAGTCTGGAGTTCCCAAATGAGTTCATCAACATGTCGATTGAACATGGTATCAAATTTTTCATGCCCTCGAATTGATGATTGTTAAGCTAGGTTGCTAGAGGTATATCGTTGTTCCAATAGGGACTGTATCAGAATGTTGATACACTTGGGTTGCTAAAGCTTGAGTGGAGCCCGTCTGTCACCATTCCGATAGAATGGGTATCCAAATTCTGATATATTATGGGCTCAAGAAAGGAGGTGTACGATTGAGGACAAAAAAAACCCAAGTCAGGCACATGTATCTTTTGTTATCCCTCAAGGACTTCATTTTATATCTCATGCTCTTGCATTTGTGCTAAGTGATAATGTAGCCTGGGTGAGAAACAAATTTTGTAATATTTTGAACATTTTTTCTCACTAGTTAAGTGAGTAGGGAGTAGTGAGGGGTAAGCAAGAACAACAAACTCCATTCTCTTATTTCATTCTTCCCTCTGCCCACTTCCCTCTCCTCCCTCCTAACTAGTACCATCATATACGACATCAAGAGGTTGAGCCCAGCTCCCTCGGCAGACGTGTGTTGAGCAACTTCTCATCAGAAGTATCCTTCCCTCTCCCCCCACCCTAGGCCAAAGAAGGGCCCTTCCTCCAAGATTTTACGATCTTGCGGTAGCGCCCCGATGGCAATCGGCGAGCCATAACACTTTGGAATTAGAGCCAAGTTCTCCAACTACCACTGACAACCCTTCCTTCATTTGGTTAGGCCCTCCTATTTGCTCAGATGCTTAGCATCACAGTCGAGTGAGGTATAGCTTCAGTCTATGAGCTTTGCACATCGCACACAAGCGATCGACATTCCAGAGAGTTCCGCTTACGTACAGACATTCAACCATCCTTGTCCAACCTCCTTCAAGCAAGTCTGCAAACCACACACGCGATTGACATTCCATGTGGAGTTTTCAGTGTGTACAGGACTTCGAACATCCTCAAACTGCATCCATCCAACAACTCCACATGCCACACGAGGATGATATACATTCCAAAGGGAGTTTTGTGTGAGTCCAATCCTTTTAGGGAACCCGCATTCTGGCACCCAACGTCCCTTGAACAGCTTTAGAGGTCAATATATTCACAATTGAGCTCGCACATACCACACAAGTCCCCAAACCCAACACCATGAGGCTATCGTCTTGAATCAACTTCCAGCTCGACCTAGTTCTTAAGCAATGGGTATGCTTCCAACCCCTTCAGCGGCACCCCCAATCTTTCTTAGACAATGTTTAGTTGTTTCTTGGTTTCCGATTACGATGGAAGAGGTTAGTCATATCCTTGCATACGTGATGTAGTTAATCCAAAAGATAAGTGTGTTGAAAAACTCCTCATTAGAAGTATCCTTCCTTCTGCCTCGACCCTAGGTCAAAGAAGCGCCCTTCCGAGATGTTACCATCTTGCAGTCATGCACCCGATGGCAATCGGCGAACCATAACACTTTGGTATCACAGAAGGGTTTGCCAACTACCACTGACAACCCTTCCTTCATTTGGTTAGGCCCTCTTATTTGCTCGGACACTCAACATCATAGTCGAGTGAGGTAGAGCTTCTGTCCAAGAGCTTTGCACATCGCACACGCGTGAACGACATTCCAAAGGGAGTTTCACTTATGTCCAAACATTCAACAATTCTTGTCCAACCTCTTTCAAGCAAGTTTGCAAACCACACACACGACTGACATTCCATGCGGAGTTCTGAATGTGTCCAGGATTTTGAACGTCCTCAAACAGCCTCCATCCAACAACTCCACATGCCATACGAGCATGATCTACATTCCAAAGAGAGTTTTGTGTTAGTCCAATCCTTTCAGGAACCTGCATTATGGCACCCAACGTCCATCGAACGGCTTCAAAGCTAAATCTATTCACGATTGAGCTTGTGCATATCACATAAGTCCCTAAACCCAACACCCTGAGATTATCGGCTTGCATCAACATCCAATTCAACCTAGTTCTCAGGTCGTGGGTATGCTTCCAACCCCTTCAGCGGCACCCCCAGTCTTTCTATAATGCCTCAACCTAGTTTAACAACAAATCAGCAGTCTGGCCAAGCCTCGCGATAAGAAGTAAACAAAACAATGGTAATAAACTAGTACATAGAAGACATAAATAAAAAGTACTAAAATGAAACTTACAACGAAAGTAGAAAATGTAACTAAAGGTAAAAGTGTACCTCATAAATTCTGAATTCACAGAGCCAACTAGAATATAATATGAGTCATATATTCGAATTTTCTAAAATACTATAACATGTTTGGTACATAGAAATTCTTAAACAATTCGATTACGCATAGTACTGAAAGGATAAACAACTGAATGAAAACAAAATATAAGAGGAAAATCAGCAAACACGCTCATCCTAGTTGTAACTCCCCACTTGTGACCCCTATAAAAATATGCCTGAAAATGGGATAGCCCAACTAGAGAGTAAGAAAAATTATTCCTTTTAAAGACACAAAAAATATGATGAAAAAACATGAATGCATGCTTTTTAAAATAAAGTTTTTATACTATAGAAAAATTATATGTTGATATACTATGCAGATTTTTCTAAAATAATACTAACAACATAAATATCTATTCTAGTTTAATCATGTTAAATATATGTGCTCAAGTTCCAAAAATTGGTTGACAAATGGATTCTTAAGCTTTGGTCTATACTTGAGTTTTCGGTGGCTTATGTTTGTCCTTCTTTAAATTCTAGGCAGAATAGCTTCTAATGCGCAATTTTAATCTAACGATTTGAGTCCCTACTAACGAACTCAGTTGTTCTAGTGTCTCACAGACACGAACTCGCATCTACTAATCTTCTGAAAGGGTGTGTCGTCTCCCCAAGAATTGAGGCTCATAAGGTACACTACGCCCTATGAGTAAGATAATGTGCCTCAATCTATCAGGAGAGAAAGTCTCGATCGTGCCTCCCAATTATTTTTTATCTAGTGCTACTCTGCTTACGTATTCATCTGCGTATTTTGAGCACGGTTTCTTATTAATTACTCAAATAAAATTCATATTCATATGATTGATACTTCCCGCATTCTAAAGATTTATGAGTACATGTTTCGTAACTTTTCACAATTTATAATGGTCTAACTGAAGGGAAAATATATTATTTTGGATCTACATGTGTCAGTTGAACATTTTGTTAAATTATTATTTTCTAACAATAGTTGTTATTTCTTTTAACTATAAGAAATTACTGAATAATGAAAGACATTTTTGTGCAAAACTATCTGGTATGTCAAGCCAAAAAGAATAAGAATTTCTTATTGTGGTATTGTGGCGCTTGAACACTAGACGCGGCGGCATGATTCCCTCTAAATTATTCCGATAACACAAAACGTTCTCCAACTTATGTCCACCCACACCCAAAATTTGAAACATGACATGAGCCCTAATTTATTTATTAACAAAGGGTTCTAATGGCAACACTAAAACCTCTCAAGTGGAACAAAAGTGGACACGAAAGTTTCAAAGAAGGAGATATTGCGGGCGTTTACCTCTTCCCACCGATTACCATGAATCTTGACAGATCAACGGGGAATCAAAGATTGAAATTTACAAATTCTAAAATTAGGGAAATCTTGATTGAATATCACAGCTATTAAAAAGGGGACAAAATTTGGCTAAGGCAAAAGTTTGCAACTTACTGTAAGAGAAGGGATCTTAGGGATGTTAAGCAATCATCTAAACACAAGCCTTAATCCATAAGTGTTGCACAGTGAAACGCCATGGGAAAAGGTAGGTATCAATCGTCTAAGAGAAGGGGAGTCAAAAGTTTCTCCCAACATGATATAAGTTTTTGATGCTTACTGGAAAGGAGGATGGAGAAGCCGTCGGCTACGGGAGAGGATGAAAACTGTGGAATCGACGATCTGCTTCCACGAGGGAGAGATCGCATACACGAGTCGACGTCCTCAAATGAGAGCACACCTTCGGTCGACTGCTTATCGGAGGGACCCTACAAGCGTGAATGACGGTGGAACTTGCGTTAGATTTCAATGTGGGAGACGACTTGCGAGAGAGAACTGAGTGGCGGTTACTCCTTCAACCGAGCGCGTGGGAGATAGTTAAATACGTGAGTCCTAGGGCATGATTCCAAAAAGAAAACTGTGGGGGGAGAAAGTGGAAAACGACGATTTAGCACATACGGGATTTGAGTATACGTGTGGGAGAAAAAGGAACTAAACAAAACTGTCGCAAGGTTAGTAACCGTGATTGGCATTATTTAGAGGGGTTAAAATTGGATCTTCTTCCTTATTCCCCAAAACGTCATTCCATTTATACAAGAAATTGCGCTAAAATAATTTTTGAAATCTTTGATACAACTTCTAATTAACACGTGACAACTAATCATAACAGCATCGTACCTCGAAATGACATTCGCTCAATCAATTTCGCACACAATCGGACCCTGCAATTAAATTTTTTTGTCGCATTAAATTACGGGTGTTACACTTTCTTGGACAAAGTTCAGTTGTTTCTTGGTTTCCAATTACGATGGAGGAGGTTAGTCATGTCCTTGCGTACGCGATGGAGTGAATCCAAAAGATAAGAGCCTACCAAGTTGCCCAGGCAGCCCAGCAACAAGATGACAATATCATTGTCTCACGCCACTCGAATTGACAACATGCACCTACCACCACGGTCGCGGCCACTTCCATCCAAGACGGTAAACCTTTTGTCAACAAATCTAAGTTCCTAGGGGGTGGATCAGAAGGCCATAGGGCGCCACGCTATGTGAAACTCGACATTCATCTCTTTGGCAATTAAGGGGCGAGGGGCCTTTGCATGACTCACAAGATATGAGCACTTTTTTGCCAATCAGCGTACACCTGGGGTGAAATGAAATGTATCAACTTGACTTGCTTTCACATCCCAGGATAAAACCAATTATCATTTGTGCAACACTGCAACTTGAATGAGAAAAGCCTAATATGAACTAGGATGATTACAAAAACTATTCAACCTGCATTCCATACCTCCACTTAACATCAACCTTGTGAGCGATCAAGTTTCTCTTACGGAATTGGGTCTGTAAACAAATACTCGGAGAGGCTCCAAAACTTATCGGCCCGCACATCATATATTCTCCCAGAACATCAAGTGTCTATTTTCACAACCAACTTACAACATCCGCTTTGCATAGACGTGGAGTTTAAAACTCCCGTAAATCTAAGTACACTTATGAGCATAACACACGTTTGCAGTACAACGATCGCCAAGCTGGCAAAGGCCCCTAGGGAGGCAGTCGAAACGTCCACCACAAAAGCAAACATCTTTTTGCCACCAGAGGATGAAGGCCCAAATAGAGATGTCACTTAAACACGAAAACCGTAAATCGACCCGGAACCGAACCAGAACCGTAAAGAACTGCAAAGAACCGGACCGAACCATTCGCGATGTATTCAGGTTCTGCTTTGAATTTGGAACTGTGAACCATATTGGTTCGGGTGTGGTTCTTTCATTTTATTATCCGGACCAGAACTGGAACTGGAACAACAACATACAAGTTTCAAGTGGTGTTAGGATTTTTAGACTCGAACCGGACCCAAGAAAAATCGAAGCAAAACCCGTTTATTATTATTTTTTTATAACCTAGCTCGAAGAATAAAACAAGTTGGGCTCAAATAAAATAAAACAAGGCAATCCGATAGAGTGTCGGAGCATGGAGTATTGAATTTGGAGCATGTTTATTTAATATAGATGAAAGATGTAATATTTTCAACTCAAATAAAATATGTGATTAATATAATAACTTATAGAAATTATATTTGTAATAATAGCGGGGCGACACGATTTTGTCAGTTTTGCACCGCCAAAAAACTGCACCACAAACTATGCAGTTTTGCAATCAACGAAACCACTGCTCAACCAAACTGTTCGATGTGGTTTAAAATTGATGCGGTCTAGTGTTATTTTGTGGTTTCGGTTTTTAACTTTCAACCCTACTTACTATATTATACAAAAAAAATACTCCCCTTGATGTAACACAAAATTCTCGCGCCAGGGCCCCGGACTTCAAAGTTCCTCTTGCAAAAAAACCGAATGGGTTTACTTTCCGATTTTCATTAATTTTGACCTCCTCATCCATTCCGTCAAGTTTGGTTTTGGTTCTGATTGGGATCGATTTGAACCGGACCAAACCGCGTAGAACCAGACTGAACCGTTAGTGGTCGGTTTGGTTTTGGATCTTGTTGAACCGAAACCATTGACATAACAGTTCCAAAAATTATGCTGGAACCAGAACCAAAACCGAACTCGGTCAAACTAAATAAAGTTTTGATTCTAATTTGAAGAATCGTTACCTAAGCAGTTCAATTCACAGTTTTAGTACAACCGTAACCGAACCGAAACCGTGGCAGCTCTAGGCCCAAAAGACCGGGAGATTTTCATTCCCAAGGGAGGGTGACGACAAGGAGAATACTTGTGGGGAAGTTATAACATCCAAAAAATTTAATTTTTTATTTACAATTTTTAATCAGGGTCGAACCAGAGTTATTGTCGATGTCGTTGTCGGTATATATATATATAATAAAAATTACACCTCAATACATCTTTCAAACTAATCTGCAGGGAGATTAAAATAGTTTTCAAAAATAAAAACATGCAGGAACATAAGAAATGTAAACTAATTGATCACTCCGAGTTGATATCACCTCGAGTCATCTCTTCTTTATTTTGATGCACGTACGTGAGGCCCAATAATATATATGAAGTAGGATTTTCATCAAATAGCATCATTCTTGAGTGTTTGAGGATAAAGAAGACTTTCAAGTAGAAGGAAAGAGGTGTGTTCAATGTATAATGCCTTGCATCCCCTCATTAATTTTCCTTATTCATCGGTTAATATTTGTCCCTCCCAAATAACACTAATAATTTATCAAAAATAAAAATACATGCCCAACGCATTAATATCACCTCAAATAAATATCATTGCATCATTACACTTGTGACTTTTCTCAAACTAATTTAGTCTTATATTGAACTTGGATTGGAAGGACAAAATTCTATTTAAATGAAGTATAACTTAATCACAAGATCCTGCCAAGTATAAATTTAAACCCACGGGCCGGTTCATGCGGTCGTGGCCGCTTGACCGGTGAAAATAAGTCCTCCCAAACGGAGCCTTAATCTGGATAGAGTCAATGCAAGACTAATTTTTTTTTAGTTGATGGCTCAATTACCACAAATTAATCAGGTAAAATTTGATCGAGCCAACTAGCATCCTATTTAACTAGTAAATAAATTTGCATGAAAATCTAAATTTGTTAAGCTAGCATTACGCATTTAGCCGGTTTTAAGTGTGCATGCACGCATATTTGTCCATATGAGTATGAAAAAGGCATTTCTAATTTGAGCCCAATCAAAAGGAGAATAATTACAGAGTGGTGTGTAATCATGAGGGTTCAAGCTTGCCTACATTGGCCACATTTGCATCTCATTTGTACACGATTCAAGAAAAGAAACCCAGAGAAATTAAGTTTAACATACAAAAAGAACTATCAAACATTAAACCGTGCTTAGAAAGACACGAACATGATTATCAAAGCAAAATATTCAAACTGATATATAGTTAAAACATAAGGATAAAAGCAAGAAACAGAACATTCAGTTCAGAAGAGCTTGAAAGCGATTTGAATTAGGTTAATGGCTTGGGTAAGAACTGTATCTTTTGATGGATCAAGTATTCTAACATCACCGAATTCCGAACCTCCAAAACATTTCACAATTAAACATATTCAGTATTTACAAAGCAGGCATGCCCGGACAGCTCAAAAGGAGAAGAAAAAGTAAAATCATATTCATCCTAAGGCAGTAACAATTGAGCAATGAGAGACTTGGCTGATACGACCCCGCCTGACGCTGGGCTGCTCGCATGGCCATCTAACCCAGGATCCATAGCCAGCCGGCAGCCGGCCGATCAAGGTCCGCGGACCATACACCCCAACCCATCTCCTCAGGCCTGCTTGGCTGCTCACAAGGCCCAGGGCCTAGGATCCATAACCGCGGCTCAGTTGGTGATGAGACGTCCGCGGAAGCGTATGTTATTCTAGGAGGTACGGGGATTGAGCCCCCACCTCAACAACCTGCCTTGACGCCGCGCAGCTATGGATCCTAGGCCCTGGGCCTTGTGAGCAGCCAAGCGGGCCTGAGGAGATGGGTTGGGGTGTATGGTCCGCGGACCTTGATCGGCCGGCTGCCGGCTGGCTATGGATCCTGTGTTAGATGGCCCTGCGAGCAGCCCAGCGCCAGGCGGGGTCGTATCAAAAAAGAGCCCGGTTGGTGATGAGACGTCCGCGGAAGCGTATCTTATTCTATGAGGTACGGGGATCGAGCCCCCACCTCAACAATCCGCATCGACGCCACGCAACTATGGATCCTGGGCCCTGGGCCTTGTGAGCAGCCAAGCGGGCCTGAGGAGATGGGTTGGGGTGTATGGTCCGCGGACCTTGATCGGCCGGCTGCCGGCTGGCTATGGATCCTGGGTTAGATGGCCCTGCGAGAAGCCCTGCGCCAGGCGGGGTCGTATCATTGGCCCTACCCCACACCCTCCAAAAGAATTACCATGCGAGGAAAGGCATTCATGGGACAACACGCTTCCTAAAAAGAGAACAAAATGATTACAATCCCCCTGCGTGCTTCAGATCAGACCAATGAACCAGGTAGATCTTTGTTCACAAGCAAACACTGAAAAAAGTAAATAAATCAAAATTAACCAAGCAAACACTCCTTCGACACAGTAAAACATGCATGAACAACAAAAAATGGAACACGGCAACAGATCTTACCTAATGTTGACACTCTCAACTTCCTCCTCCGTCATCTTCCCGCCGAATAACGCAGGGCTGATCCCACCTGATGCCTGAAAGACCGATAAACAATCAAAACCCTAGAAAAGAACCCAAGACATTAAAACCGACAAACGTGCCGCATTGCTGAGCGGGAGTTTTCATGGGTGAGGCACTTTGTTGCTACCTTGTGGGCACGCCGCGCGGCGGACTCGGGCACCGGCTGATCGACAGGCGGCAGCGTCTCCGACCAAGTTAGAAGATCCGCCGTCGAAGTGTGCGTCAGCCTCGCCGGAGTGCTTCTCTCCATCCTCCTCGTTGCTTTCCCTTGACGAGATGGACGGAGTGTGCGAGAATAGGAAAAAAATAGCTCCAAAGTGACCTGTGCAGCTGGATGCCCTACGGTCCCTTTAGAATTCTCTCTCTACAGTCTATACTCAACAGTACTGGAAAGGGCGGGACTGAGGCTCTCCTCTTTCTCGGTCACTGAAAAACCCATCGTTTTTATTAGATCTGTAATTCAAAATCAACCGAACCCTAAAATCGAATCAAATTAAGGGTTCGATTTTCCTAGGTCGCGGTACGGTTATGCTTTTGATTTTAAAAAAATCATACGGTTTAGTTCAGTTTATGATTTTGTGTGACAAATCGAATCGAGTCGAACCGAACCGTTGTGTGTACAAATATTTAATTTATTAATTAAATTTCATTAAATCATATGATTAAATATAACTTTAGTGTTTAAATTTCACTTTAGTGTTTATTTTAGCTTTTATGTAACTCCTTTTTCATCGTAATAAAATATGTGTTTTTCTTCTCCTTATATTGTTTTGGATTTCATTTTTGTGCCCGTCTTTAAGCAATCTTATTTTGTTTTATCTTTGTTTTTGTTTTTCTCTTTCTATGGGGGTGTGTGTGTGTATGAGAGTAGATTTACGCTTTTATGTTTTAGTTATTTTGTCACCTAGCTTTACTTAGACTTAAGATTTTTTGTAATCTTTATGTTCATTCTTATGAATTTATAAAAATTGTTTTAAAGTGATTTTGTTTTCTTTTAACTTAGTGTTTTTATTTTTGTAAAACTTTTGTTCTCCTCACCCTACTTTTCACCTTTTAAACTCTTTTATAAAATTATAAGAATAAAAAGTTATCATTTTAATTTTTGAAACACTTTGATTTTACTTTTATATCTAAAAATTACATTTTATATTTTCATTAAATCATACGTTAAATCATACGTTTCATGCTTTAGACAAGTATTGCGGGCTAATTTGATGCCCCGGTAGGACCGAATTCTATTGGACTGTCTTAGCTTGCGGAGCGGTCGAGCGCACACACAGTCAGAGAGAAAGAAAGGTTGACTCAAGATGTGATGACGTGGAAAAAACCCCTCAACGGGATAAAAAAACACGTGACCGGACCTGTGTTTGTCAAAATCCACTAGCTGTTTGCGATCATAATGAGTTTGGAGAATCGGGGCGATAGGCCGCTCCCGTTACAACTTGGGGGGAGAGAGAAAGACTACGGCTTCCAGCGGGCAACAGGCTGCGCCACGGGAGCGATTTAGACACTGGAATTCGAGAGATGGAACTGGTGCTCTGAAGCTTGGAGCGCGGGCTCGTCGTGCGCCTGCTTGCAGGGGTTGTCTTCCTCCTTCTGCTTGCTCCGGGACTTAGGCGTTTTCCTGTTGGTGGTGCGCTGGTGGCTCGTGGTGGCTCGTGGTGGCTCGTGGTGGCTAGAGGATGACCCGAAGGAGGAGTCCGGCAGAGCTGTCGCCTGAGGAAGAAGATGAGCGGGAGCCAAAAGATGATTCATGATGAGGCTCTAGGGCTCCTTTTATAGACTCCTGGGGAAGACCATGGAGGGCACGCAGGTATAGGCTGTTCACAAATAGTATAGTTCGTGAATAATTCGAGATTCGATTCGTGAATATTCGATAAATATTCGTAATTTTCGAATCCGAATCTGAATTCGAATCCAAATTCGAATTCGAATAATTTTCGAATCCGAATCCGAATAAATTTATACCTATTCGAACTATTCGCGAATAGTTCGCGAATAATAAATTATTTCAATAAAAATACATATATCTAATTTTAATGAAAATACATATATTTTAATTTATTCATGACTCATGAGTTAGGCCAGTACAGTTGTACTGTCTGTCTGTCTGCATATATTATAATTTATAAATATATAATTTAATACATTCCTAAACCTAAACGGCTAAACCTCAGGCCATTCGCCGTCAGAGAACAGAGAAGCGGAAAACAGAAAACATAAAACATAGAAGCCCTAGCCATCCACCGTCACTTTTCCTCTTCCCATCCCCTGCTCTCGCCTCTCGCCGTCTCGCGTATCAGCTCTCAGCCTCTCAGGATCTCACTCTCTCCATCTTGTTGTACGAGAAGGCAGAAGCCCTAGCCGTTTCTCGCGTTCTCGCCGAACTCGCCCCGTTGGCCGTCGCATATTTTATTTGCTAGTACGTAAATCACCCATATTTTCTGATTTTATCAAGATTTGAGGGATTCCAGCGAGGGTTTTGATCGATGGCTTTCATCTAGAGCTTCCATTGCCTGTTCGTCTATGCGACTGTGTCACTGTGCGAGCACCTCCGCATCAAAGGGTTTCCATTGAGGGCTTTCATCGGCACTTCCGCAACTCGCTGCGGGTAACCCGCACCTCTGCAACTCCCTCTATTTCATCTTTTTTACGCCATTAGCAAATTTCAGCCGGTTTTCATTAGGGTTTCCATTAGCAAATTTCAGCCGGTTTGCAATAGGGTTTCCATTAACAAGTTTCAGTCATTTTTCATTAGCAAATTTCATTATCAATGATGTTCTTGTATTTTAACATATTATATGCATGTTCCAATGTCAGTAGGTACTTTACTAAGAACTATATACTTTAACATATTATATGCATGTTCCACTGTATTTTAATGTTCCGAATGTTATTCTAATCAATGATGTTCTTGTCACTTGTTTTTTTTGGTTCTGTGTATATGCATTCTAATCAAGATATTAGTAATACAATTGATGTTCAAATGGATGTAAATCAAGAGAACAATGAACTGATTTCTGAAGCATGTGATGAGGGTCAAGAGACTGAAAATCCTATGCAAGGCCGAAATAAAAGACAACTTAAATCTACTGTTTGGCAGGATTTTAAAACAATCACTATTGATGGAAAAGATAAACATCAATGCAATCATTGTGGTATAAAGCTTGCAAAACAGGCATCTGCTTGTACTTCACACTTGAAGAAACACTTAGAAATTTGCAAGGCTAGATTAAGATCCACCAAAAAGCAACAATTGCTAAACCTCGAGCCAAGTAATCTAAGTTCAAAAGAAAGTGTGAATGTTTGTGCACTTACTGATGGAAAATATGATCATGATAAGATGAGGCATGTCGTTGCTGAATGGGTTCTTATGCATGAGATTTCATTTAGCATGGTGGAAGACGAAGGCTTCAATCGTATGATGAGATGTGCTCAGTCACTGTGGGAGCGTATAAGTCGCTTCAAAGTAAAAAAAGATTGTGTTACTATTTATAATAATGAAAAAGCCAAACTTAAGAGGCTTTTAGATACAACAAGTAAGATGAGTTTGACAACTGATTTGTGGAAGTCAAAGAATCAAAAGATGGAATACATGGTCATAACTGTCCATTTCATTGATTCAAATTGGAAGTTGCAAAAGCGTGTGTTAAGTTTTGTGCATGTACCTCCTCCTAGACGTGGCATTGATATATGCAATGCAATCTACAATTGCTTAATGGAGTGGGGTGTAGAACACAAATTTATGTCAATCTCAATGGATAATGCTTCAGCAAATGATGTAGCTATGCATCATTTAAAACACAATTTTTCTAGAACCAGAAAATTGTTATGTGGAGGGAAGATATTTCATGTGAGATGTTGTGCACATATCTTGAACCTTATGGTTCAGGATGGGCTTGGACAAATTAAGGAAGTGATTCAAAATGTAAGAGAAAGTGTGCTTTATATTAATGCTAGTGATGCAAGATTGATTGACTTCTCGAAGATTGTGAAGACATTGTCCTTACCTACAAGAAAGCTTATTCTTGATTGCAAGACAAGATGGAATTCTACCTACCAAATGTTATCTACTGCAGTAGTTTTAAAGAATGCCTTTTCGATGTATAGTGATATGGATGATCATTTTAATACATGCCCGACTCAAGAAGAATGGGACAAGGTTGAGTTAGTTTGCGAAATTTTGGGGGTTTTTAATAGAACCACCAATTTAATTTCAGGAAGCGACTATCCAACTGCAAACTTATTCCTGCCAGAGATTTATGGGATTAAAATAATCTTGGATAGACAAGTTAGTGATGATCGTGCTTTTGTTCGAGACATGGTATTGAAAATGAAGTTAAAGTTTGATAAATATTGGGGAGATTGTAACATGTTGATGTCAATTGCATCTGTTTTGGACCCGAGATGGAAAATGAGAGCAATTGAATTTAGTTTTCCTAAGATCTACACTAACAATGAGGCGACAAAAAACATTGCAAAGGTTTGTGAGTTTTTTTATATATATAGTGAATTGCGTTAATTTAAATATTGTTTAAAACTACAAATTTTTTATTTTGCAATTTTAGGTACGGAGCATTCTAGTAGAAATTTATGCGGAATACGAAAGTATGCAAAGTGAAATTGTCGATGAAGCTAATTTTAGTACTGTTAATCCAAATGAAGGTGCGAGTTCCTCGAATGTTCCATCTTTGTCTCTCAATTCCACTGCACTAGGCTTTCATGAAATATGTGAGTATGTGAGAACTGTTGAGACAATTCCACCGGCCAAGTCAGAGCTTGGCTTGTACATTGAGGAAACATGCTTAATGCTAGATAGAGCTACATCGAGTTCATTTGATGCTTTGGCATGGTGGAAAGAAAATAGCATGAAATATCGAATATTATCAAAGATGGCAAGAGATATTTTAGCCATACCTATTACCACTGTGGCCTCCGAAGCTACATTTAGTGCTGGAAGTCGTATAATTGATACATATCGTGCCTCATTAGCTCCCGAAACTGTACAAATATTAATTTGTGGTGGAGATTGGACTCGAAGAACCTATGGAGTTAAGAAGAAATTCAAGGTAAGAAACTTGTTTATAGCGTATTGTAGTTTGTTATTCTATCATAATTTACTTATGCATTAATATTCATCTTCTTATCATATAGGTTGAAAAGGAAGGAATGCAAATTGATCTTCCAGGTATATTTTTTCGTTAATTGATCTATCATTAAAAGATCTATGAAGATTGTTCTTCAAATAATATATTCATTTTTTCAGTTCTAAAAGGAAATGAATGAACTGTTGGCGCAGAAATTTATTGAGTTATAAATATTTAGGGTAAGAACGATGTCCAAATAACATTTCATTCATCTACATACATTTTAATTGACCTAACCTACAAAATTTGCATTGCAGATTTGCTAGGATACAAGATTGATCATGAATGACATGATGATAAATCCGTCCTTTTGTATTTCTTTGAAAGTCTTGAACTCATGATATATTTTTATTCTCATTTTTCATGCAAGGGTCAAGCATATTGTGACTTGTGAGATGATCAGATGAGTATTGGAGATGTGTGATATCTTTTTACTGCATGCTGCTATGTTAGAACTTAGAACTTAGAACAAGAGGTTGTATTTGTTGTTTTTTATTGTCAATTATAATTGTCAATTGTGCGCTGATTTGACGACAATTTTCAATTGAACATGTTAACATTTAGATGAGAGGCTTTCTAAAATAATAATAATTTCTGAGTTATCACCAAATTGCATTCTTTTTTATTACAAATCGAGAATCTCATGTTTACAATTTACATGTATTTGAAATAAAAATTCGAATTCGAATTCGAATCCGTGTTCGAATCCGAATTCGAACCCGAATTCGAATACAAAATTCTATGTCGAATCCGAATCCGAATATTCGAACGAATCCGAATCCGAATCCGAATCTCTGCATTCTATGTGAAATTTGGATTCGTTTGAACAACTATTCGATTCGATTTGATTCGTGAACAGCCCTACGCAGGTATGAGCGGGCAGCTTTCCTTGATTGGCCCGGGGTGCACCGAGCCCCGTGCATGCAGGTATGCACGGGCGGCTTTCCTTGATTGGGCGCGTGGTGTGCACTTGTTTTTGTGCATAGTTTGGGCAAACCTGACCCCCTTTTATCTTGGCATTGTGCAGGTCTCGAAATGCTCTTCTGGTCTGATGCGTTTGTGCTCCTCTTTAACCAAAGACGGTGTGGAGATTTGGAGGAGGAAATATGTGCTTCCTGCTAGTTTAGAGGTGAGGATCCCACGTGCCGAGGAGCGAGTCCAAAATCCTCCTCGTGGTTGGCTGACGATTTGCGAGGTTTCTCTGAGGTCCGACTTCCGATTCCCGCTGTGCGAGGAGGTGATTGAGATCTTGAAGTTCTGTGGGGTGACAATTTCATAATTTATCCATGTTGGAGTTGCCTGAATTATGCGCTTAGCAGCATTCTTTCGCGAGCATGGAGGACGGCTTTCCTTGGAGCAGTTTCCGGATTAGTGTGATGTTCGCTCCGACGGCGGCGAGCGGGTGGAGGTTCACAGCAACAAAAGTTGGTTGGAGTTTGAGGCTCGAAAAGATCGTCGACATGGGAACACCCTGTTTGGGTATGTTAGGAATTCGTGGGGCCTTCCCGAGGCGTGGGACACACTGTCGGACTGTTGTCGCCGAATGAGGGGGAAGGAACGAGAATTCTCTCCGGTGCTTGGGTTTTCAGAGCCTCGTGAACTATCCAATCGTCTCTTTAATATTTTTGTCTACGTGGAAGAGAAGCGCCTGCTGCGGTGTGGTATTTCTTCGGATGCAGCTCAGATTGTTGGGACTTATCAGGAGGGAGGACGAAAAACGAAAGTTGTGGCGGCCCCTCCTGGCGACCTTGATATGGTGGTGGCAGCGACCCCTTTTGATGTATATCCTGAGTCGACTCCCGAGGTGCAGATACTTGCGTCCCCAGTTCCTCAGGTGTCCTCGGAGGCGGTGACCCCTCGGATGTCCTCTTCCTTGAGGGCAATGAGTGATGCTGTAAGTGTCTTGGCTTGTTTTGGAGATTTTTTTATCTTCATTATTTGGTGCTAACTTCCGCTTTTTTCTTTGTGCAGATAGAGACTCAAGCCCAGATTGCGGTAACCTGGAATGACCACTATGTGAGTCTGAAGTACGGGTATCTTGCCCTTCAGGAGAAGCTCTGGTTGATGTCGAGCTCGCTTGCCTCCTTGAAGGAGGAACATGATCGGGACATTGCGCGGTTTCGCCGGACCGAGTCGGTGCTGAAGTTCGAGCTAAAGGACGCACGTGCGGATTTGGAGGTGAAGAAAACTCTGGTGGAGAGGACCACCCAGATGTTTAAGCACTAGAAGGAGGAGACTTTGGGTTTGCAGACCCAATTGCAGGCGGTGCGGGAGGAGAGCACCGACCTTGAGACTCAGCTATGGGCGGCGAAGGCCCAAGTGGAGATGTTGTCCTCTGATAGCCATGTGTTGGAGCTGAAGGCCGCAGGACTTGTAGAATACCTGGAATCATTGGACTACATGCAGGACCGTAGTTTGATTGCAAATGAGGTTCGTGATGAGATTTGGTCCAAGGAGGTGGAGCCCCAAATGGACGATGTTCGTGAGCTGGCGCTCCGGCACGGTGTTTCGAAGGCCCTCCGCCTGGTTAGCAAGAGTTTGGGATGTGAGACATCCGGCCTCAGCTTTGCAGATGTCTCCGAAGACGAGTGTTCGGGCTCAAATGATGAGTAGTAGCTTTTTATTCTTGCAGCTGTGTATTTGCATTTTGTTGTTTAGTTTGTCGTACTCTATTCTGCCTTTTATTCAGCATTTGTCGTTATTACCCTCAGGCGCTGATTGTCCTTTTTTGGATCATTCCAGTTGTTTTGTTATGACATTATTCTTTGCATGCCATCTTAGTTATTTCGTCTGCACGGCTCTGGTCCATGGCTTTGTTTGCTCGTCTCTAGTCCGCGGCTTAGTTTGTACGACTCAAGTCCGCGGCTTTGTTTGTGTGGCTCTAGTCCAGGGCTTAACTTGCACGGCACTGGTCCGCAGCTTTATTTGTGTGGCTCTAGTCCACGACTTAGTTTGAACGGCTCAGGTTCGTGGCTTTGTTTGCGTGGATCTAGTCCACATATTTGTTTGCGCGAGGGTTGCTCGTGGCTTCTTCGTGAGGGGGTAGGCCCCCACGGGGTTACACGAGTCAAGCTCGCGGCTTAGGTTGCGCGAGGGCTATTTGCGGCTTCTTCGTGAGGGGAGCAGGCCCCCATGGGGTTGTGCGAGTTAGGCTCGCGGCTTAGGTTGCACGAGGGCGGCTCGCGGCTTCTTCGTAAGGGAGCAGGCCCCTACGGGGTGCTTGAGTCAGGCTCGCGGCTTAGGTTGCACGAGGGCTGCTTGCGGCTTCTTCGTGAGGGGGGCAGTCCCCCACGGGGTGCACGAGTCAGGCTCGCGGCTTAGGTTGCACGAGGGCTGCTCGCGGCTTCTTCGTGAGGGGGGCAGGCCCCTACGGGGTTACGCAAGTCAGGCTCGCGGCTTAGGTTGCACGAGGGCTGATCGCGGCTTCTTCGTGAGGGGGGCAGACCCCCACGGGGTTGTGCGAGTCAGGCTCGCGGCTTAAGTTGCATGAGGGTTGCTCGCAACTTCTTCGTGAGGGGGGCAGGCCCCCACGGGGTGCACGAGTCAGGCTGGGGGCTTAGGTTGCACGAGGGCTGCTCGCGGCTTCTTCGTGAGGTGGCCAGGCCTCTACTGGGTGCGCGAGTCAGGCTCGCGGCTTAGGTTGCACGAGGGCTGCTCGCGGCTTCTTCGTGTGGGGGGCAGGCCCCAATGGGGTTGTGCAAGTCAGGCTCACGGCTTAGGTTGCACGAGGGCTGCTCGCGGCTTCTTCGTGAGGGGGGGGGGGGGGGGGGCAGGCCCCCACAGGGTTACGCGAGTCAGGCTCGCGACTTAGGTTGCACGAGGGCTGCTCGCGGCTTCTTCTTGATGGGGGCATGCCCCACGGGATGCTCGAGTCAGGCTCGTGGCTTAGGTTGCACGAGGGCTGCTTGCGGCTTCTTTGTGAGGGGGACAGGCCCCCACGGGGTACGCGAGTCGGGCTCGCGGCTTAGGTTGCACGAGGGCTGCACACGGCTTCTTCGTGAGGGGGGCAGGCCCCCACGGGGATTTATGAATGTGTCATCTTCCCTGTTCGAATAGACAAGATTTGCAGCAACATAAAGTAACATTTGAATAAGGATAACTTGCGCGGGATCAGGCCCGCGGCTTACACACATCATAGAGTCTTTTTGTCAATAAGAAATGTGTTACACAGTTTAGAAAACATAAAGCAAGAAATCATTGATAAAATCGGCGCATGTTCTACGCGTTCCAAGTGCGGGGAAAAGTCTTTCCTTCGGCGGTCCATAGCTTGTATGTCCCTGGTTTTATCATTGTTGTGATGATGAAGGGACCTTCCCATGCAAGTGAGAGCTTGTCTCCTTGCATCCCTTTGTTGGCGGCCTCTACGGAGCGGAGGACCAAGTCTCCAACGTTGATCGATCGGGGCCTCATCTTGCGATTGTAGTATCAAGCTATCAGTTGTTGGTAGGCCACAGCGCGAAGGGCTGCTTCCTCGCGGACTTCAGGGACCAAATCCAAGTTGTCTCTAAGTGCTTCATCATTCTTCTCGAGGTTGAAGTTGGAAACCCGGGGGCTTGGAACGCCGATGTCGATCGGGATGGTGGCTTCGGCGCCGTAACAGAGATTGTACGGTGTTTCTCCTGTGGGAGTCCTTTCGGTGGTTCGGTATGCCTATAGCACGCTGGGGAGTGCATCGACCCAGTGCCCCCGAGCATCCTGAAGTCGCATCTTCAACCCTTTTCAAATAGTTCGATTAGTCACCTTAATCTGCCCATTGGTTTGCGGATGTGACAGCCGTGTGTCGCAACTTGATCTTCAGATCTTCGCATAGCTTTGTGAAGGACCTTCCTGTGAACTGAGTACCGTTGTCAGTGATAATGATTGCAGGGATTCCAAATCGGCAAACCATGTTATTCCACACAAACTATTTTGCATTCTCCTCGGTGATCTTGGCCAACGGCTCTGCTTCCACCCACTTATTGAAATAATCGATGGCCATTATGAGGAACTTCCTTTGCCCCGAAGCTTGAGGTAGAGGGCCAAGAAGTTCTATTCCCCACTGTGCAAATGGCCACGCTCCTTGGAGCACAGAGAGGGCGACATGAGGTTGTCGTGGGACGTTGGCGTGCAGTTGACAACTCTTACACTGTTGAACGAAGTCGGTCGATTCCTTCTTCATAGTGGGCCAGTAGAAACCTTGACGTAAGATTTTTGTGCCAAGGCCTTTCCTCCTAAGTGCTCATCGCACACCCCTTCGTGGACTTCCCGCAAAGCATACTCAACGTCTCATTTTGTTACGCACTTTAGGTATGGTCCTGATAAAGATCGCTTGTATAATTCTCCATTGATCAACACAAAGGTGGTTGCTCGCATCCTCAAGCGTCGTGCTTCTGTTTGGTCTTCCGGCAATTGCTGGTGCTTCAGGTAGGTAACCAATGGACTAATCCATGATTCTTTTGGCTCGTCGATCTCTACTATCTCCCATGATCCTTGGATAATGGGAAATGTTGAAATTTGTGAAGTGGAAGTGGGTGACGGGACAGGCCGCGCGGCCTGTGCGGACAGCTTTGGCGGACTGGGCGGACTGGGCGGACTGTGGGTTGCGGCCTGGTGAAAAGTCTGGTGAGCCGGCTGTGTTCTGAGCGGGTTGTTGCATGGAGTCCGCGGTTTGGTGCGGCCTGGTATCTGCGGATAGAGAGGCTTGCGGACTGGTGCTTTGCTCAGTGGTCGCGGGTGCAAGTTTGCGCTGTTGGCGGGTTGGTTCAAGTTCGCGGGAAGCCTTGCGAACTGGTGTGTCCGCGGTTGGGGCTGTTGCGGACTGGGCCTTGAGCTTGGCTGAGGCCTTGTCGAGCTCAGGTGTTACAGCAGGTCTTGCTGTGGAGACCGGTTGGCGGACTGATGTTTGGAGTCCGGCTTGGTGCTACTGCATTGGACAAGTGCGAGGAGCTCGCGGACTGGTTGCGGTCTGTGCTAGGGTGTTTGGCGGACGGGACTTTGTGTCCGCCATGCTCGCACTGGCCCTTGATGGTTTTGGACTTGGTCACACTTGGTGTCAAGTTCATGGTGTCCGCCGTATCCGCCAAGTCCGCTGTGACCGGGCGGACTGTTGCTGTTTGCCTTTGGTCGTGGACTTGTGGCGGATTGAGGTGTGGGTCTTGCGGACTGCCTCGGGTTGGTGCGGACTGCCATTGAAGAGGGTGCTGTCCTGAAGCAGTTGGAGCTTTGCGGGCTGGTGCCTTGTCCACTTAGCTTGGGCGGACTGGAGAGGGTTCGTCATTGGTTGTCTTGCTCCTGGCGGTTTCCCTTGGTGACTGGCTAAGTCCTCGCGGACTGAGCGGATGGTCGTTTGTATTCGCGCGGGCTGGGGCGGTGTCGCTATCTCATGGGCGGTGACCACACTCCTCATTCGGCCTATAAATAGGACCCCCCTGGCACATCTACAGTAACCTAAGTAACGTGAGTGAACAGTAAATTGGGTTGGGCGAGTGCTGCGGTCTGTGTTTTTCAGTCCGCGCGAATTGTTTCAGGCTGACGGTTTGCTGTGTGCAGGTCGCGCGGACAACTTCAAGGAGCCAGGAGTTTGGCTGTGACTTCGGTCAGTGCTTGGAAGTGTGCGGTCTCTGCGGACTCAGCAGGAGGTCGCTCTGCGGCTTGTCAGTTCTGTTTCAACTTTCCCAGCTTCAATAACCTGTCCGCCGGCTTCAGGCGGGTAGGGGAGTTCCTCAGTTCGGGTTCAGCAGGAGGCGAATAACGGTCTGTCCGCGCGGCCTCGCGGCTTCGGCGGACTCCGTGGTATTCGGCGGATTGCAGCATAGCTTGGGCGAGCTCAGCGGTCTCGGCGGTCTCGGCGACCTCGCGGTCTCGGCGGACTGGAGTGCTGTCCGCCCGGCTTGATTTTTGGTTTCTTCTGTTTACAGCTGTAATACTAGCGAAATCATGTCTCGCTATGTATGCCTCGGATTGTAAAGAAGTGAATGCATAATAAGATCTTCTTGTGCTTCCATTGTTTTGTTGGGTGCAACCTCTAGTCCTTGGGTTTCCGCAGGTTCAGCGTGCGAACTGGGTAGTTCCGAAGATATTAATTTGGTGTTTGGGCTATCTTGCTGACCACGTTGAGAAAATTTAACATGGTATCAGAGCCAGGTTTCTGAGGTTGCGGAGGTTCAGTTGCGTGAGCGGAGGTCAGCCAGTGTTGTTACTCAGTGATTGAGTGGTGATCAACCTGTGTTGTTGCTCGGAGCTGCTGAAGGGTACCAACAGGTGGTTGCAATGGAAGGAAGCTTAGCAAGAGGTCTGGGCATTGAACTCTTAACGCCGACTAACTATAAAAAGTGGAAGTCGTGCATGAAGAGTTATCTTCTAGGCGAGGAGTTGTGGAAAGTCGTCGGTGGAGACGACAGACAAGAAGTAACTGCTGCTTTCGGTACTGCTGAACAGGTGAGGCTCTGGAGAAGAACTAATGCTAAGGCAGAGTTCGTTCTGAAGAGAGCTGTCTCTCCGGAACTGTTTGATCACATCATTGGGTGTGAGTCGGCTGCTGATATTTGGACAACCATTGATGAGTTGTTCAATAGGAAGAATGTGGCGCGGCTTCAGTTCCTGGAGAATGAGTTGGCCAGGGCAACTCAGGGAGACCTTTCCATCTCCAGATACTTCTTAAAGATGAAGAGCTTGTGTGCTGAGCTGTCGGCACTGGATCCTGATGAGCCTATATCTGAGGCAAAGATGAAAAGACACATTTTCCGCGGCTTGCGGAAGGAGTATGTGGCCTTTGTTACATCTGTTCAAGGGTGGGCTACTCAGCCGTCGTTGCTGGAGCTGGAGAATCTGCTTGCCTCGCAGGAGAGCTTAGCAAGGCAGATGGCTGGAGTGAGTCTGAATCAGGAAGGCAGCGAGGCTCTCTTCTCAGGCAAGAAGAAGGGATGGGAAGGGAAGAAGAAGAAGAAGGTGCAGGCCGCTGGTGAGAAGGAGACTTCAACTTCGTATCCGCCGGAGAGGAGCAATGCTCCTAAGGACTGGAAGAAGAATCTGAAGTGCTACCGGTGTCATCAGCGAGGGCACTTCAAGCGGGACTGCAAGGTCAAACTGCAGCCTGGGCATGCTGCGGGAAAGGAGGAAGCTTGCTCGCGAAGTGAAGAAGCAGAATGGGGAGGAGCTTTCATGACGGGCACTTGTGTCCGGGCCTTATC
Source organism: Platanthera guangdongensis (assembly GCA_039583875.1). Lineage (NCBI taxonomy): Eukaryota > Viridiplantae > Streptophyta > Magnoliopsida > Asparagales > Orchidaceae > Platanthera > Platanthera guangdongensis. Next base: position 2,546,840 of record CM077162.1, on the reverse strand, counting down.
TGCTGAGGACTTCAACAGCGAGTGGATCATTGACTCTGGGTGTGGTCATCACCTCACCGAAGACAAGTCGAAGTTCACCTCCATGCAGGCTTACTCAGGTAATGAAGCTATTATCACTGCTGATAATACTGTTTATGCAGTAGAGAAGGAGGGGGTCGTGTCTTTGGGTAGTGATCAGGGGCCACTCACGTTAAGGAGTGTGTATCACGCGCCGGGCATGAAGAAGAACCTCTTCTCGGTGACCAACGCAGTGGACGCTGGGTATCACGTTCTGTTTGGGCCAACAGACGTGAGGTTCCTTCGCAACATATCAGCGGTGAAGGCTGATGTTGCTCATGTTGGGAGGAGGGTGAAGAACTTGTTTGTTCTTTCCACCAGTGCCTATATTGATAAGATGAGAGCCAATGATAGTGCGGCTATCTGGCATGAGAGGCTGGGGCATGTTGGCATGGACAAGCTAAAGGCAATGGCGAGTAGAAGTCTGGTGAGGGGGTTGCCGATGTTGTCCTCCTTTGGTGATGGGCATGTTTGTGCGGGCTGTCAATACGGTAAGGCACATCGCCTTCCGTTTGATAAATCTCAAACAAGGAGCAAGAAACCATTGGAGTGTATTCATGGCGACCTGATGGGACCGACTGTTACTGCCAGCCTTGGTGGAAGCAAATACATGCTTGTCTTGGTTGATGACTACTCAAGGTATACTTGGGTGTACTTCTTAAAGGAGAAGTCGGAAGCTTTTCATTTGTTCGTGGAGTTCAAGGAGTTGGTAGAAGGCCGGCTTGGCTTGCGGATTAAGAAGTTTAGAACTGATAACGGGGGGGAGTTTGTCTCCTCCGAGTTTTCTAACTTCTGCAGGAAGCACGGGATCCAACGGGAGCTTACATGTGCTCACACTCCACAACAAAATGGGGTAGCGGAGCGGAAGATCCGTCATTTGACGGAAACCTGCAAATGCTGGCTGCATGCGAAAGATATCCCGAGGTCCTTTTGGGCGGAGGGAATGTCTTGTGCTGCATATGTTATCAACCGGATGCCACTCAGCCCTATCAACATGAAGACTCCCATTGAGCTGTTGCTGAAGGAGAAGCCGAGTGTTGGACACCTTCGGGTGTTCGGTTCAACTTGCTACGTGCATGTCCCGGATGCTTCACGGACAAAGCTGGATGCGAAGGCAAGGAAACTTGTCTTTGTTGGCTATGATGAGCGGAAGAAGGGATGGAAGTGCATGGACCCTGTGACGAAGAAGTTCGTGGTGTCAAGAGACGTTGTCTTTGATGAGCTAACGTCATATGGAGGTGGCTCGGTGGAGCCTACCGGAAGTAGCAAGGTTGAGGAAGCACCGGTGGAGGATGCTGAAGGCTTGGAAGAGGAGCTTGCTGTTTCACCAGCAGCTCCTGTTGCTTCGAACTCCGAGGCTGAGCCTTCTGGCTCAGGAAGCAGGGGGAGCACTGCTCAATGCTTGCCCCAGGTAGGAGTGGAGCCTGAAGAAGCAACGGAAGCCATGAGCAAGGAGCCGTGTCTTCGGAGATCGAAGAGGGTGGTTAAGCCACCGACTCGGTAATGTGATGGGAATGCAGTGAGCTTTGTCTCCTGCTTCTTTGCGGGTCCTCTGGATGAGCGAGAGCCTGCAAGCTTCAACGAGGCCACTGGAGTGAAGGAGTGGGAAGGTGCCATGAAGGAAGAGATTGATGCTCTGAAAAAGAATGAAACCTGGGACCTTGTGCCCAAGGTTGATGGCATTACTCCGGTTACTTGCAAGTGGGTATATAAATTGAAGAAGAAGGCTGATGGGAGCATTGATCGTTTCAAGGCTCGCCTGGTCGCTAGAGGATTCTCACAGCAGTATGGAGAAGACTATGAGGAGACATTCAGTCCAGTTGCGAAGATGACGTCTGTAAGAGTGGTGATCGCCTTGGCTGCTTGCAAGGGATGGAGGTTGTGGCAACTTGATGTGAAGAATGCTTTTCTTTACAGAGAGATTGACAAGGACATCTTCATGGATCAGCCGCTTGGTTTCGTCTCTGAGAAGCATCCGGACTATGTCTGCAAACTCAGGAAGGCTCTCTATGGGTTGAAGCAGGCTCCTCGAGCGTGGTATGGGAAGATTGCAGAGTACCTGCAGTTCTGTGGATACCTGGCTTCTAACTCGGATTCTAGCTTGTTCGTCAAGAAGAAGGGAGAGCTAAGAGTCTTGGTCCTGCTGTATGTGGATGATATGATCATCACAGGAAACTCGGAGGAGGAAGTAGCAAGGCTCAGGGGAGAGCTTGCTATACGCTTCGAGATGAAAGACTTGGGAGAGTTGCATCACTTTCTTGGTCTGGAAGTGGAGAGGAAGGAGTGCGGGGTTCTCATTAGCCAGAAAGGGTATGCTGATCGCATTGTGAAGCGGTTTGGCATGGGCGAAGGGAAGAAGTGCTCTACTCCACTGGAACCTGGGCTAAAGCTTCGACGAGATGAGGGAAGGGTGCTTAATGATCCCTTGGTGTTCAGGGCTCTTGTTGGGAGCTTGATCTATCTGACGATTACAAGGCCGGATATAACTTATGCTGTTGGCCGAGTAAGTCGGTATATGGCTGAACCAAGGCAATCTCATCTAGTGGCGGCGAAGGGGATTCTGAAGTATGTCAAGGTGACTTCTGAGATGGGACTCCTCTATGGAAGGGATGCGGAGTTTGCATTGCTCGGGTATACGGATGCTGACTATGGCGGTGATTCGGATGATCGAAGGTCTACTTCAGGTTATGTGTTCACTTGCGGTTCAGCTAGCATCTCGTGGTGTAGCAAGAAGCAGGACTCGGTGTCGGTTTCAACCACGGAGGCGGAGTATAAGGCTTCTGCCTTGGCTGCTCGGGAAGCCGTTTGGTTGAGGAGGCTTATAGAGGATGTTCATGAAGAAGTGCAAGGGCCTACTTTACTCCGGGGTGACAATGAGAGTGCTCTCAAACTGGTAAACAATCCAGTGTGTCACGCTAGGACCAAGCATATTGAGATTGATCACCACTTCATTAGGGAGAAGGTGTTGGAGGGGTCTCTGCTGGTCGGGCATGTTCGGAGTGAAGATAATCTTGCTGACATCTTCACGAAGCCGCTGTCGAAGGGGCCCTTTGAACGCTTGCGCAGCTTGCTGGGCTTGGTCACCACTTCTCACTTCAAGGGGGAGTGTTGAAATTTGTGAAGTGGAAGTGGGTGACGGGACAGGCCGCGCGGCCTGTGCGGACAGCTTTGGCGGACTGGGCGGACTGGGCGGACTGTGGGTTGCGGCCTGGTGAAAAGTCTGGTGAGCCGGCTGTGTTCTGAGCGGGTTGTTGCATGGAGTCCGCGGTTTGGTGCGGCCTGGTATCTGCGGATAGAGAGGCTTGCGGACTGGTGCTTTGCTTAGTGGTCGCGGGTGCAAGTTTGCGCTGTTGGCGGGTTGGTTCAAGTTCGCGGGAAGCCTTGCGAACTGGTGTGTCCGCGGTTGGGGCTGTTGCGGACTGGGCCTTGAGCTTGGCTGAGGCCTTGTCGAGCTCAGGTGTTACAGCAGGTCTTGCTGTGGAGACCGGTTGGCGGACTGATGTTTGGAGTCCGGCTTGGTGCTACTGCATTGGACAAGTGCGAGGAGCTCGCGGACTGGTTGCGGTCTGTGCTAGGGTGTTTGGCGGACGGGACTTTGTGTCCGCCATGCTCGCACTGGCCCTTGATGGTTTTGGACTTGGTCACACTTGGTGTCAAGTTCATGGTGTCCGCCGTATCCGCCAAGTCCGCTGTGACCGGGCGGACTGTTGCTGTTTGCCTTTGGTCGTGGACTTGTGGCGGATTGAGGTGTGGGTCTTGCGGACTGCCTCGGGTTGGTGCGGACTGCCATTGAAGAGGGTGCTATCCTGAAGCAGTTGGAGCTTTGCGGGCTGGTGCCTTGTCCACTTAGCTTGGGCGGACTAGAGAGGGTTCGTCATTGGTTGTCTTGCTCCTGGCGGTTTCCCTTGGTGACTGGCTAAGTCCTCGCGGACTGAGCGGACGGTCGTTTGTATTCGCGCGGGCTGGGGCGGTGTCGCTATCTCATGGGCGGTGACCACACTCCTCATTCGGCCTATAAATAGGACCCCCCTGGCACATCTACAGTAACCTAAGTAACGTGAGTGAACAGTAAATTGGGTTGGGCGAGTGCTGCGGTCTGTGTTTTTCAGTCCGCGCGGATTGTTTCAGGCTGACGGTTTGCTGTGTGCAGGTCGCGCGGACAACTTCAAGGAGCCAGGAGTTTGGCTGTGACTTCGGTCAGTGCTTGGAAGTGTGCGGTCTCTGCGGACTCAGCAGGAGGTCGCTCTGCGGCTTGTCAGTTCTGTTTCAACTTTCCCAGCTTCAATAACCTGTCCGCCGGCTTCAGGCGGGTAGGGGAGTTCCTCAGTTCGGGTTCAGCAGGAGGCGAATAACGGTCTGTCCGCGCGGCCTCGCGGCTTCGGCGGACTCCGTGGTATTCGGCGGATTGCAGCATAGCTTGGGCGAGCTCAGCGGTCTCGGCGGTCTCGGTGACCTCGCGGTCTCGGCGGACTGGAGTGCTGTCCGCCCGGCTTGATTTTTGGTTTCTTCTGTTTACAGCTGTAATACTAGCGAAATCATGTCTCGCTATGTATGCCTCGGATTGTAAAGAAGTGAATGCATAATAAGATCTTCTTGTGCTTCCATTGTTTTGTTGGGTGCAACCTCTAGTCCTTGGGTTTCCGCAGGTTCAGCGTGCGAACTGGGTAGTTCCGAAGATATTAATTTGGTGTTTGAGCTATCTTGCTGACCACGTTGAGAAAATTTAACAGGAAAGGTAATCTCTTCTACTTGGAGCCTCTTTGTCTGGTACTGAGAAGGTGACGTGGCCAACTTTGACAGGGCATCCGCTCTGGAATTCTGTTCCCTAGGGATGTGAAGGAGCTGAACTTGCGGTATCCTGAGAAGGAGGGATTTTACAAGTACGAGATACTGGGCTAGCTGCTCGTTTTTCACCTCGTAATCCCCCTCTACTTGGGAGACAATGAGTTGAGAGTCAGAGTAGACTACCAACCCCTTGACGCGGCAGTCGATGGAGAGCCTGGGTCCTGCAATCAAAGCTTCGTACTTGGCGACATTGTTGGTGGCGGGGAACTTTAATCGGAGCCCATACTCCAAAGTGATAAGCTCTGGGCTTATAAGAAGCAATCCCGCTCCCGCCCCTTCGAGCCCCGACGCTCCATCGACGTACATGGTCCACTGCTAATCGGGTTTGACTTGCGTGCTTTCTATCTCCGCTGGTAGGGTATTTTCAACAACAAAATATGCCAGGACTTGCGACTTGATGACGTGTCATGGCAAGAAGTGGATGTTGAATTTGCCTAATTCGACTACCTACTTGACCAATCGGCCGAACGCTTCTGGTTTCTGAAGGATTGTGCGGAGAGGTAGTTCGGTCAATACTTTGACTGTATGGGCTTGGAAGTAGGGACGAAGCTTCCTGGCTGAGAAAACGAGAGCTAGAGCTGTCTTATCTGCTGCTGGGTACCGAGTTTCTGCATCTGAGAGGATCTTACTGAGGTAGTAGATGGGGTGCTGGATTCCTCCTTAATCCCTTACCAACACAGAGCTTAGCGCCACATGTGTGACAGTGAGGTACAAGAAAAGTGTTTCTCCAGGTACAGGCTTTGACATAAGCAGAGGGGAGGACAAGTACTATTTCAAAGCCTCGAAGGTGACCTGGCACTCGTCCATCCACTGGAACCTCATGGTCTTGGCTCCTTTGAGAACCATAAAGAACAGGAGATACTTATCCCCAGTCCGTGCCAAGAAACAGGAGAGTGCTATAATTCTCCCATTCAACCGATGCACTTCTTTGAGGGAGCGAGGTGGTGACATTTGCTCGAGGGTCTTGATCTTTTCAGGGTTGGCTTCTATTCCTCGCTGTGTTACCATGAATCTTAAGAACTTTCTAGATGTAACTCCGAATGCACATTTACTGGGGTTGTGCCGCATGCCATACTGGCAGAGGATTCTGAAACACTTCTCAAGGTCTAGCTTCCAGGTGATCCTCCCGGCGAATGCCCTTAACGAGAATATCGTCCACATACACTTCCATAGACTTGCCAATGAGTTCCTTGAAAACCTTGTTCATAAGCCGTTGCTAGGTTGCTCCCGCGTTTTTGAGCCCAAAGGGCATTACTTTGTAGCAGTAGGTTCCTTTATCAGTTCGAAATGTCGTGTGCTCTTCCTCTGCAGGATTCATTCGGATCTGGTTGTAGCCGGAGTAGGCGTCCATGAAGCTGAGGAGTCGATGTCTGGCGGTCAAATCGACTAACTGATTGATCCTTGGAAGGGGGAAGCTATCTTTCGGGCAGGCTTGGTTGAGATTGGTGCAATACACACACATCCTCCACCTCCCGGAAGACTTCTTCACCATGACGACGTTGGCTAGCCAGGCAGGGTACTCAACCTCCCGGATGAACTGAGCATCGAGGAGCTTTTGTACCTCCTCCTTAATTGCTTGGAGCCATTTTGGAGCAAAGTTTCGCTTCTTTTGGATGACTGATTTGCAAGCTGGGTTTATGTTGAGGGAATGTTGGATGATAAGAGGATCTATGTCAGGCATATACTCGGGAGCCCAGGCAAAGATATCATTGTTCCTACAAAGATACGTTGTCAGCTCTTCCTTTTCCTGTTGTGGCAGGAGGGAGCCAAGATGGATGGTGCGAGCAGGAGCAGTTGGCGACAGTGGGACTTCGACCAACCCTTCGATAGGCATTCCCCACTGCAGGATCGCCTCGTCACGCAGATCGAAGTCATCTATATTCAGAGCTGTGTCTTTGTCGGGTTGTGCCTGCTTCGAGTATCAGGTTCGGGCAGCCTCCTGGTTCCCACGTACGTCTCTGATCCCTCCAGCAGTTGGGAATTTCATCGTGGGATGGGGAATTGAGGGAATGGCCTTAAAAATGGACTGGACAAGTCTTCCGAAGATTGCATTGTAGGCTGAGCTTGTGGCCACCACAACGAACTGGACCTCATGCGTTGCCTGCCTTGGGAACTGTCCCATAGTAACTGGTAAGGTAATCGTTCCCAGTACCTGGACTGGATGGTTGTCGAATCCGTACACTGGCCCTACCGCTGGTGTCAGATGCTGCTTGGAGAGCTTCATGTTCTGAAGGGTGGAGGAGAATAGTATGTCGACTGAGCTTCCGTTGTCGACGAGAATTCGCTTGGCATTGTAGAAGGGCTCCCCAATCCCGGCGCTGCTCACGAGAGGATCTTGGTGAGGTGTTCGGAGTCCGACGAGGTCCTCATCTCCGAAGGTTATGGTGGCGTCCTGTTTGCATTTCTTATCCTCATGTACGCTCCCCTGTGCGCATACTGAGGGTATTTGTGTAACGCCTCCAGTCGTCACATGGAATATAACGATGGGTCCGGTCGAGGCCCCACGCCATATTTCACAGACAAGCGGCAGAATTACACGTGGAAATCAAACTCTATTTGTACCCTAACACAAAACATTCTAGCGCAGCATTTTAAGTTGAACTCAGCTCAATGAATGTCCACTATATACAAACTTCACATTTATATATCAAATCAGGAATGTATACAACACACACACCCATGACCTTATGGCCTTACAGGTTCCTCTTTACACAAATACATTTTCGTACATCGGCATGTAGGCCGGCCACACATGAAATCCAACCACGATTCGCACGGCCTTCGAGGGCCTTTAGCAGCAAGCATCCATTCTGCTCAAATCAATTCAATCCTTAGCACCTGCAAGTAGTCATCCACCCAAAAGCGGCAAACAAAGTAACGGTCAGCTTTAGCTGACCAATTATAACGACCCTATCCCTTACCCGGGGCAGTGGTTCCTTCCCTGTATGCATTGCCATCACAAGCTATCAATCTACCAATCACAAACATATCACAAACGCCGGTATCCACCAGACGCTCTGTGCACTCAGGGCACCTTTTTGGTGTACCGGGTATCCCAGCTGTACACCGCCGATTCGAGGCTCTTCACTTGTTGGTTGGCCGGTTCCATCCTAGTCCACCAATCTCCCTGTTGGAGACATTCCGTCCATACCACTCAGAGGTACTACCTCACGACATCCATAAACAACCAGAGCAGATCGACCCACCCTAGTGGTGTAGCAAGCCGGGTTTAACGAGGCTCCCAAGGCATTACCACCAATCGACCCCTCATCTAGTTCCTGATCGACCCACCCTTGTGGTGCAGCAAGCCGGGTTAACTCGGCTCCCCATGTTGGGTACACTGTTAATATATAACAGATTTGGAAAAGCCTCGTCTTAATCAATGATATACATCAATTTGCATTTGATGTATGTTTGAGTTTCATTGTGCATGTTTAAGAATTGGAAGAAAATTTTTTAAGTACAAGTGTCGACACTTGTGAAGAATTGTGTCGACACCTAAAGAAGAAGCTGAGTCGACACTCAGACTTGTGTCGACACCTGAGCCAGGAGTTATGTTGACACTGAAATCAGAAGCTCTGTCGACACCCAGGAGTTATGTTGACACTAAAAGCAGAAGCTGTGTCGACACCGAGGAGTTATGTCGACACTGAAAGCAGAAGCTGTGTCGACAGCCAGGAGTTATGTCGACACTGAAAGCAAAAGCTGTGTCGACACCCAGGAGTTATGTTGACACTGAAAGCAGAAGCTGTGTCGACACCCAGGAGTTATGTCGACATTGGAAGCAGAATTGTGTCGACACACAGGACTTGTGTCGACACATTTAACAGATGTTGTGTCGAGTACCAGAAGAATGACTATGTCGACACATTGAGTGTTGTGTCGACATCATCAAGTCTTGTGTCGACACTTAGTCTATTTGTATCATCACATGTGAAGCAGTTTGCTGAGTGGTTCATGCTGAGTTGGAAAGTCTTTGAAGAATCAGCTGTCATAACCAACCGGTCTGACACCTTTGTCAAAACTGTCAGAAGACTGTTACAAACCGGATCAGCCAGTAATCAAGAGTAAACTCTATATAAAGGACTGGTTTATGCAACAGTAATAAAAGGAGGGAAAAGAGAACACACAACATTAGGACGTGAATCCTTCAGAGAGAGTTTTCTACAACAAGAAAAGGGGAAACCCTTACGAAGGCAGATCCAAAACAGTCTGCAATGAAGATTCAGATCTCATTCTGAATTCAAGAGGGAAGCTATCTGAAGATCAACTTCTACATCAAGTGAAGATCAACCGTATTTTGTTCTATCAAGAAGCTTTGAAACGGCTAAGTCGGGTTGGATCTGAAGATCAGTTTATTCAAGAACTGATCAAGAAGCTCACACCAGTGAAGAGATCTATCTGGTGAAATTTCTGTATCTCTTAATCAAACAATTTTTGGTAGGATCTGTTCTAAGATCTGAGTTGTAAGCCTGTAATTATAAAGGCTGAGGTAGGGTTGAGTGCCTGAGGTGTAGGAGTGAGGTTTCACTCTGAGTTATAGGCCTGTGAAAGAGGCTGAGGTAGGGTTTTTGCCTGAGTTGTAGGAGTGGGGTATCACTCTGAGTTGTAGGCCTGTGAAAGAGGCCGAGGTAGGGCTTGTGCCAGAGTTGTAGGATTGTGGATTCACTCTGAGTTGTAGGAACCATTGTTGGTTCTAAGCTATAAGATCTGCGGATCTGAGAAGAAAGAAGGAAGTTAGGCCAAATCTAGTACACTGCTAGATAGGCGAAGGGGGAAAGTGGATGTACCCATACCTTGGGGAACCACTATAAATCTGGTGTATGCTGTGCTGTGTTCATTGTTCTGTGGTTTACATTTTTCTATGCTGAGATAGATTTTGCTATTTGCCTAAAATTTTGAAGGACAATTTAGAACCTATTCACCCCCCCCCCCCCTCTAGGTGTCCAGGCTCTTGAAATCAAGTCTTTCAAGTGGTATCAGAGGGAGGTTACTCAAAGATTGACCTAACAGTCTGAGTGGATCTCCAAGACAAATAACAAATTTCAAGAATGAGTTCAATAGAGAATCAGAAGGAATTTGGATCTATGAAACCGTCTATCTGCAGGAAAGAATGCTTTGGCATATGGAAGGAAAGTGTTAGGTTGTTTATGAAAGCATCTGATCCAAGAATCTACATCACAGTACAATAGGGTCCCTTCATTCCAATGAAGGTATCACCTCTAGATGCAAATGTTAAAACCCCTAAGAGCTATTCTGAAATGACTAAAGATGAGATCATCCTGACAATACTAGACAAAAGAGCACAAAACATTATAGTACGTGCTATAGATGATGCCACATTTCAGAATCTGGTGCACTGTAAAACTTCTAAGGAAATGTGGGACACCCTGATTGTCTACATGGAGGGAACAGAAGAAGTCAGAGAGGACAGGAAATCTATGATGAATCAAGAATATGAGAGATTTAGACAAACCAAGACTGACAACATATCTGAATGTTACAAGAAGTTCTTCAGGATTGTCAATGAGCTGATGAACTATGGAAGAGTATTCAGCACATATGAACTGAATGACACGTTTCTCAGGCCACTAACAAAGGACTGGGACACAAAGATATATGCCATCAGAGAAGTGGCCAAGCTTGCTGATACACCTCCACCCACACTATTTAGAAAGCTGCTATCATATGAAATGCAGCTCACTGCCAGAAAAGAGGAGGAGAAAAGCAGTAGACCTGAATACAAAGAAAGGTCTGTAGCTTTCAAGGCTGAAGGCACAAGAAAGGGTTGGAGAAAGTCTCCTTCTCCACCCAGAAGGAGTGCTGAGGCTGAAGAAGAAAATCTTGACAACATCACATCAGATAGCCACACCTCTGATGAGGACTTTGCTGCCTTTACAAGGCAATTTCAAAGGTTCATGAAAAAGAAGAAATGGAGAAACAGGCCATCAACATCCTTTTCCAAGGATGCGTATTATAAGAAAAAGAAGACTCCCAAGGAGGACAGGTATGCCTCAAAACCTAGTAAACAAACTAATTCTAAGATTGTTTGTTATTGTTGCAACATGTGTAACACCTCCCCTGTAATGACCGTATAATATGGGTCCGGCCGGGGCCCCACAACATACAGACGCCACAGCTTTAGTATTATAAGATGATATAACTACCCAATCTAAAAACTTAAGACACAATACAACAGAAACAACAAAGAGACTATAAGATATCAACACATATAGGAGATTAGAGATGGCCTTAAGGCCTTACAACAAAAGTGAGTCCGAAGCTCAAATAATAAAAACAATCAAGAACGTGCATCAGCACCCCTAAACTACCTCGGCATGCAAGCCGGAATACAGGAGCATCAAACATACAATGTCAAATAAGTAAAGCTAAAGCAAAGCGGTACTCTTCATGAGGCTTAGGCCTTTTTGGCCGGCGAGCTAGCTCCTGCTTGTGATCCTTGTCCTGTAAAAATTGGTGGTAACGTGGGTAGCAAAGGCTGACCTCAAACTGTATAACAAACACATCTCCTCCCGGCCGCCCCTAACGGACCCCGGGGTACTCCTCCAACCTGCAAGTTAGCAATTCGTATGCAATATTCATAAGCAAGAAAAGCAACTAAGGAAACAAGCTTGGATGTCTCAAACATCATACATGTTCTCTACTGTTGAGCATATAATAAAATGGCCTACTATGCAACATGAATGCAACACCCGGGCTTCACCCAAGGCACCCTATATCGTATGCATCTAGCACAACATCACATCATTTGGGTACTCATCATTTCCCCATTGACATAAAGCCGCAAACAAAGGGGAACCACAATCCCCCAACGGCATACAAGCCGCCACACGGAACTCTTGCCAAGGCCCCACCCGCTCACGGTCGTAGACCCGAGCTTGCCGGCAAACTCTGACTTCTCATGTCAGGATTCCGTCCAACACACTGACCGATTCTAAGAACCCTTGCTGGACCCCACCCGCTCATGGCCTCATTGCCTGGGCTTGCCCCATGCTCGGCGTTCTCGTCAGTCTCACAAAAAGGGGACTAGTCTCGCCGGGACACTTTCCACACATGACTTGCACGCCACGGGATAGACAACCGACCACAGAGACACAGCCATGCCTTGGCACATCACAAACCAAGCCAGTTCCACCATAATCCCTCATTCGTACTGCAGCGTTCCCGCGCACTAAGGAAACCATCTACCGCCAATGGGGAGCTAACCTTGTCCACCAAGGAAACCATCTACCGCCAATGCGGAGCTAACCTTGTCCGGTTCCGGCTACACGTACTCACACGAGAAAATGGGGAAAGCATCATAAACATCATAAACGGCCTCTTGCCGCAACGGGATTCTACTAAAACCCTAAAGCTCCTATGCAACATCACCGGGTCGGACTAACGGTCGCGACCACGGCTTCACCCACCATGCCTAATCCACTAACAGAGTGGATCTCTAATGCAAAATCATGTCGGGGACGGACTCAATCGACCCGGAGGTTTCTCTTGAACCTTGGAGACCAAAACCCCTCTCATATGAGATATTGGTGCCCAAAAACCATGGAAATAAGAGATGCAAGACACGCATCCTAAAACCAAGAGGAGAAGTGTCGTTACCTTCCGACCCCTCTTCCTAGCCATGGAAACTTAGCCGGATGAAAACCTTCGCAACGATCTTGCCTCCACGGATCCGAACTCGGCTCGCGATTTGGAGCACCGAAGCCTCTCTAATGCCCGGATCTCCTTCACCGTCTTCCGCGCTCTCCCTTCTATCTAGATATTAGACGGAGAAACAACGACTGAAACAATCCGGATTTTGAAACCCTACTCTCGGGAATATCCCAAACAGAAAAACCCACAGCCTTCGTATCCCACACAAAGGAATGCACGACTGCGATACGGGTCTGACCTGGAAAAACAGAATGTCGAACACTCTGCGTCAAACCAATTCGCCAAGATCGCCGCTCGATGATCGTCGAACAAAGATTGTCGAACACACAAATCAACGAGTGCAAAATCATCGAGCGCAAGCCAGATCGTCGAACGCACATATCGACGAGTGCAAAATTGTCGAGCGCAAGCCAGATCGTCGAACGCAGATCGTCGATCGCTGGCCAGATCGTCGAACCAAAATCATCGAACGCAGATTCGACACGGATCGTCGAGCGCAGACTCGACCACATTTCGTCGACTTCAAATCGATGACCTCCCGGGCTCTTTGCCGAACCCGACCGAGACACGGCCTTGGACACGCTCGTGTCCTTGGCCGTGTTACCCCTTACCTAGACCCAATCCTGGCCAAAAACGTTGATAGTCCCTCTTACGGAAATTGGGGCGTTACAATAGGCCTGAACATGTCATAGCTGACTGTCTAGACAAGAGGACTGAATCTAAAGATAAGAAGAAGCATCAAGTGAAAGGTAAGAAGGAGAAATCCCTTGTTGCTCAGAAACATAAGAGTTGGACAGACTCTTCATCTTCAGGATCAAGAGAAGAAGATAATGCAGAAGCATATGTTGGGCTGATCTCAACAGAAGAGGATTCTAGGGAACTAGAATTCCTATAAATGCTGGACTCCATAAATAGAGCAGAAGACTCTTGTTGTAGAGGGCTGATGGCTCTATCAGAAAATGATCAGTGCCAGGATCAGCCTGGTCCTAGTAAGGTATACAGTTCTTCCTCAGCTTCAGATTACTGCACTGCATCATAATCAAAAACTTCTGCATCAAGAGATGTGGATGGTTATGAATATGAAGGGGATGTACATCAACTCATTAATGAGTATGGTGGGTTGTTGCAAGCTTTGAAGAGAAGCAAGTTTCTTGTCAAGGAGCAGGCCAAGGAGATTGAGTCTCTGAAGCAGGCTGCATCAGATTCAGCCGTGTTGATAGATTCAAAACTGAAGGAGATTGCCAAACTGAAAAACATTACTGTTATTCAGATGGGCACAATCTCTTTCAAGGAAAATCACATTAAGAAACTTGAGGCAAAACTTCAGCAAGAAAGAGAGTTAGTGGTTAAATTCTCTAAGCCAAAATCAGTCTTGCCCTTAATAGATAATTTCATTTCTCATAAAGGAAAAAATGGTCTAGGTTTCAAGGGCAGAACTAGGGCCACCAATTCTCATAGAAAAGGTAAGGCCCCAGCACAGGCACTAGCTACAAAGCCCCCTATTTTCTTTAGGAAAGTGATGCAACCAACAAACAGGTATGATCATGATAGTACTCATGGTCACTATGAGTATGAAGATCTCATGGGCAAGGATGAAAATGCCAATAGATCACACTATAGGTAAGCCCATCAGGATCAAGAGGAAGTCTTGGGGTTTACTGCTCCAACACCTACACTCAACAGAACTGCTGACAACAAAGCATAAAGTCTGTACCTAAGAGAAGGTATAATAGGTTTGAGTGTTGGTATTGTGGCAAGGTGGGCCATTTTGCCAGGGATTGTTGGTTTAACACAAATGTTAAAACCAAGAGTAGTCTACCTGTCAGAACAGCGGCAGGATTTCAACCTAACAATGACCTAGGACCCAATAACAATTTGGGTTCTAAGGGTAAGTGATTCTGTATTTGATGCAGGTGAATCCAAGTCACCATACCCCTATATGGTACTTGGATAGTGGATGTTCCAAACACATGACGGGAATAAGAAGAATGTTGAGGGACTATGTACCCATAGAGAATGGACCTAAAGTAATCTTTGGTGGATCAGAAAAAGGAATCATCAAAGGATTTGGTAACATTTTTTGTGATTCAATTACTATCACTAAAGTGGCTTATGTGAAGGGTTTAAAACATAACCTGATCAACATAAGTCAACTTAGTGATCTAGGTTATGTCATCTCCTTCCTCAAAGGGGAGTGCCAAATAAAAAGGTCAAGTGATCAAGAGATCATTTTGACTGGAACTAGGAAAGGGAATATATATTGTCTTAACCTAGATTGTGAGTTTGACAACTCACCTATTTGTCTAGTTGCAGGAGAAAAAGCTTCACTATGTGTCAAATGGCACAAGAGGCTTGCCCATCTGAACTATAAGTCAATAGGACATCTGTTTAGCATGGGGTTAGTGAGGAATGGTCCTCAAGTCAAGTGCATTAAAGAGGGTGTGTGTTCAGCTTGCCAAAAGGGCAAACAGACTAAGTCCTCTTTCCATGCACTTGATATCAAAGATTAAATGAGATGTTTATATCTCTTGCATATGGATTTGTTTGGTCTTATGTCAGTTCATAGTCTTGGTAGGAAAGTATAGACACTAGTTATTGTGGATGACTATGCTAGATACACATGGGTTTTCTTCTTGAGACAGAAATCTGAAACCCCAACTGTTTTCCAGACTTTTGTTAGACAAATTTAGAATGAACATAACAGTTCAGTGGTCAAAATCAGAAGTGACCATGGAACTGAATTTTAGTCTGAATGTATGATAAAGTTCTGTGATGAACTTGGGATTCATCAGGAATTCTCCTCACCTAGAACTCCTCAGCAAATGGAGTTGCTGAAAGAAAGAATAGGACTCTAATTGAGGCAAGTAGAACATTACTTAGTGACACTACTCTCCCTGAGTACTTCTGGGCTGAGGCAGTAAATACTGCATATCATGTTCTCAATAGAGCCTCCATCAATAAGAAACATAAGATGACCCCCTATCGGATTCTGAAAGGCAGAAAACCAAAAATTTCCTACTTTAGAATCTTTGGTAGCAAGTGTTATGTATTAGTTAATGGTAAGCACTACCAAACAAAGTTTGCTGTCAAATCCCTAGAAGAGATATTTGTTAGGTACAACAATAATAGTAGGGCATACAGAATCTACAACTTAACTATCCAAGTTGTAGAATAATCTGTCCATGTTGTATTTGATGGGTCTAAGTTGATTAATAATGAATTGTCTAGTTCTTCAGTTAGTTCTACAGGTCTAACAGACAGGCTGGACAAGCTGACCATCAATGAAGAGGTACCTGCTAGGCTGGATGAGGAAAAAGATGCTTGCTGTCTAGGGGGAGAACAAGACTCACTGGATGAAGAAGACAATGAGGAGCATCAGGTTGAGGAAAATGAAGAAGGCCATGAGATTGACAGATTTCCTCCAGCAATAAGACACTTGAAGGATCATCCAACACACCAAATTATTGGTGATGCAAGTCAAGGTGTTCTAACAAGAAGCAAAAGTATGAACACAATCCTATGTTCTAGCTTCTTGTCAAAAATAGAACACAGAAAGTTTGAAGAAGCCATGCTAGACACAAACTAATTTGATGCTATGCAAAAAGAGCTGACTCAATTCAAAAGATGTAATGTATGAGAACTGGTTCCTAAACCAAAGGATCATAACATCATAGGAACCAAGTGGATCTACAGAAACAAACTTGATGAGAATGACACTATAATCAAGAATAAGGCCAGATTGGTAGCAAAAGGCTACATGCAAGAGAATGAGATTGACTTTGATCAAACCTTTGCCCCGGTAGCAAGGTTAGAGACTATAAGATTGTTCTTGGCCTATGCTGCCTATCAAGGGTTTAAGGTATATCAGATGGATGTAAAGTCAGCATTCCTAAATGGTGACTTAAAAGAGGAAGTCTATGTTGAACAACCCTCAGGTTTTGTAGACTCTCATTATCCTGATTATGTATATATGCTTAGGAAAGCTCTATATGGTTTAAAACAAGCCCCAAGGGCTTGACATGAAACCTTGTCTGCTTTTCTTATTGAGAATAAGTTCTCTAGAGGAAAGATAGACAAAACTCTATTCTTTAGGGAATCTAAAGGCAAGATAATCCTAGTCCATATATATGTTGATGACATTATATTTGGTTCAGCTGAAAATGACCTTTGTAGGAAGTTTGCCAAACTTATGCAAGAGAAGTTTGAGATGAGCAGTATGTGTGAGCTGAAGTTCTTCTTGGGACTTCAAGTTAGACAGACTGATGATGGATTGTGCATATCTCAGTCTAAGTTCACCAAGGAGTTGATTAAGAAATATGGTATGCACTCAGACTCCACCATGAAAACTCCAATGGGAACAAGTATGCCTATAGGCAAAGATGAGATAGGGAAACCTGTTGATGAGTCTTTGTATAGAGGGATAATTGGCTCCCTACTTTATTTGACTGCTAGTAGACCTGACATCATATATGCAACTGTGTCTGTGCTAGGTACCAAGCTTGCACAAAGGAATCTCATTATACTGCAGTTAAAAGAATTTTGAGATATCTTAAGGGCACACCTAATTTAGGCCTTTGGTACCCTAAGAATAGAGATTTCTTATTAACAGGTTTCTCAGATGCAGACTGTAACACCCCCATTCGTCGCATGACATATAACAGAAGGTCCAGCTGGAACCCGACGCCATATACCACAGACAGTCGGAAGGGTTACCAAATGAATATTCAAACTATCCAATTAAGACTACTCGTCCTACACAGAGCATTCTAGCGGAAGCTTTTAAAATTGAAAGAACCCAAATCTTAAATCCAATAAATATGAATGTCCACGACCTCAACCACAGGAATGAACCCAAATACACTGAAAAGGTACATGACCTTATGGCCTTACAAATGTTCACTTAATAAAACATGTCTTACATACATCGGCTCGCAGGCCGGCCACATATGATAAAAATAAAAACAACTATTCTACGGCCTTCTAGGGCCAGCACAGTAACATGGGATCTAGCCCGCTAATTGGCACTCGGCTCCGCAGCACCTGCAAGCACATACCACCGTATGGTGGCAAACAAAGCAACGGTCAGCTAAAAGCCGACCAAATTATAACGACCCCGCCCCTAACTTGGGACGGCGGTGCTCTTTCCCTGCATATCATTAGCTTAATAAAATAATAAAGCGCAACTATACTACGCCACAGGTGTAAGCTCGCACAGCCAAACACCCCGTGCACTCAGGGCACATTAACGGTGAATCCTGACATATCAGTGTCTTCACCACCATCCCAAAGATGGCAACCAAGTGAGCATTTAGCCTTTCTGACCACCGTCTAAGGCTCCCGACTATGCCAACGGCCAGTCCCCATCTTCGGGTCTCTCGCACGGAACCACATAGCCTAGGTCCGATTCCACTTGCCCATTGCTCACGCCGCCTAGTCAATTTAAGTCCTACATGCGGGCCAAGCTTCTCTCGGATCCCAAAATTTTCCAAACAATCACATAACCCAGTTATGTTCAAGGCTGGTTCCCAGACCGCCAAGTTAGCAGAACACGTTTCCGCTAAGTTTTTCGGGTGCGCCTTGAAGCTAACCTCTAAGGATCCCTGCTGCAATATACCGCGTATAAACCCGAAAAACCCAAAGCACGGAGTCTTCTTCGGCAAATCATAACAAATGCAACATCACCGATCCAGACGGTACACGTCCGAGTAGGCTTCACACACAATGCCTATGCCCGAACTTACGATTTCGGACTCTATATGCAACACAAGGGGGATTATTCACATCAACACCAAGGAACACCACACACTCACCGCACACTCGCGGGAGCGGGATTCCCTATACAGAAAGAAAGAGCTTCAAACGCTCAAGTTGAGAATCGTTACCCTTGTAGTCCGTTTTGGCGCCATGGAAAAACTATGTGGACAGAACTCTTCGCAACGACCTTCCCTCCATGAATCCGCTCTCAGATTTCGAAACAGTGCTCCGGTGCTCCGCCAGCGGCCGGAATTCTCCTTCATCTTCCTCCTCTCTCTAACACCTTGGAAAGAGAAAGTCTTGGAGAGAAATGAGGGATTAACTCCCCTATTCCCGGCCTTAACAGAGAAGGAAATCATCTGGGCCGTTGGATCATAATTAAAGAAAACGAACGGCTCAGATCCATTCAAAAATCTCCAGACCTGGGCCGAACACGGCTTGGCACACGGCTGTGTCCCAGGCCGTGTGCCTCGATCCATGCACGATCGTCGACAACAAAAACGACACACGGGCAGAGACACACCCGTGTCTCACCTGACACGCCCGTGTCGGGTCTCACGACACGCCCGTGTCTAGGGGCGTGTCACGCATAACCGCCACGCCAACCGACACGACCCAACTACACACGGGTACTGACATGGGTAGGCACACGCCCGTGTCCGAGGACACGCCCGTGTCATCTAGCCGTGTTCCTGGCCGTGTCCTCCTCGGGATGAAAACAGCCCAAAAAATCACCAGCCAGACACGGCCTTAGACACGCCCGTGTCCTAGGCCGTGTACCCTATACAGGCACCAAAAACCCCTTTTTCGCGACCGACTCAAATACAATTTTCGGGGCGTTACAAATCTCCCCCACTTAAGGAATTTCGTCCCGAAATTAAGTAAAGGTACACAAA
The DNA here is from genome assembly GCA_039583875.1 of Platanthera guangdongensis. Classification (NCBI taxonomy): domain Eukaryota; kingdom Viridiplantae; phylum Streptophyta; class Magnoliopsida; order Asparagales; family Orchidaceae; genus Platanthera; species Platanthera guangdongensis. Next base: position 2,527,614 of record CM077162.1, on the reverse strand, counting down.
TCTAAATGATACCTGAGTGGAATAACTCGGGGTATTCCACCAACATAGCTTGCTCTCGCTCCCACGAAAGCTCCTCACGTCCGCAATTATCCCATCGGACTTTAACCATTCAGATCTCCTTGTTGCAGAGTCTCTTGACCGCAACATCTTCAATTCGTACTGGCTTGACCCTTGTGGTCAACTCATAATCAACAGGTACTTGATTATCCGCAATGATCTGCGAAGGCTCTTGCACCGCCTTACGCAACACCGACACGTGGAACACGTTATACATCCCACTTAATTCCGCCGACAGCTTCAATCTATACGCCGCCTCGCCAACACGCTCCATGAATTCAAATGGTCCAAGGTATCTCGTACTCAACTTCTTCAAGCATCGAACCCGCGATACACCCTTGAACGGCTTGATTTTTAGATACACCATGTCGCCAAAACCGAACTCCACGTTCCTATGCTTGGCGTTGTAATACTTTGCTTGCCTGTCCTGAGCGATCTTCAATCTTTCCTGAATTGTCCGTATCATTGAGGTGGCATCTTCCACCACTTGACGTTTATACAACTTCGATTCGCCTGCCTCCAACCAAGACAACGACGTACGACACTTCCTCTCGTATAGGGCTTCGAAAGATGTCATTCCAATACTCGCGTGAAAGTTGTTGTTGTACGCAAACTCCACCATGTACAGATGATCTTCCCACTGCTTTCCAAAATCTAGGACACACATACGAAGAATGTCCTCCATAGTCCTGTTGACCCTCTCGGTCTGGCCATCCGTCTGTGGATGAAAGGTTGTGCTAAATTTTAGCTTAGTACCCAACAGACTATGCACCAACCTCCAGTCATTCGACGTGAAGCGTCCATTTCGATCATTCACAATACCGCGGGGCACACCATGCAATCGTACAATATTCTCCACATAGAGTTTGGCTAACTTTTCCACCGGATCTTCCTTCCTGACCGGGATAAAGTGTGACACCTTTGTCAACCTTTCTACGACCACCCATATGGCGTCGTTTCCCTTCTGCGACTTCGGCAAGCTATGCACAAAATCCAAAGACATGTCGTCAAACTTCCATTCTGGGATAGGAAGGGATTTCAAGAAACCTCCGGGCTTCTGGCATTCCGCCTTCACCAATGCGCAAGTACGGCACTTGGCCACACAAAGTGCTACATCTTTCTTCAAACCCGGCCACCAGAATAATTTCTTCATGTCTCTATACATCTTTGTGCTTCCCGGGTGGATTGAGTACTTGGTATGATGAGCCTCATACATCAACTCCTCCCGAAGATTATCCGCACTAAGAATGCATAGGCGACCGTCCTTCCTTAGCAACCCATCCTCAACAGCAAACTGGGAATTTGACCCATCCAAAGATTCTTCCAAGATCTGTTTCACGCTGTTATCCTGAACCAAAGCCCGACGAACTCTATCAGCTAGGTCACACTGCACCTCTGTCCAAAAATAGTTTCGCCTCAGTACTAGATTGCTTGTCGACGCAAGATATCTCCAAAGCCTCCAATTCATGGATCAATCTCTCATCATGTATCGATAACCAGTTGGCCTGCGCCGGAGTCCTGCGACTCAACGCATCCGCCACTACATTACCCTTCCCAGGCACATAATGTATCTTGAAGGTGTAGTCCCCTAAGAACTCCATCCACCTCCGCTGCCTCATATTCTGATCCTTTTGGTCCAACAGGTACTTCAAGCTCTTATGATCGGTGCAAATATCGACCTTCACACCGTACAGATGATGCCTCCAAAACTTTAGAGCAAATATCACGGCCTCTAACTCTAAGTCATGGACCGAATAATTCCTCTCATGAACCTTCAACTATCGAGAACCATAGGCTATCACTCTCCCATGCTGTAGCAGAACACAACCCAAACCACTGCCCAAAGCATCATTATAGGTCTCGAACCCTTCGGTTCCACATGGCGAACATAAAATGGGCACCGTGGTCAACCGTCTCTTCAACTCTTTAAAAGCCTTATCGCACTCCGAAGACCACACAAACTTTTGATCCTTCCTAGTCAACATCGTGAGTGGTAGCGCTATCCGCGAGAAGTTCTCTACGAAGCGCCTGTAATAGCCAGCAAGCCCCAAAAAACTCCGGACCTCTGCCACTGAAGTCAAAGTAGGCCACTCCCGTATCGTCACTATCTTTGCCGGATCCACCGCTACCCCTTCTCCACTGACAACATGACCAAGGAAAGCTATCGGGGATAACCAGAATTCACACTTGTAGAACTTAACATACAATTGATTCCTCCTCAACGTCTCCAACACCATGTGTAGATGATTGTAATGGTCCTCCTCGCACTGCGAGTATACCAGGATATCATCGATAAATACTATCACGAAGCGATCCAAGTACTCTCTGAACGTCCTGTTCATCAGATCCATAAACACGGGTGGCACATTAGTCAAACCAAACGGCATGACCGTGAACTCGTAATACCCAAACCGCATATTGAATGCTGTCTTTGGGATGTCGCTCTCCCTTATCCTCAACTGGTAATATCCAGATTTCAGATCTAACTTCGAATATACCGTTGAACCAACCAACTAATCAAATAGATCGTCAATCCGGGGAATCAGATACTCATTCTTTTCCGTAAGCTTGTTCAATTCCCGGTAATCGATACAAAGCTGCAAGCTCTCATCTTTCTTCTTAACAAAGAGAACTGGTGCGCTCCAAGGCGACGAACTTGGACGCACATAACCTTGCTCTAGCAACTCTTGCAATTGCACCTTCAACTCCGCCATCTCTCTTGGCGTTATCAGATAAGGAGAGCGTGACACCGGTTTGACGCCCGGTACCAGCTCAACGGTAAAATCAATCTCCCGCTGAGGAGGGGCTCCTGGGAGATCATCTGGGAACACATCAGGATACTCATACACAACTGGGATGCTGTCCAAACTAGGCTTAGGCGTCGAAGTCTGCACTAATGTGACAAACAACTCTGCCCCAGATCGAGCTGCCTTGATCACCTGAAGGGCCGACATCAAGATCTTACCCGACCCCTTCATGCCCGCGAAAGTCGCCTCATGACTAGCTCTCAACTGACCCACTAGCAACTTCGATCAACGTATGCCTGCTGCTCCGAGAGCCTGATCATACTAAAGATCACGTTGAACTCTCCTAGCGGTAGTAACAACGCTTGCAAATCAAACCTTTGACTCACAGTCCAGACCTAAACGCAACAGATTCTATCTGCGCGCATTGAGCACTACTAGTCAACAACACATCCATTATGTCTTTTGCCATCGGAAGATGTACTCCGACATGCTATTACTAATTTGGGTCAGGATCACTATGTCTTTAGGAAACCTGTTGTTGACCTCCTGTATAGCTCTAAAGGTCAATTAGATTTGAGTCTAAGGGTTAGTACTTAGGTTTGGAAGCTGACCTCAAGACCAAGGATTTTCAGTTTGAAGACTAAGTCATATCGTCGAGCTCAGTACGACGAATCGTCGAACTCTAATCGACGATCGTCTAGCTCAACTTCGACAGATCGTCGAACTCCATTCGATGATCGCTGAGCTCAACTTCAACAAATCGTCGAACTCCATTCGACGATCTTCGAGCTTAGGTCGACCATCTTGACTCAGTATTGGTTCTCTATCTCTGAGCTCAGTTCGACGATCTTTGAGCTCAGATCGACGATCTCTGTTGCTGTCTAAGTCCAGATCGCTGAGCTCAGTTTGACGATAGCAGAGCTCAGTTCGACATTTTTCTGATGACTTCAAGGATTTTCAAGATTCAAATTCAGAACAGTTAAGGTGTTATTCAGCAATTAATTTAGAAGATTTTCTAGCCGTTTTCATTTATTTCTGGACCAAGTTTCAAGGGATTATCAAGGAATGTTTCTTTGGACTTTCCTCTAGAAGACAAAGGCATTTAAGGATGCAACTAATGACAGGCCAACAGCTATTCTTGACAGAGGACTATTTTCTATTCAGAACCAGAGAATAAAACACAAGATTTTTTGAATCTCTCGATCACTCAACACACAACACAGACAAGAAGAACAAGACACAATATTCTCTGGAACAACATCTTCAACATAAACTGTTCACAAGAGAAAGAGCAAAAAAGAATTCACTCAAGAACACACACCAAAGGAGATCAACAAATTTGAAACCTTCTGATCTCTTGTGATTCAAGTGTTCAAGGCCAACATCTTTCAAGACTCCAGACACCTAACATTTCAGCTGTTGCTGAAATCATCATTTGCTGGAGATCAACTTCTGAAGGCCTATCACCCTACAACAAAGCTTCATTTCCTGAACATCTCAAGAACTCAGGGGGAGCTTTGACAACATCAAATCCACATAGTCTTCTCAGCTATTTTGAGAAAGAGAAGACTTCCATAACTCTCTCATACCCATCTCTGTAAAGGGTTTTTCAAACTCCCTTCAAAAGTTTGTGCTTGGTTTTTGAGCACCTTATCAAAAGCTCATTGGTGTCAAGACACCTGATCAAAAGATCTGATTTGGTTTTTGAGCACCTTATCAAAAGCTCATTGGTGCCCAGGACACCTGATCAACTCATCCTGCAGTGGATTCCTACCTAGGGTGGTAGAAGAGTGGATGTACCCAAGTTTAGGGGAACCACTATAGCTCCTTGTGTCTTCTGGCTTGCTTGTCTTTATCTTTTGTTTCTGGCTGTGATTGTTTTGTGATTAGTTAGGATCTGTGATTAATTTCTTTTGTAGGTTGTAATGAGTTATCTGCTGTGATTAGATTTAATAATTGCTTCCCTGTTCACTCAGATTACAACAACTGTTGTAAAAAGTTTTTTAAGCACCATACTCTATTCACCCCCCTCTAGAGTATTTCAGATCTAGCTGCACTTTCACACGCGATACAATTCCTTTGGGCAAACGGAGACACGAAGCCCCCTTTAATGAACGGTGCTCCCGCCGGATAAACGAAATTTAGAACAAAGCTTAACACAAGTGGTTCTAGGCTAACATGCACAAAGGCAATAAGTGTCTAAAGCTAAATGCTAGAATTTTTTTTTAAACCTTACCTGACACCACGACCGTGTGCTTTCTAGCATCTTGCTGACCCAGCCTGTACACACTAGGCTTCCTCTCGGACATAAAGCGTTCATTCCAACAGCTACGAGCAAAATGCCCCACTTTTCCGCAGATATAGCAAGCTCCTGGAACTCGACTTGTGGTTGCCCCCAACGCACCAGACGAAGGGGCTGAGTTCGAAGTCTCCAGCTTCTTGTTCCATCTGCGGACATCCGACTTTGAACTTGGCCATTTGAAATGTCGTTTCTTAGTACTAGAGTCCTCACCTGCTCCTGACATAGCTTCCTCAATCTTCTGAGCACCATCCAAACATTCTCGTGCAAAGTGCCCTTTCTTGCCACAAGTATGACAGTTGAAAGTAACCTTCCTAGTCGATGATCTACCCTTCTGCTTCAGCGTTCTGCGAGATGCACCCCTCATAGGACTTGCAGGGTTCGATACCCTACTCACTGGTATCTGGTGAAGTTTCCCCATATCTACTTCCAAAGATCTAGCCGACTCCCCCAAGGCTCGGAATCCCAATAATTTTGGTCCTAGCAGTAGGATTCGCAGCTCACCACGCAGCCCATTAAAGAATCTATCAACTATAGACTGTTCATTCTCCAATTCAAAGCATGGGTAGCGGCTTATGAAAAGAAACGCTTGCAAATACTCATCGACTGAGTGCGTACCCTGCACTAAAGATATGTTCAACTGCTGGCCTGCTGACCTTCTTAAAGTCCTTTGATCCAACACACCACCCGACATTGAAGTCATCACAGGGACAAAGGGTTGCACATTGCTTCCCTGTTGTGCACTAGTCACAGCGAGCACCACTTCAACGATTCTTCTTATGGTTTCAAACGATGGAGGGGTCTCAAGCACATCGCTGGGTGCACTATAATCCTCAAAAACCAGACGTTCTGTCGGCTCTACGCCACTCCCGGTCACCTATAATCGTACAAAATACCAATAAGTGGCTAAACAAAATTGCAAAAAACAACTATAGGAACACGCAGGTTCCTCAAAACAAGTGTATTTTTCATTCCTAAGTGGACATTCATGAGTTCTTCTGATGTTATAACGATGACGCACACATGTGCTCACCACCCCTTAAAAGAATTCGCCCACGAATTCATTTAAGCCTGACCGTAACCAGAAGTCTGATACCAAATTGTAATACCCCCATCCGTCGCATGACATATAACAGAAGGTCCAGCTGGAACCCGACGCCATATACCAAAGACAGTTGGAAGGGTTACCAAATGAATATTCAAACTATCCAATTAAGACTACTCGTCCTACACAGAGCATTCTAGCGGAAGTTTTTAAAATTGAAAGAACCCAAATCTTAAATCCAATAAATATGAATGTCCACGACCACAACCACAGGAATGAACCCAAATACACTGAAAAGGTACATGACCTTATGGCCTTACAAATGTTCACTTAATAAAACATGTCTTACATACATCGGCTCGCTGACCGGCCACACATGATAAAAATAAAAACAACTATTCTACGGCCTTCTAGGGCCAGCACAACAACATGGGCTCCAGCCCGCTAATTGGCACTCGGCTCCACATCACCTGCAAGCATATACCACCGCACGATGTGATGAATTGTAAATATACCTAATTTTATGTACATTACTTAAGTCGTTTTATTTAATTTTTGTCATTTCTACTTGTTTTTATTCAATAAAATGCTCCTATTTTTGTAAATATTATACTAACTTGCTTTATTTTATTTGTCAGGAAAAAAAGCCAAAAATCTGCAAAAATGACATGTCACGCCCGTGACATATTGGTCACGCCCGTGACCAGGGCGTGACAGCTCAAAAACCCGAAAAGAGGCCAATTTTGAAGAGGGCCACGCCCGTGTCCGATGTGCGCCACGCCCGTGTCCGTCCGACAAACTGCCGCCGGCGAATCCCGAAGTCAACATCGCCTTAAAGCGCCGAATGACACGCCCACCGTCACGCCCGTGACCTGGGGCGTGACCGCCGCGTTTTCGGCCGGAAAGTCAAATCGCCGTCAAATCCGTCAGATCGCCGAATCCCGCGGTAAAATAGTGCTGACACGCCCCCCGACACGCCCGTGTCGGAGGGCGTGTACTTGGAAATTTTTGCCTATAAAAAGGCAGCTGCTGTATGAGTTCAGGGTTCCCAAAATCCGAACCATTTTGATGTATTAGGGCTGCTGTTGGAGTTGCTTTAGTGCTATGTAAGGATCCCCCTCCCTCTCCTTTTTAAGTTTGTATGTTTGAACTCCTGTAATCACCTTTCTTTTATAATAAAATCGTTATTATTTCATCTTACATGCTTTGAAATTTCTCCAAATAGCCTCCTTTTCATAAATCTTATATACTTTCATTGTTATTTTCATAATGCGTGTGTGTGTGTATGAGCTTAAAATTGCAAAAATTATGTTTTAAAACGCAAATGTTCATGTTTTATTTTCAATTATAACAAAATTCATAGCCGTTATTATGGCCGTTTTCATTCTCAAACTCTTTAAATTTGGATAGACTTAGGATTTTCATACTTCAAAATGCGCTTTTATGAACTTGTAAAACTTTAAAAAAGGGTAGTTTTCATTCCTCTTAACTTAGCTTTTACTTTGTCTTAACTATAAAACTACTGCTTCTTTTTAGCTTACTCCCTCTTTTTAAACCATTTTACAAGGCTATAGTAATGTATAAATTGTTATTTTTATTTTTCATCAACTTTCATTTTAAGTAGTTACAAAAAAAATATTTTCGCTCAAACAATTTTTATTTTCACTTTTTTAGCATTTCTATCAAAATCTAACGGTAAAAATGTAACCGTTTTAATTTTTCGGGCACTTGCCTTTCTCACTTTAATTTGAAAACTTTTTGCTCAAACAATTTTTATTTTGCATTTTTATGCATTTCTACTGCATTCCAGCGGTAGAAATGCAGTCATTTTAATTTTTCGATAACTTTGATTTTTGCAATTATTTTAGCACGAGTGTGTGCGTGTATGAGATATTTTTCAGCTCCTAAGTTAAATTATGCAAGTGTGTGTGTGTGTGTTTATTTATGTCGAGTGCGTGAGTAGTTCTATTCAAGTAGAGTGCGTGTGTTGTTTTTATTTTTCCGCCTACTCATTTGAGTTAATTGGCTGGATTCTATTCAAGTAGAGTGCGTGTGTTGTTTTTATTTTTCCGCCTACTCATTTGAGTTAAATGGCCGGTCTGTATTTTCAGTCCTACTCGTTTGAGTAGGACTTGTGATTTTCAATCTTTATTTCTGTTTTTCCGCCTACTCACTTGAGTTAAATGGCTGGATTTGATTTTCCGCCTACTCGCTAGGAGTTTAATGGTCGGACTTTATTTTAATGTAAATATTTAAGAAAGCCCTGTAATCGCATTTATTTTCTCCTGCTCGTTTGAGTAGGACTCGCTTTCATTTCAGTCCTACTCGTTTGAGTAGGACTTGCAATTTTCAGCTTTAATTTTCCGCCCCCACTCGTTTGAGTGGGACTTGCAAAGTTCATTTATGCACTTTTCAGCTTTCATTTCCCGCCCCCACTCGTTTGAGTGGGACCTGCAAATGTCAATTATTCAATTTTCTCTTATGTGTAAATTAGTTTTATTTCTTCCTTTTATATGTTTGAATGAGTGCGGGTGTGTTTATTTGTAATAACTTTTCTAAAATTAGGTTATTTTGCTTTTCTTCTTATTTTCTTTATAACCTTTCAGCGAATAGTTTAGGACGCTCGCACAACCAATCATATAAGCTATCCCCATTCCGATGAGTGGCTAATTGCTTTTAGCCCTCGGTATCGAAGAGCTTTGGGATCTAAAATGTTTTAAATAACCAAACGTCTAATTTTTCAATTTAATTAAAAACTTAAGGTTTACCCCGGGTTAACGACGCGTAGACCCACATATCGATGTGTGGGCTCTATTTCCGTTATCCATACGCTAGCTAGCCGAGAGGCCGTGCATATGGACAGATCACCCCTGGGTAGATAGAGTTCCGCACTAACCCTCGAGAGAGGAGGCGCGCTAACTCTACCGGATTGGGTTCCCCACCCAATAGCGGGGTTCTTAGCATACTGCGGGCATTAAGGGGAATCCTTCGTCGGACGAGAGCCCGGTCGAATAGCCTTAATGTCTAGGTGAGCGATATTCCTAGAGATAGGTGAGCTCATTATTTTGAACCTCCACGGCCAAGTTTCCGCATTAATTAAATTGAAACTTTAGATATCTAGTTATTCAAATCTATTTTTAATCCTAACGCAATTCGATACCGGGAGTTATCTCTTCATCGACTACTTTCTTAAAATCTATTTTCGTTCTTATTTTACTTAAAACCCTCAACTTCTATTTCGGTAAAATAATAGTGTTTTCGGAGGAGTAGGGGTAATCAACCCGTTCCCGGGAATAATACGACCTCGGTATTCTCCCGAATATCGAGTACTACTTGCGATAGGTGCACTTGCCTCATCTAGCAAGCCCGCGGCGATCGACTCACCGAACCAACCACAGTACGAGTCTGTTCGCGGGCCAATCAAGTTTTTGGCGCCGTTGCCGGGGACTTTCTCTTCGAGTTGTTATTCCGAATCCGAACTCTATTACTTTTACTTTTATTTCTAAAAACTAAAAAAAAAAACTTAAAAAACTTTTCTTCAAAATCTGAAAAAAAAAAAAAGAATTAATTTTTCTACTTTTCATTCGGGTGTATGACCCGTGGACAGCCTTCGGAGTCCGAAAATTTGGATTTCGATCCTGAGATCGAACGCTCTCTTGCGCGTATTCGGTCTCAACGCCGAAATCCCTCTTTGGATCCCGCAGAATCCATCGGAGAACCCTCTGCCGTTCCTATGGCCGACCCCAATCCGAACGCGGCCCTCGAGCGTACAATGTCATATTACGCCCGGCCAAATTTGGACGATACTGGGTCCAGTATTGTCCGCCCGACGGTGGCGAACAATAATTTTGAGATCAAATCGAGCGTTATCCAAATGATCCAAAACGCCGTGCAGTTCGATGGACAGCCGGATGAGGACCCGAACGTTCATTTGTCTAGTTTTTTGGAGATTTGCGACACTTTTAAGATTAATGGCGTCACTGATGACGCCATTCGTTTGCGCCTTTTTCCATTCTCCCTCAGATCCAAAGCTAAGGCGTGGTTGAATTCCCTCCCACGAGGATGTATCACCACCTGGGCCGAGCTTGCGGAGCGGTTCTTAACGAAGTATTTTCCGCCCGCCAAAACTGCAAAGTTACGGGCGGACATTTCTTCGTTCATGCAGAATGATTCTGAGTCTCTTTTTGAGACTTGGGAGCGCTTTAAGGAATTCCTTCGCAAGTGTCCGCACCACGCGCTGCCTGTGTGGTTGCAGGTCCAAATCTTCTACAATGGGCTTAATTATCAGACGCGTCAAATGATTGACGCGGCTGCCGGGGGTACCTTGAATAATAAGACCCCCGAGGCTGCCCAAGCTCTTATTGAAGAGATGGCTATGAACGCCTACCAATGGAACGTCCCTCGGGGACGTCCCAAGCAGGCGGCCGGCCTCTTCGAAGTGGATGCCACTGCCCACTTAGCCCTTCAAGTTGAAAGGCTGACAAAGCAGGTGGCGGAGATGTCTGTTGCCTCCACCACTCCTCCTTGGGCGATTCCCCCTAATGCCGGCGTAGCAAATGAATTCGTAGACTACGTGGGAAATGCTGGGCGACCTTCCTTCAACCCCAATAACAACCCTTATAGCAATAACTATAATCCGGGTTGGAGGAACCACCCCAACTTCTCATGGAGCAATCCGAATAATGCGCAGCGCCCCCCCAATTCTTTCGCGCCTGGATTTCTGCCGCCTCCCCCTCTTCCAAAACCCTCCCCGATGGAGGATAATTTTTCTAAATATATAGCTTCCAACGAGTCAAATATCCGGAACATCACCGGATCGCTAAAAAACTTAGAACTCCAGGTTGGACAGCTAGCGCGAATGATGTCCGAGCGCGCGCTCGGGGCACTGCCGGGAAACACGGAGCCCAATCCGCGGGAAAATATCAACGCTATAACCCTCCGTAGCGGAAAGGAGGTGATCGATCCAAAACGGACCGATCCTCAGGTACATATTTCACCTCCGACCCCTCTTCCCCCTTCTTTGATTCCGCCGCCTTTACAAATTTTAAATGAAAAAATTATTAAAACGCCCTTGCCGTATCCGCATAAACTTAATAGTGAGCGTAAGGACGCGCAATTTGAAAAATTTATTTTATTATTAAAACAAATTCATATTAATGTTCCCTTCTGCGAGGCACTCTCTCAGATGCCTAAATATGCGAAATACCTAAAACAACTTCTTTCCAATAAACAAAAATTAGAAAATATTTCGCATATTTCTCTTAATGCTGACTGCTCAGCGGCTCTTACTAATAAATTGCCCCTAAAAAGAAATGACCCGGGACAGTTCTCCATCCCGTGCCTTTTTGGCAATATATTAGTAAAATACGCTCTTGCAGATTTAGGCGCGAGCATTAATTTGATGCCGTTCTCGCTCTTTCAAAAATTAGGTTTGGGCACTCCGGCCCCTACTAAAATGCGAATCCAACTAGCGGATCGCTCGGTTAAGTTTCCCGTCGGGGTAGTGGAGGACGTACTTGTCCGAGTTGATAAGTTTATCTTTCCGGTAGACTTCGTCATCTTGGACATCGAGGAGGACACTGATGTACCAATTATACTCGGTCGCCCTTTTCTCGCCACCTCCCGCGCATTAATTGATGTCAGTAACGGTCGTCTCCTCCTTCGGGTAGGAGATGACGAAGTTACTTTCTCTATTAATCCCTCCATAGGAGACTCGTCATCGAGCGATGACTTTTGTTATAATTTAGACACATATCTCGGAGATTGTTCTTCCCCTATTTTTGAGTCTACGTTTTTAAATGACGATCTTTTTGCGCTCGAAAATTTTAACTGCGATGAGGATACGTCTATAGACTTGCCTTTCGAACCAATTGGTAAGAAAGACATAGGAATTAAAACCTCGTTAGAAGAACCACCCTGCCTTGAACTCAAACCCCTACCCGATTCACTCAAATACGCCTTTTTGGGGAAAGATGATACACTCCCTGTTATCATTTCTTCGCATTTGAGCGAATCGGAGACTTCCGATTTATTGGGAGTTTTGCTTAAACATCGCCACGCAATTGCTTGGCAAATTTCTGATCTCAAAGGGATTAACCCGTCTTTCTGCACCCATAAGATTTTTCTTCTAGATAATTGCCGCAAAACTATTCAGCCGCAGCGACGTCTTAACCCAAACATGAAAGACGTCGTTAAGGCCGAAATTATTAAATTATTAGATGCGGGGATTATTTATCCCATATCGGATAGTACGTGGGTTAGTCCCATTCACGTGGTGCCCAAAAAGGGCGGTCTTACCGTAGTGGAGAATGAGCACAATGAACTCGTCCCAACTCGTACTGTTACGGGTTGGCGGGTGTGCATCGATTATCGAAAACTAAATGACGCCACCCGTAAGGATCATTTCCCATTACCATTTTTAGACCAAGTTTTAGAGCGTTTGTCTGGTCATCCGTATTTTTGTTTTCTCGATGGATTATCGGGGTTTTTCCAAATCCCCATTTCCCCCGATGACCAAGAGAAAACAACTTTTACCTGCCCGTTTGGTACCTTCGCATATCGAAGAATGCCATTTGGCCTTTGCAACACGCCCGCTACATTCCAAAGATGTATGCTGGCGATCTTTGGCGAGCTGGTAGGAGACATTATGGAAGTCTTTATGGATGACTTCTCTGTTTTCGGAAGCTCTTTCCCGTCCTGTCTTCATAATTTAGACCGTGTCCTTCAGCGATGCGAGGACACGCATCTTGTTTTAAATTGGGAAAAATGTAACTTTATGGTTCGAGAAGGTTTGGTTCTCGGCCATATGATTTCGTCTAAGGGGATGGAGGTCGATAAGGCCAAAGTTGAAATTATAGAAAAACTTCCCCCGCCTTCCAACGTTAAATCAATTAGGAGTTTCTTAGGGCACGCGGGCTTTTATAGACGTTTTATTCAAGATTTTTCAAAAATAACAAAGCCGCTAACTCGCCTCTTGGAAAAGGAATCAAATTCTGTCTTTGATAGCGAATGCGAGTCTGCATTTAATTTCATAAAACAAAAACTTATCAATTCACCTATTTTAGTGGCGCCCGATTGGACCCTTCCGTTCGAGATTATGTGCGACGCTAGTGATATTGCCGTAGGAGCCGTTCTTGGCCAACGTATAAACAAATATTTTCATCCTATTTACTACGCTAGCAAGACCCTCACTTCCGCACAAGGAAATTATACGACAACGGAAAAGGAACTTTTAGCCGTCGTATTTGCTTTCGATAAGTTTCGCTCGTATCTAACGTTATCCAAAGTTATCGTATTTACCGACCATTCCGCCTTAAAATATTTGTTAGCAAAAACGGACGCCAAACCCCGCCTTCTTCGATGGATCCTCCTCTTGCAGGAGTTCGATTTAGAGATCCGGGATAAGAGGGGCGCGGAAAATTTAGCCGCCGATCACCTCTCCCGCTTAGAAAATCCCACTGCGGAAGCGCTCGTCGAATCTGACATAAATGATAGATTCCCCGAGGAACGCCTCCTAGCCATAACTACTAGTTCTTCTTCCCCGCCTTGGTTCGCAGATTTTGCAAACTATTTAGTTGCGAGGGTACTTCCAAAAGACTTTTCAAGCCAGCAAAAGAAGAAATTCTTTTCTGACTTGAAATATTTCTTTTGGGAGGACCCTTTCCTTTTTCGTCTCTGCGCGGACCAAGCAGTCCGAAGATGTGTCGCGGGTGTGGAGTGCACGCAAATCCTTAGGCACTGCCACGAGGGTCCGGCTGGTGGGCATTATCAAGCTAACCGAACCGCGCGGAAGGCGCTAGAGGCGGGCTTCTTTTGGCCCACTCTATTCAAAGACGCTCACAATTTTGTGCGCGCATGCGATAGCTGTCAGCGGTCGGGTAACATCTCTCGTCGCGACGAGATGCCCCAAAATATGTTTTTAGAATGCGAAGTCTTCGATTTATGGGGCATAGATTTTGTTGGCCCCCTACCTCCGTCTTTCAAAAATATGTATATTTTAGTAGCGGTCGACTACGTATCGAGATGGGCGGAAGCGCAAGCTCTCCCCACCAACGATGCGCGAGTCGTCGTTACATTTCTTAAAAAGCTATTTTCTCGCTTCGGCACTCCGCGCGCTATTGTAAGTGATCGGGGGACGCATTTCTGCAACACCCAGATGGCTAAGACGTTAGCTAGATACGGCGTCACGCACAAACTTGCCACCCCCTACCACCCGCAAACTAGTGGCCAAGTAGAGGTAGTAAATCGGGAGATAAAGCGCATATTAGAGAAAACCGTTTCACTTAATAGGAAAGATTGGTCCATCAAGCTCGACGATGCGTTGTGGGCTTATCGTACCGCATACAAAACCGCAATTGGTTGTACGCCGTATCGATTAGTGTACGGCAAAGCGTGTCATCTACCCGTCGAATTAGAACATCGCGCACTTTGGGCTTTAAAACTTTTAAATCTCGACGCTAACTTAGCCGCCCAAAATAGAAAACTGCAACTAAACGAGCTCGATGAATGGCGTGCCAACGCATACGAGAGCAATAAGTTCTATAAGGAGCGTTCTAAGTTTTATCACGACCGAAAACTCAAGCCCCCAAAAACTTTTTCTCAGGGCGATCTTGTCCTTCTTTATAACTCTCGACTTAGACTTTTCCCCGGGAAACTTAGATCACGTTGGTCCGGCCCCTTCAAAGTTGAAGAGGTTTGGCCTTATGGGACCGTACTCGTCTCCCACCCGGATAAAGGCTCGTTTAAAGTGAACGGTCATCGCTTAAAATTATACATAGCAGGCGATCCTGTGGGCGGTAACTTCGAATCCATAACCCTCCTAGATATATAAACCGCCAACATAGTCAAGCTACGTGACTATAAACAAAGCGCTCCTGGGAGGCACCCCATGTTTATCTTTTTCGCTATCTCTTTACCTTTTTCTTTGCTATTTTTCTTCCTAATGCAGGGTTCCTAAACTGCGCCTTCCCCACCTCCTATCAGGGAAGCTTCTACCCTACCCCATTTCTTTCTTTTCTTTGTATATATTTTCTTACCTGTTTTGTTCCGCATACTTACGTTACAACATTGGGGACAATGTTGGACTTAAGTATGGGGGTGTTTTCTCGCTTTCTTTTTCATATTTCTATTTTCTGCACTGTCTTTCTATTTAACTTATGAACAAAAAAAAAAAAACAAAAAAAACTTACAAAAAAAAAAAACAAAAAAAAAACTTACAAAAAAAAAAAAACAAACAAAAAAACAAAAAAAACCTTGTTTTATGTCTTTAAAAACTCAAAAAAAAAAAAAAACTCTCAAAAACTCCAAAAAAAAAATTGTAAACCACAAAAAAAAAAAAATTGCAAAACAATATATAACACCAAAACCCCAAAAAAAATTCTAAAAACACAAAATTCCAAAAATATTTTTAGTTTCATTTTGTAAAAATCTGTGTACCTTTTTTTTTGTAAATAATCTTCTCTCTCCACCTTCCGTTTCTCTCTCATTCTTGAAAAAAAAACAAAAACCAAAAAAATTTATAAAACAAAAACTAAAAAAAATTTATAAAACCAAAAAAAAATAAATAAAAATAAAAAATAAAAAATAAAAAATTTATAAAACAAAAACTCAAAAAAAAAAAAACAAATATTTTTCTTTTCCTTTGTAAATATGTTTTGTAAAAATAACTCTCTTTCTTCCCCGCCTTTTCTTATTTGTAAATCTCGCTTTTTAGCATGCCCGCGGCATTCGACTCATCGAACCAACCACCCAAAGAGTCTGTTCGCGGGCCAATGACTAAAAATTCAAAAAAAAAAAAGAAGAGAAAAACCCTAAAAATAAAAAAAAATGTATTGTTAATTATGTAACAAATAAATCGAATATCTCAATTCTTAACCCTTATTCGCTCTCCAACAATCTAGTTGCGAGTTAATTTATAAGCGAATTATTTTAATTCTTTGCTTGCTATTCGTTTATTAATTAGAGAACGATAAATTTAGATATCTGGGGTTAAGTTTTAAAAATTTTTGTATGCTTTTTATTTTAAATAAGGTACCTGTTTTCAGCACCACTTCTAATCTAACTAAATAGTTGCATATTTATTTTGTTAAAAATAACACTCTTAGATTTCAATTTATGATAACTCCAAGCTTTTTTTTTGAAATTTAGGAATGTTTCATTTATAAAGGTTGCTCTCAAAAGTTTTTTATTAAACCTAGTTTTATTTTTGAAAAAACTCTATCACTTTTTTTTTCATGTCATACTTGACATGATTTCGATCATTAAAAGATCCTATGTCAATGAGAATAAGATTTCGTTCCGTAAACATAGGCATCCAATATTTGAAAAGATTATATGTTATCGAGTAAGAGGATAAAATTCATTACTCCTACACATATACATTGGATTATGAAGATGTTAAAAAAAAAAATTATGTTATGGAAAATAAGATTTCGTTTTCCTAACATCCTTATTCGAAAAAAAAAAAAATCATTAGAGGTTCGAGCGAAAAAATATACCCTCGCCTCTAAAAATTCTAAGCCTTCTTCATATCCCACGATATCTCCCTCCGCCAAATTCAAAAAAATTCTAGATTTATTTTTAAAATCTTTTTGAGAGCATAATTTGTAAATTAAATTATTTCCTTTAATTTTTTCCAAGCTACAGTTTCATAAATCCAATCTATTTTTGTTAGCCTCACAAATAAAATTTTTGCTATCTATTTGCTTATAACGAGAAGTCTTTTGCTGAAACTCTTCCTTTATTTAAATTTTTGGCATAATTTAGGATTTACCTCGTATACCCCGGATATTCATTTTGATCCTTCTTTCAATTAAGTCAAGCGGTAGATAAACTTAGGATTTCTTTAATTGATTATAAGTTCATCTCCAACTTTTGCTCTGGAATAGCAAAAGCTTAAGTATGAGGGTATTTGATGAATTGTAAATATACCTAATTTTATGTACATTACTTAAGTCGTTTTATTTAATTTTTGTCATTTCTACTTGTTTTTATTCAATAAAATGCTCCTATTTTTGTAAATATTATACTAACTTGCTTTATTTTATTTGTCAGGAAAAAAAGCCAAAAATCTGCAAAAATGACATGTCACGCCCGTGACATATTGGTCACGCCCGTGACCAGGGCGTGACAGCTCAAAAACCCGAAAAGAGGCCAATTTTGAAGAGGGCCACGCCCGTGTCCGATGTGCGCCACGCCCGTGTCCGTCCGACAAACTGCCGCCGGCGAATCCCGAAGTCAACATCGCCTTAAAGCGCCGAATGACACGCCCACCGTCACGCCCGTGACCTGGGGCGTGACCGCCGCGTTTTCGGCCGGAAAGTCAAATCGCCGTCAAATCCGTCAGATCGCCGAATCCCGCGGTAAAATAGTGCTGACACGCCCCCCGACACGCCCGTGTCGGAGGGCGTGTACTTGGAAATTTTTGCCTATAAAAAGGCAGCTGCTGTATGAGTTCAGGGTTCCCAAAATCCGAACCATTTTGATGTATTAGGGCTGCTGTTGGAGTTGCTTTAGTGCTATGTAAGGATCCCCCTCCCTCTCCTTTTTAAGTTTGTATGTTTGAACTCTTGTAATCACCTTTCTTTTATAATAAAATCGTTATTATTTCATCTTACATGCTTTGAAATTTCTCCAAATAGCCTCCTTTTCATAAATCTTATATACTTTCATTGTTATTTTCATAATGCGTGTGTGTGTGTATGAGCTTAAAATTGCAAAAATTATGTTTTAAAACGCAAATGTTCATGTTTTATTTTCAATTATAACAAAATTCATAGCCGTTATTATGGCCGTTTTCATTCTCAAACTCTTTAAATTTGGATAGACTTAGGATTTTCATACTTCAAAATGCGCTTTTATGAACTTGTAAAACTTTAAAAAAGGGTAGTTTTCATTCCTCTTAACTTAGCTTTTACTTTGTCTTAACTATAAAACTACTGCTTCTTTTTAGCTTACTCCCTCTTTTTAAACCATTTTACAAGGCTATAGTAATGTATAAATTGTTATTTTTATTTTTCATCAACTTTCATTTTAAGTAGTTACAAAAAAAATATTTTCGCTCAAACAATTTTTATTTTCACTTTTTTAGCATTTCTATCAAAATCTAACGGTAAAAATGTAACCGTTTTAATTTTTCGGGCACTTGCCTTTCTCACTTTAATTTGAAAACTTTTTGCTCAAACAATTTTTATTTTGCATTTTTATGCATTTCTACTGCATTCCAGCGGTAGAAATGCAGTCATTTTAATTTTTCGATAACTTTGATTTTTGCAATTATTTTAGCACGAGTGTGTGCGTGTATGAGATATTTTTCAGCTCCTAAGTTAAATTATGCAAGTGTGTGTGTGTGTGTGTTTATTTATGTCGAGTGCGTGAGTAGTTCTATTCAAGTAGAGTGCGTGTGTTGTTTTTATTTTTCCGCCTACTCATTTGAGTTAATTGGCTGGATTCTATTCAAGTAGAGTGCGTGTGTTGTTTTTATTTTTCCGCCTACTCATTTGAGTTAAATGGCCGGTCTGTATTTTCAGTCCTACTCGTTTGAGTAGGACTTGTGATTTTCAATCTTTATTTCTGTTTTTCCGCCTACTCACTTGAGTTAAATGGCTGGATTTGATTTTCCGCCTACTCGCTAGGAGTTTAATGGTCGGACTTTATTTTAATGTAAATATTTAAGAAAGCCCTGTAATCGCATTTATTTTCTCCTGCTCGTTTGAGTAGGACTCGCTTTCATTTCAGTCCTACTCGTTTGAGTAGGACTTGCAATTTTCAGCTTTAATTTTCCGCCCCCACTCGTTTGAGTGAGACTTGCAAAGTTCATTTATGCACTTTTCAGCTTTCATTTCCCGCCCCCACTCGTTTGAGTGGGACCTGCAAATGTCAATTATTCAATTTTCTCTTATGTGTAAATTAGTTTTATTTCTTCCTTTTATATGTTTGAATGAGTGCGGGTGTGTTTATTTGTAATAACTTTTCTAAAATTAGGTTATTTTGCTTTTCTTCTTATTTTCTTTATAACCTTTCAGCGAATAGTTTAGGACGCTCGCACAACCAATCATATAAGCTATCCCCATTCCGATGAGTGGCTAATTGCTTTTAGCCCTCGGTATCGAAGAGCTTTGGGATCTAAAATGTTTTAAATAACCAAACGTCTAATTTTTCAATTTAATTAAAAACTTAAGGTTTACCCCGGGTTAACGACGCGTAGACCCACATATCGATGTGTGGGCTCTATTTCCGTTATCCATACGCTAGCTAGCCGAGAGGCCGTGCATATGGACAGATCACCCCTGGGTAGATAGAGTTCCGCACTAACCCTCGAGAGAGGAGGCGCGCTAACTCTACCGGATTGGGTTCCCCACCCAATAGCGGGGTTCTTAGCATACTGCGGGCATTAAGGGGAATCCTTCGTCGGACGAGAGCCCGGTCGAATAGCCTTAATGTCTAGGTGAGCGATATTCCTAGAGATAGGTGAGCTCATTATTTTGAACCTCCACGGCCAAGTTTCCGCATTAATTAAATTGAAACTTTAGATATCTAGTTATTCAAATCTATTTTTAATCCTAACGCAATTCGATACCGGGAGTTATCTCTTCATCGACTACTTTCTTAAAATCTATTTTCGTTCTTATTTTACTTAAAACCCTCAACTTCTATTTCGGTAAAATAATAGTGTTTTCGGAGGAGTAGGGGTAATCAACCCGTTCCCGGGAATAATACGACCTCGGTATTCTCCCGAATATCGAGTACTACTTGCGATAGGTGCACTTGCCTCATCTAGCAAGCCCGCGGCGATCGACTCACCGAACCAACCACAGTACGAGTCTGTTCGCGGGCCAATCACGATGGCAAACAAAGCAATGGTCAGCTAAAAGCCGACCAAATTATAACGACCCCGCCCCTAACTCGGGACGGTGATGCTCTTTCCCTGCATATCGTTAGCCCAATAAAATAATAAAGCACAACTATAATACGCCACAGGTGTAGGATCGCACGGCCAAACACCCCGTCCACTCAGGGCACATTAACGGTGAATCCTGACATATCAGTGTATTCACCACAATCCCAAAGATGACAACCAAGTGAGCATTTAGCCTTTCTGACCACCGTCTAAGGCTCCTGACTATGCAATGGCCTGTCCCCGTCTTCGGGTCTCTCGCACCGAACCACATAGCTTAGGTCCGATTTCACTTGCCCGTTGCTCACGCCGCCTAGTCAATTTAAGTCATACGCGCGGGCCAAGCTTCTCTCGGATCCCAAAAGTTTCCAAACAATCACATAACCCAGTTATGTTCAAGGCCGGTTCCCAGACCGCCAAGTTAGCAGAACACGTTTCCGCTCAGTTTTCCGGGTGCGCCTTGAAGCTAACCTCCAAGGATCCCTGCTGTAATCTACCGCGTAGAAACCCGAAAAACCCAAAGCACGGAGTCTTCTCCGGCAAATCATAACAAATACAACATCACCGATCCAGACGGTACACGTCCGGATAGGCTTCACACACAATGCCTATGCCCGTACTTACGAGTCTGGACTCTATATGCAACATAAGGGGGATTATTCACATTAACCCCAAGGAACACCACACACTCACCGCACACTCGCGGGAGCGGGATTCCCTATGCAAAAAGAAAGAGCTTCAAACGCTCAAGTTGAGAATCGTTACCCTTGTAGTCCGTTTTGGCGCCATGGAAAAACTACGCGGACAGAAATCTTCACAACGACCTTCCCTCCACGAATCCGCTCTCAGATTTCGAAACGGTGCTCCGGTGCTCCGTCGGTGGCCGGAATTCTCCTTCTTCTTCCTCCTCTCTCTAACACCTTGGAAAGAGAAAGCCTTGGAGAGAAATGAGGGATTAACTCCCCTATTCCCGGCCTTAATAGAGCAGAAAATCATCTATGCCGTTGGATCTTAATTAAAGAAAATGAACGGCTCAGATCCATTCAAAAATCTCCAGACCTGGGCCGAACACGGCTTGGCACACGGCCGTGTCCCAGGCCATGTGCCTCGATCCAGGCACGATCGTCGACCATAGAAATGACATACAGGCAGAGACACGCCCGTGTCTCACCTGACACGCCTGTGTCGGGTCTCACGACAAGCCCGTGTCTAGGGGCATGTCACGCATAACCACCACGCCAACCGACACGACCCAACTACACACGGGTACTAACACGGGTAGGCACACGCCCGTGTCCGAGGACACGCCCGTGTCATCTAGCCGTGTTCCTGGCCGTGTCCTCCTCTGGATGAAAATAACCCAAAAAATCACCAGCCAGACATGGCCTTGGACACGCCCGTGTCCTAGGCCGTGTACCCCTATACAGGAACCAAAAACCCCTTTTTTGCTACCTACTCAAATACAATTTTCGGGGCATTACACAGACTTTGCAGGATGAAAATAAAACAGGAAGAGTATAACAGGAACTTGTCAATTCCTAGGAGGAAGGCTGGTGTCATGGTGCAGCAAGAAGCAAACAAGTGTAGCTATATCAACAACTGAGTCTCAGTATGTAGCTGCAGGTAGTTGCTGTGCACAGTTATTGTGGATAAAGCACCAACGAGATGATTATGACATCAAGGTAAGTAGAATTACACTGTTTTGTGATTCTACCAGTGCTATTTCTATTGCTAAGAATCCTGTATCACACAGTATAACCAAGCATATAGAAATTAAATTTCATTTCATCAGATAACATGTTGAGAAGGAAGATATTAGTCTAGAGTTTGTGAATATAAATAATCAAATAGCTAATATATTTACAAAACCTCTGGATGAAATTAAATTCAATTATTTTAAAATTGAATTAGGTATGTTGAAACTAGAATAGGTTAGCACAAGCTTCCATAAGAAGAATATGTAAGTACAAAATTTATAAGGAAATTTGTCTAAGTATAAAGTTTGTGTCGACACAAGCTCAATTGTGTCGACACACTCAGTATGTTGTGTCGACAAAGAAAAAGGATGTGTCGACACAAAAACAGTATCTGTGTCGACAGAAGAATAGGTGTCGACACAACCTTGTTGAGACCTTATATCTAGAGGATTTTTCGTGTCGACACACAAAAGTTGGTGTTGACACAACTATGTCTAGACATGACCAGCCCGTGTCGACTCTGACATAAGTATGTCGACATCTAGACGTGGCGACTAAACCTAAGTTTTGTCAAGACCTTGGTCATTTCTATTGACACATGTAAAAATTTTGTCGACTAAGGCTCGTCTTTTGACCTGCCCTTTACGCTAACACTATAAATAGGTAAAGCGAAAATCTGGTCGACTACGCTTTCAGAAATCTAGGATCTGCACTTTATGTCGACAAAGACCTTCTCTTCTTTTCTCTTCCATCTCTCTCGACAATGGCGCCTCACTAGGATGATAAGGTGAATGAAGGATATGAACTAGTTCGTGGAGGATTCACGACAGCTTCACAAGAAATCCAGGGTGTCATTACCCTAATTTCTGATAATGGTTTGGAATTCTTGGTCTCAGAACCAACAAAAATTTGGAAAAAGGAAGTAATGGAATTCTATTCATCTGTTACTGTGGACACAGAAGGGAAGAAGATCAAAGCCACAGTTCAGGATTCCCGAGTTAGACTAACACTTAAGACTATCAGGAAATCACTCCAACTTCCCATGGTTAAGGATGATGAAGAAATTTTTCCATCCAGGACTTAAGAAGCACTAAGTTGGTGCGGGCTGAACCCTAATATCAAGTTTGGATCATCTGTTGCCCGGAAAGGGATGAATTCCCAAGAAAAGCTTCTGTCTGAGGTAGTTGGCAAGGTAATTCTGTGTAAGACTGGTGGACATGATAGAATTTCAGTCCACATGTTCAATCTGATGAAAAGGATTATTTTCACTATAAAAACAGACTGGGCATCAATAGTTTTTGATAAACTTCAAGAAGGAATAAAGAAACCAAATCTGGGAAGAATTTTGAGTTTATGTCTATCTGCTATAATACCAGATGTTTTGAACCAACTTATAGGAACCAAAATCAACCACATGAGTAGGATGGATGTGAGAATTCTATCTAGATGGGATAGAGTATTGACAAAGGAAGTATCTACTCCACAGAAACACATTAAGAAAGATAAACAACAGAAAAAGGTTATTCAACAAGCAAAATCCTCCAGTGATTCTGAAGAAGAAGTGGTCTTCAGTTCAGAAGAAGACAAGCAACAAAAAGAAGCACAAGATCAAGTGAAGAGCAGTATGCTCTTAGAGCAACAGGTAGTCTTCACTCCAGGGGGAGAAAATCCTGAACCAGCAATACAAGACACTGTACAATTTGAGCTGCCTGCCCAAGGGGGAGGTATTACTAAAGCTGCTCTAGAAAGTGAGCATGCTGCTGATACTATTATGGAAATAGTGTCAGAAATCAACAATGAAGCAATGCTAAATGTTGAGAAAGAAGCACAAGATGAGCAGATAAAAGATACTGCTCAACATAATCAAGTAAGTATCTCCTTTATAGGGCATGACCTGGACAAAGATCTGGATGTCCATGGAGAACCTTCTGTTTTCCAAACAAATTTTGTTCCTCCTGTTCAGATGTAGCAAGAGGTAACTATGGAAGAGCTATTCCCTGAACAACCAACAGCAGGGACTGAGGGGGAGCAGCAAATCATAGAAAAAGAACTACCAAGAACTGAGGGGAGGTATCTCAGCATGCCCCAACTGATAAGGAACCAGTGAATATATAAAGTTCCTCAGAATCTTCTGATGATGAAGAAGCCTCTATGGCTAAGAAAAGGAAGTTAGCTGCTTTAAGGAAACAGAACTCAGGCTATAAAAAGGCCTTACAAACAGTCACACCATCACCTGCTCCAAGCATGGATTTCAGTTCCCTACTGGTCCAATTGCAAGTGAAATTGGATGAGCAAAGACAGTCGTTATATGAATGAAACACATAAAGATTTGCAATTCCATTTGGCTCAAGATATCAAATCAATCAGATTCGAAGTAAATCAAAATAAAAAGGAAATGACAGATTGCTTCCACAAGGTAGGAAATGCTGTGGTATACTTGGCAAAGCAACAATAAGAACTCAACACTAAAGTGGAAGACATTGCAGTTAAGCAAGGATATGTTCTTGAGAATCAAATCCGGATGAATGATAATCTCAAAGAGTCACACTTTGCCATTCTAACACAGATTGATACTCTAATAACTACTATCAAAGCTGAAGTGTCCAAGCAGATCAAAGAAGATCTTGCTGCTGTTCAGGAAACATTTACAAAATCTCACAAGAATATTTCTGATTTCTTGCAGAAGTTCAGGAATTATTACAAAGAAGGAATAAATTATCTTGTTAACCAAGTCAGATTTCAGAAGGATGATCTGAGAGATCATCTTGAAAGAGAAGTCATAAAGGGGGAGAGGGTGTTAGTCAAAGCTAGCTCAGATCACGCTAAATGGATATCAAATAGCATCAGAGCAACTCTTGGATTTCCACCCTTATGTGATGATGACAATGTTGCTGAGTCTGGAGTGCAACATGCCTATATTGAAGGAGATCAACCTGAAATTGCTCAGGTCATTTACCATCCAGCTGATTTTGACATGGTTCACCAAGAAGTTCAGTCAATGTACAACCCTCCACAGGAGGCTAAAAATATTATTATTGAAAAAGTGGAAATGTCAGTGGCTGCCAAGGAAGCTCAAAAGGAAGCACAACTGTCCAAGAAACGGTTTAGAGAACAGGCTGAGTTGAAGCCTGATTTTGAGCAATGGAGCCCTACTTCCAGGAACATTATATTGACTACCTGGAAAGCTGTGAAGGACAAGACCCATGAAAGGGGTAAATTGTATAATGCGCAAGAGTGGAACAAGTATCAAGCCAGGCAAGAAGCTATTCTTCAATTCAGAAGGAAAGTAAAAGCTGGGACGTTACCTGCTAATGCTCTAGAGCCTAGCAAGTACTTCCCAAAGCCTTTTCATTATTTTGAAAGACAACGGATAAGGGCTGAAGAGCAGAAAGAGAAGGATCTGAAAGGAAAGAAACCTGCTGATGATGCTGAACCTACTATGCAGGCTCAGATCAGATCAGGAAAAGACATTGTGATTAAGGAGCCTAGTCAGTTATACTATAGTTAGGCTTATGTATAGAACAATAATCTTTTGGCTTTTGTTTTAAAGAAAACTGTGTAAACTAAAATTTTTTCTCCGAAATCAGTTTCAGTATTCATTTCAGTTGTTTACAATGTTTATATGTTACCCTGCAGTGAAAAGTATGTACATCTTTTTTTTGAGTTTTATTATGAGTGATGTATATCTTTGACTAAAGGTTATGACTTCTCCAAATAGGGGAAGATTGTTGGATACACTGTTAATATGTACCAGATTTGGAGAAGCCTCATCTTAATCAATGATATACATCAATTTGTATTTGATGTATGTTTGGGTTTCATTGTGCAGGTTTAAGAATTGGAAGAAAAGTTTCTAAGTACAAGTGTCGACACTTGTGGAGAATTGTGTCGACACCTAAAGAAGAAGCTGAGTCGACACTCAGACTTGTGTCGACACCTGAGCCAGGAGTTATGTCGACACTGAAAGCAGAAGCTCTGTCGACACCCAGGAGTTATCTCGACACTGAAAGCAGAAGCTGTGTCGACACCTAGGAGTTATGTCCACACAAAAAACAGAAGCTGTGTCGACACCCATGAGTTATGTCGACATTGAAAGCAAAAGCAGTGTCGACACCCAGGAGTTATGTCGACACTGAAAATAGAAGCTGTGTCGACAACCAGGAGTTATGTTGACACACATGACTTGTGTCGACACATTTAACAGATGCTGTGTCGAGTATCAGAAGAATGACTATGTCGACACATGGAGTGTTGTGTCGACATCATCAAGTCTTGTGTCGACACTTAGTCCATTTATGTCATCACATGTGAAGCAGTTTGCTGAGTGGTTCATGCTGAGTTGGAAAGCCTTTGAAGAATCGGCTGTCATAACCAACCGGTCTGACACCTTTGTCAGAACTGTCAGAAGACTGTTACAAACCAGATCAGCCGGTAATTAGTAGGATACTCTATATAAAGGACTGGTTTGATGCAACGGTAAGAAACGAAGGGAAAAGAGAACACACAACATTAAGAAGTGAATCCTTTAAAGAGAGTTTTCTACAACAAGAAAAGGGGAAACCCTTACGAAGGCAGATCCAGAACAGTCTGCAAGGAAGATTCAGATCTCATTCTGAATTCAAGAGGGAAGCTATCTAAAGATCAACTTCTACATCAAGTGAAGATCAACCTTATTTTGTTCTATCAAGAAGCTTTGAAACGGCTAAGTCAGGTTGGATCTGAAGATCAGTTTATTCAAGAACTGATCAAGAAGCTCACACCAGTGAAGAGATCTATCTGGTGAAATTTCTGTATCTCTTAATCAAACAATTTTTGGTAGGATCTGTTGTAAGATTTGAGTTGTAAGCCTGTAATTATAAAGGCTGAGGTAGGGTTGAGTGCTTGAGGTGTAGGAGTGGGGTTTCACTCTGAGTTATAGGCCCGTGAAAGAGGCTGAGGTAGGGCTTTTTCCTGAGTTGTAGGAGTGGGGTATCACTATAAGTTATAGGCCTGTGAAAGAGGCTGAGGTAGGGCTTGTGCCCAAGTTGTAGGAGTGTGGATTCACTCTGAGTTGTAGGAATCTTTGTTGGTGTTCAAATTTGTGAAGTGGAAGTGGTTGACGGGACAGGCCGGGTGGCCTGGGCGGACAACCTTGGCGGACTAGGCGGACTGGGCGGACTGTGATGTGCGGCCTGGTGGAAAATCTAGTGGAAGCCGGCTGATCTTCTGAGCAGGTTGCACGGGTGAAGTCCGCGGACTATGCGGCCTGGTATCTGTAGATTAGGTGTTTGCTGATTGGTTTTGCCAAGGAGCGGCCTAAGCGGATGGAGGCTTGCGGACTGGTGCATTGCTCAGTGGCCGTAGTGCAAGCTTGTGTTGTTTGGCGGTTTGGCTCATGTTCGCGGGAAGCTTGCGGACTGGCGTGTCCGCGGTATGGGCTGTTGCGGACTGGGCTTAGAGCTTGGCTGAGGCCTTGTCGAGCTCTGGTGTTACAGCAGGTGCTTTGCTGTGGAGGTCTTTGGCGGACTGGTGTTTGGAGTCCGGGAGGAGGCTGCTGCGTTGGGGCAGGTGTGCGAGTAGCCTGCAGACTGTTGGCGGTCTGTGTGCTTGTTGTTTGGCGGACAGGAGTTTATGTCCGCCATGCTCGCATTGGCCTTTGATGGTTTTGGACTTGGTCACACTCTGTGCCAAGACCATGGTGTCCGCCGTATCCGCCAAGTCCGCTGTGACCGGGCGGACTGTTGCTATCTACCTTTGGTCGTGGACTTGTGGCGAATTGAGGTGTGAGTCTTGCGGACTGCCTCGGGTTTGGTCAAACTGCCATTGAAGGGGGATTGCTGTCCTGCAGTGGTTGGAGCTTTGCGGGCTGATGCCTTGTCCGCATAGCTTGGGCGGACTGGAGAGGGTTCGCCAATGTTGCCTTGCTCCTGGCGGTTTTCCTTGG
The DNA here is from genome assembly GCA_039583875.1 of Platanthera guangdongensis. Taxonomy (NCBI): domain Eukaryota; kingdom Viridiplantae; phylum Streptophyta; class Magnoliopsida; order Asparagales; family Orchidaceae; genus Platanthera; species Platanthera guangdongensis. The sequence continues at coordinate 2,499,952 of CM077162.1, read as the reverse complement.
TATCCGGCTAAGTCCTTGCGGACTCGGCAGACGGTGTTTTTGCTATCGCGCGGGCTAGGGTGGTGTCGCTATCTCTAGGGCAGTGACCACACTCCTCACCTCGCCTATAAATAGGACCCCCCTGGCACATCTACAGTAACTAAAGTGAACAGTAAGTTGGGTTGGGCGAAGTGCTGCGGTCTCAGTTTGTCTGTCCGCGCGGATTGATTCAGGGCTGACGGCTTGCTGTGTGCAGGTCGCGCGGGTAGCTTCAAGGAGCCAGGAGTTTGGCTTTGACTTCAGTCAAGTACTTGGAAGTTGTGCGGTCTCTGCGGATTCAGCAGGAGGTCGCTCTGCGGCTTGTCAACTCTATTTCAACTTTGCCAACTCCAACAACCTGTCTGCCGGCTTCAGGCGGGTAGGGGGTGTTCCTCAGTTCAGCTTCAGCAGGAGACGAATAACGGTGTGTCCGCGCAGCCTCGCGGCTTCGGCGGTCTCCGTGGCTATTCGGCGGATTGTAGCTTAGTTCGGGAGATCTCAGCGGACTCGGCGACCTCGGCGGTCTCGGCGGTCTCCGGTGCTGGCCGCCCGGCTTGGGTTTTGGTGCTTTCTGTTTACAGCTGTTATACTAGCGAAATCATGTCTCGCTATGTATGCCTCGTGTTGTAAAGAAGTGAATGAATAAAAGATCTGCTTGTGCTTCCATTGTTTGTTGGGATTACCTTTGTTCCTTGGTTTTCCGCTGGTTCAATGTGAGAACTGGGTAGTTCCGAAGATATTAATTTGGCGTTTGGTCTACCTTGCTGACCACGTTGTGAAAATTTTAACATGGTATCAGAGTCAGGTTCAGTTGCGTGAGCGGAAGTCAACCAGTATTGTTACTCAGTGATTGAGTGGTGCTCAACCTGTGTTGTTGCTCGGAGCTTCTAAAAGGTTGCCAACAGGTGTTGCAATGGAAGGGAGCTTTGCAAGAGGTCTGGGCATTGAACTCTTAACGCTGACTAACTTTAAGAAGTGGAAGTCGTGCATGAAGAGTTATATTCTTGGCGAGGAGCTGTGGGAAGTCGTCGGTGGTGACGACAGACAGGAAGTCACGGCTGCGTTCGGTACTGCTGAGCAGGTCAGGCTCTGGAGAAGAACAAATGCTAAGGCGGAGTTCATTCTGAAGAGGGCCGTGTCTCCGGAACTGTTTGATCACATCGTTGGGTGTGAGTCGGCTGCTGATATTTGGACAACCATTGATGAGTTGTTCAATAGGAAGAATGTGGCGCGGCTTCAGTTCCTGGAGAATGAGTTGGCCAGGGCAACTCAGGGAGACCTTTCCATTTCCAAGTACTTCTTAAAGATGAAGAGCTTGTGTGCTGAACTGTCGGCACTGGATCCTGATGAGCCTATCTCTGAGGTGAAGATGAAAAGGCACATTATCCGCGGCTTACGGAAAGAATATGTGGCCTTTGTAACATCTGTTCAAGGGTGGGCTACTCAGCCGTCTTTGCTGGAGCTGGAGAATCTGCTTGTATCGCAGGAGAGCTTGACAAGGCAGATGGCTGGAGTGAATATGAATCAGGAAGGCAGCGAAGCTCTCTTCTCAAGCAAGAAGAAAGGATGGGAAGGGAAGAAGAAGATGAAGGTGCAGGTCGTTGGTGAGAAGGAGACTTCAACTTCATATCAGCCGGAGAGGAGCAATGCTCCTAAGGACTGGAAGAAGAATTTAAAGTGCTACCGGTGTCATCAGCGAGGGCACTTCAAGCGGGACTGCAAGGTCAAACTGCAGCCTGGGTATGCTGCAGGAAAGGAGGAAACTTGCTCGAGAAGTGAAGAAGCAGAATGGGGCGGAGCTTTTATGACGGGCACTTGTGTCCGAGCCTTGTCTGTTGAGGACTTCAATGGCGAGTGGATCGTGGACTCCGGGTGTGGTCATCACCTCACTGGAGACAAGTCGAAGTTCACCTCCATGCAGGCATGCTCAGGTAATGAAGCTATTATCACTGCTGATAATACTATTTATGCAGTAGAGAAAGAGGGGGTCGTGTCTTTGGGTAGTGATCAGGGTCCACTCACGTTAAGGAGTGTGTACCACGTGCCGGGCATGAAGAAAAACCTCTTCTCGGTGACCAATGCGGTGGATGCTGGGTATCACGTTCTGTTTGGGCCAACAGACGTGAGGTTCCTTCGCAACGTATCAACGGTGAAGGCTGATGTTGCTCATGTAGGGAGGAGGGTGAAGAACTTGTTTGTTCTTGCCACCAACTCTTATGTCGATCGGATGAGGGCCAATGATAGCACTGCTATCTAGCATGAGACGCTGGGGCATGTTGGCATGGAGAAGCTGAAGGCGATGGCGAGTAGAAGTCTGGTGAAGGGGTTACCGAAGTTGTCCTCCTTTGGTGATGGACATGTTTGCGCGGGCTGTCAATACGGTAAGGCACATCGCCTTCCGTTTGATAAATCACAAACAAGGAGCAAGAAACCATTGGAGTGCATTCATGGCGACTTAATGGGACCGACGGTTACTGCCAGCCTTGGTGGAAGCAGATACATGCTTGTCTTGGTTGATGACTACTCAAGGTATACTTGGGTGTACTTCTTAAAGGAGAAGTCGAAAGCCTTCCATTTGTTTGTGGAGTTTAAGGAGTTGGTAGAAGGCCGGCTTGGCTTGCAGATTAAGAAGCTTATAACTGATAACAGGGGTGAGTTTGTCTCCTCCGAGTTTTCTAACTTCTGCAGGAAGCACGGGATCCAACGAGAGCTTACTTGTGCTCACACTCCACAACAAAATGGGGTAGCGGAGCGGAAGATCCGTCATCTGACGGAGACCTGCAAATGCTGGCTTCATGCGAAAGATATCCCAAGGTCCTTTTGGGCGGAGGGGATGTCTTGTGCTGCTTATGTCATCAACCGGATGCCACTCAGCCATATCAACATAAAGACTCCTATTGAGCTGTTGCTGAAGGAGAAGCTGAGTGTTGGACACCTTAGGGTGTTCGGTTCAACTTACTACGTGCATGTCCCGGATGCTTCACGGACTAAGCTTGATGTGAAGGCAAGGAAGCTTGTCTTTGTTGGCTACGATGAGGGGAAGAAGGGATGAAAATGCATGGACCCTGTGACGAAGAAGTTCGTGGTGTCAAGAGACGTTGTCTTTGACGAGCTGACGTCATATGGAGGTGGCTCGGTTGAGCTAACCGGAAGTAGCAAGGTTGATGAAGAACCGGTGGTGGCTGCTGAAGGCTTGGAAGAGGAGCTTGCTGTTTCACCAGCAGCTCCTGTTGCTTCTAACTCTGAGGCTGAGTCTTTTGGATCAGGAAGCAGGGGGAGCACTGCTCAATGCTTGCCCCAGGTAGGAGTTGAGCCCGAAGAAGCAACGAAAGCAGTGAGCAAGGAGCTGACCCTTCGGAGATTGAAGAGGGTTGTGAAGCCACCGGCTCGGTACTGTGATGGGAATGCAGTGAGCTTTGTCTCCTGCTTCTTTGCAGGTCCTCTGGATGAGCGAGAGCCTGCAACCTTCAACGAGGCCACTGGAGTGAAGGAGTGGAAATGTGCCATGAAAGAATAGATTGATGCTCTGAAGAAGAATGAGACCTGAGACCTTGTGCCCAAAGTTGATGGCATTACTCCGGTTACTTGCAAGTGGGTGTATAAGTTGAAGAAGAAGGCTGATGGGAGCATTGATAGGTTCAAGGCTCGCCTGGTCGCTAGAGAATTCTCACAGCAGTATGGAGAAGAGTATGAGGAGACATTCAGTTCAGTTGCGAAGATGACCTCAGTAAGAGTGGTGATCGCCTTGGATGCTAGCAAGGGATGGAGGTTGTGGCAACTCGATGTGAAGAATGTCTTTCTTTACGGAGAGATTAACAAGGACATGCTCGTGGAGTTCCAAGTTAACCACTCGCGGCTGAATTTCCCCAATTGAGCTTTGCGGCTCTTGCACATCCAAGTTATGCAATCGAGGTTGCGTTCGAGATGCAGATGACTCGGCCACTACTTTGCCCTTGTCTTCATAAGACGCACCTGTCTTTTTCTCACTCCTTGGAGGACCACTCCAACAATGGTTGACTAAATGTCCTTGCTTGCGACAGTTAAAACATGTGCGTGGCTCTACACGTCCTGGTCTAGAGGTTGCCCTCAAAAACACAGTCGACAAAGTTGATTTGGCAGGACTGAATCTTTTCTTATCTCGTCGCCTAAACTCCGACTGTTCCGATTGCGGAACTTTGCATTTGGATTTTTCCATTGCCAATTTCTTTTTATCCTGCAACTGTTTAAAATCCTTTTCCAGCGCCCGGGCTATATTTACAAACACGTGAAACTCCATAAACAATTTCAACTGCTCGTCCGCTCCTTGCTCATCCACCACAATGTCAGCACACCCTTGCTTTGCACCAGGCCGTACTGGCACCCCGGCAGGCCTTGCCTTCCTAGTAGGCTGTGCGTGTAACACTGGAAGCATCGTCTCTGTCACCACCCGTATGGTCTCCGCCGAAGGAGGCGTAGACACTTCAACTGGTGCTACACTCTCATCGGACCGCTGGGGCTCAGACTGCCCAACACCACTCCTCGCCACCTAGCAATTTACAAAACACTATTAATCATCCATGTCATAACGGTAATCATACATTTACTACACACTCACGCACTCACGTGCATGAAATACATTCCTAGTGGACATTCGTGAGTTCACTTATTATGTTCTCCCTCCCAAACAATCTAAACCTAGCTCTGATACCACTTTGTAATGCCTCCACTCGTCACATAGAATATAACGGTGCGTCCGGCCGGAGCCCCACGCCATATTTCACAGACAAGCGGCGGAATTACGTGTGAAAATCAAACTCTACTCGTACCCTAACACAAAACATTCTAGCGCAGCATTTTAAGTTGAACTCAGCTCAATGAATGTCCACTATATACAAACTCCACATTTATATATCAAATTAGGAATGTATACAACACACACACCCATGGCCTTATGGCCTTATAGGTTCCTCTTTACACAAATACATTTTCATACATCGGCAAGCAGGCCGACCACACATGAAATCCAACCATGATTCGCACGGCCTTCGAGGGCCTTTTGCAGCAAGAATCCATTCTGCTCAAATCAATTCAATCCTTAGCACCTGTAAGTAGTCATCCACCCAAGAGCGGCAAATAAAGTAACGGTCAGCTTTACCTGACCAATTATAACGACCCTACCCATTACCCGGGGCGGTGGTTCCTTCCCTGTATGCATTTCCATCACAAGCTATCAATCTACCAATCACAAACATATCACAAACGTCGGTATCCACCAGATGCTCCGTGCACTCAGGGCACCTTTTTGGTGTACCGGGTATCCCAGTCATACACCGCCGATCCGAGGCTCTTCACTTATTGGTTGGCCGGTTCCATCCTAGTGCACCAATCTCCTTGTTGGCGAATTTTCGTCCATACCACTCAGAGGTACTACCTCATGGCATCCATAAACAACCAGAGCAGATCGACACACCCTAGTGGTGTAGCAAGTCGGGTTTAACGAGTCTCCCAAGGCATTACCACCAATCGACCCTTCACCTAGATCCTGGTCGACCCACCCTTGTGGTGCAGCAAGCCGGGTTAACTCGGCTCCCCAGGCGTTGCCACCAACCGATCCCTTTTCTATCCAGATCAACCCACCCTAGTGGTGTAGCAGGCCGGGTTAAACTCGCGCTCCCCACACATGCCACCAATTGATCTCTCATCACAACCAGGAGCTTTCTCAAAGCCCCATACATCCATAAACCACAATCAAACATCCATACATCCAGTCAACAAAGCATAAATCTTTCATATCATCAAATCCATGGAGTCTTCTCCTGTTTACCCAAAATCATCACCAACCCAGACTACCCGTCCAGATGGGCTTCACACAACATGCCTATGCCGTACTCCACACTTCCGGCTCTAGATGCAGGCTCAGCCAAGGAATCACTTCCGCGATCCACCTCTTAGTGGAGAATTCCATGCACATGCATAAAGAAAGACTTCAATGTCCAAGAAGGAGATCGTTACCCTTGAAGATCGCTTCAGCGCCATGAAGTATCCAGATGGAAGTCACCGCCTCGGCTTCGCCTTCACGAATTCTCTCTCGGATCTTCGCTCTGCACTCCGCGGCTCCTCAAGTAGCTGGCTTCCTCTTCTTTTCCTTCCCTTGGCCTCTCCCTCTCTCTCTCTTGGAAATGAGAAGAAGAAGAGGAAGATGAAAAGGATGGATTTCTCCCTCATTCCTGACCTTATATCCACATGGAAGAAGCTTGACCATTGGATCCAGGATAAGGGAAACGAACAGTTCAGAATTGTCTAGAAAAAGCCTGAACACGGCTTGACACGCCCTGTGACACGCCCGTGTCATAGGCCGTATCACTTAAGCGGCAGTCAACCGGCTTAGCCAGACCAGTACACGGCCATGTGACATGCCCGTGTCATGGGCCGTGTCACTTGACACGCCTTCAGACACACCCGTGTCACAGGCCGTGTAATCTGTACTCAACGATCATCGACCGAAATTCGTCGACCACACACCCGACTGCTCAACTCGAGCATGACACGCCCTGGGACACGCCCGTGTTCCAGGCCGTGTCACCCAACCTGAAACCCAAAGTGGATTTTGGGGTGTTACAATTTGGGAGGAAAGAATAGGCGATCCAGCAATGGTCTCGATGTTTCTGACCATCTTCCTACCTCCGGCTCCTCCTTGCGGGGCATTTTGCTGATCTCTGGATGGCCTAGGCAGATCCTGTTGATCTTGTTGGCGTCCCTGCAAAAATCTTTCGAGCAACCCTAGGCGAACAAGGCACATGATTTCCTCCTTTAAGCGGGCACAGTCCTCGGTGGTGTGTCATGTAGATCGGTGGAACTCGCAATACTTGTACTGGTCATTTCTGGGACTATGGGCTGGCTTCTTCAGCCGATGCAGCGCTAGCTCATTCTAGATTGCGTAGAGCACATTAGTACGCGTGGTGTTGAGGGGTGTAAAATCCCTGGGTGGTTGACCCCTATGGTGGTCCCGACGGCACTGCCCATTCTGGCGCCCTTCTTGGAATCTTCCTTCTTGGTGCTGGGGGCCGGCTCCTTCTCCCTTCTTTGTTTCTGGGCCCCCTCGAACTATTGGCGATGGGCTTCGATAGCTTCATCGGTGGCGATTTGAGCCTCCACCCGATGCACGAGGTCAGGATAACTAGGGATAGTCTCTCTCATCAGTGCTGAGTAGAAGCTGCTAGGCTGGAGGCCTCCAAGGAACACCCCTCGCAACAACTCGGGGTCAACCCCGGGAATTTGGTGGGCCTCAGCGATAAAACAGCGTAAGAAGTCCTTCGGTGTTTCTCCTTCATTCTAGTGGATCCCGGATAGGTGGGAGGGGTCGCGGACGATCCTGCGATTGTCGATAAACTGATCGACAAACTGCCTTGTCAGTTCCGTGAAGTTGGCGATGGTTCCAGCTCTTAATGAATGGAACTACGTTCGGGCCTGACCTTTCAGAGTGGCTGGGAACACTTGGCAAAGCAACTGGTCTAGGGCATTGTAGATCCTCATAATAGTGGTGAAATGATTGACATATTCTAGCGGATCGTCAGTCCCGTCGAACGTCACAATGTTCAGGAACTTGAACCCATTCGGAATTGGATGATCGAGGACTTGTGGTGCCAAAGTGGAGCCTTGGCAAAGCGGTCGGTGAGCGCGAACAACTGCTCTTCCCGCCTGGTGGTATTCTTCAGCGATGACTTCTCGAATCTCTTCGCGAGTAAATCTTTCGAGCGGAGGAGGGCAGGCGTCATTAACAAAGTGATGACAGTGGAAATCTTCTCCCGCCCCTCTCTGGGCCGGGGGAGCGGAACTGGTAGCTTCAGAGTATTCTTCGGACCCTTCCCACCTTGAAGGAACTTCCTGGGTCCTACGCTGATTCAGCTGTGGCGGAAGGTTTGCCGGTGCTGGTGGCACCGCGGGTGCATGAGGCGCTCCCACGTTCCTGTTGGGTACATTGGATTAAGTGTACCTGATTTGAAGAAGCCTGACCCTACTCAATGATATACATCAAAATGTATTTGATGTGTTTTGAGTTTTGTTGTGTAGGTTAAGTATTTGCAGGGAAAGCTGAAAAGTTTCTAAGTCCATGTGTCGACACCCAGAACAAAAGTGTCAACACTTAAGAAGGCTTGTGTCGACACCCAGAGAAGTAGTTTCGACACTTGGAGTAATTGTGTCGACACCAGGAATGCAGAGTCGACACCAGAAGGAAAGTGTCGACACATACAGGTTGTGTCGACACTCAATGAAGAAATGTCCAGTGAAGTAGTGTCGACACTTAGGAGCAGTGTCGACACCCAGAGGAACTTTGTCGACATCAAAAAGTGTCGACACTAAGAGGCTGTGTCGACACTCAGCAAATTCAACAGAGTTTAAGTACAAGTGTCGACATAATGAAGAATGTGTCGACACACACCAAAAGTCTCAACACATTAAGAAAGTGCCGACACTAGGAGGCTGTGTCGTCACTCAGCAAAGTTCAACAAATTCTAAGTACAAGTGTCGAAACTAAGGAGCTGTGTCGACACTCAGCAAAGTTCAACAAATTCTAAGTACAAGTGTCGACACAAAGAAGATGTGTCGACACTTAGCCAAAGTCTCAACACAAGAAGAATGTGTTGACACAAGGAGCTATGTCGACACTCAGCAAAAGTATCAACACAGAAGGCATGTGTCGACACTGAACAAGTTCAACACAAGAAGATGTGTCGACACAAAGGAGTTGTGTCGACACTTAGCAGAATTCAACTAAGTATTGAAGAACAAGGAGTTGTGTCGACACACAATATCAGTGTCGACACATGTTGAAGAAGCAGTGTCGAGAAGTAAATTCTAAAACACAAGGAGTTGTGTCGACACCATGAAGGCTAGTGTCGACACTTAGTCAACTTGTGTCGACACTTAGTCTATCAGTGTCGACACTTAAAGATAGACTGTCTCGACACTTTCAGACAGTTACAGAAACTTCAAGAAGTGACTGGATGACATGACAACTGTCATTCCAGCCGGTCTACTGCAACTATCAGAGTTATCAGAAAGTCATTAAAAACTGGATCAGCTGTTCACCATGAAGAAGACCTGTATATAGGCTTATTCTGTCAACAGAAATAATAATTGAGGATTCAAAAGAATATCAAGCAATTCATTGAAGAATCAATTCAAGTGAAGATCTAAGTAGTTGGAGATAGAGAGAGCTCCTTCCAAGAAGACAGCTATTGAACCAGGCTGTGAAGAAGGTTTTAGATTGAGATCTGAATCTTAAGTTGGAGTGATTGAAGATCAGCTGCATAGAGAATCAACCCTACTGTATTCTACATTCAAGAAGCTTTGAAGGAAGCCAAGGGAGGTTGATCTCAGCAAAGTTCTTCCAAGAACTCTTCAAGAAACCAGACAACTCTTCTCTCTCATTCTGAGTTGTAGGTTTACACATTGTATTTTTAATTTCTTGTAGGATCCTTAGGGATCTGAGTTGTAAGCCTGAAATTATAAAGGCTGAGTGGTAGGGCCTGTGTGCCTGAGTGTAGGAGATCCATATCTCTGAGTGTAGGCCTTGTTGAGGGCTGAGTGTAGGCCTTGTTGAAGGCTGAGTGTAGGTCTTGGTGAAGACTGAGTGGTAGGGCTTTGAGCCTGAGCTGTAGGAACCTGTTTGGGGTTCTGAGTGTAAGATCTGTGGATCTGAGGAATAGTGGAGGAGTTTGGCCAAATCTAGTACACTACTAGATAGGCGAAGGGGGAAAGTGGATGTACCCAAACCTTGGGGAACCACTATAAAACTGTGTGTACTCTGTGTGTGTGATTCTGTGATTGCTGTGCTGAATTGCTGTGAAGAAGTATTTATAATTCTGTGATTAAATCTGCCTAAAAGTTTAAAAAGATAAGGTCACCTATTCACCCCCCCTCTAAGTGATTAGGTACAATTTCTTTCAAGTGGTATCAAAGCTAGGTTACTCAAAAAGGACATAACTGTCTGAGTAGATCTTGTTGGCAGATTCAGTATAATCAAGTGCAGAATTAAGAAAATCAAGAAAATGGGGTCAATAGAGAATCACAAAGAACTTGGATCCATGAAGTTGCTAATATGTAGAAAGGAGATTTTTGGCATCTGGAAAGAAAGGGTTAGACTATTTATGGAAGCCTCTGACCCTAGAATCTATATCACAGTCAAAGAAGGGCCATATGTGCCTATGGAAGTATCTGTGTTAGATGCAAATCAGAGAACACCAAAAGACTATTCTGAAATGACCAAGGATGAGATTATTCTGGCTACAATGGACAAGAGGGCTCAAAATATCATTGTAAGTGCAATAGATGATGCTACATTTCAGAACTTGATACACTATAAAACATCAAAGGAGATGTGGGATACTCTAATAGTGTACATGGAGGGTTCAGAAGAAGTTAGACAGGACAGAAAGTCTTTGTTAAACCAAGAATATGAGAGCTTCAGACAAGGCAGGTCTGATAGTATAACAAAATGCTACAAGAAATTCTATAGGATTGTCAATGAGTTGATGTCTTATGGAAGAGAATTCAGCAATTATGAGCTGAATGACAAGTTCTTGAGATCCCTAACAAAAGACTGGGATACTAAGATTTGTGCCATAAGGGAAATGACCAAGTTAACAGACATTCCTCCTCCAACATTGTTTGGAAAGCTGTTATCCTATGAAATGCAGCTAATGGTAAGGAAAGAAGAGGAGAAGACTACCAGAGTTGAGCATAAAGAAAGAGCTGTGGCATTCAAGATAGAAGCCACCAAGAAATATAAAAGTGAGTCTCCATCTACTCCTCCAAAAGTTGCTGGGACTGAGTCAGATGATTCAAAAAGCAGGAATTCTGAAAGCAGTGAGAGTGATGAGGACTTTGCAGCTTTCACAAGATATTTTCAGAAGTTCCTAAAGAAGAAACAGTGGAGGACTAAGCCATCCACTTCACAGAAGTCATCAAAGAATGACAGGAGAAAGCCCAAGTCAAATAGAACTTCATCTTCAAGGATAGTTTGTTATTGTTGTAACAAATAATGACATGTTGTTGCTGTCTGTCCAGAGAAGAGGAGAGAGTCAACAGATAAGAAGAAGACTCAAATCAAGGGCAAAAAGGAAAGGTCCTTTGTTGCTAAGAAGGACAAAAGCCTGTCAGATATATCTTCTTCAGAAACTGATTCAGAAGCTGAAACTTACATTGGACTGTTTGCTGAAGAAGAAGAAGATGAGTTCATCCAGTTAATGAACTCTATATATGAGCATAAGGACAATCAGTGCCAGGGACTGATGGCCTTATCAGAAGGAGACAAAATCCAGGATCAGCCTGGACCAAGTCAGGTACAAAATTGTTCTTCAAGTTCAATTTCTAGTGCTGGTTCAAAATCAGATTCATCAGCATCAAGTGATGAGAGTGAATCTGAATCTGAAGGAGATATTCATCAATTGATTGATGAATATAGAGTAGTGTTGCAAGCTTTGAAGAAAAGTAAATCCTTGACCAAGAGTCAGGCTAAGGAGATTGCTAATCTCAAAGTGGCTGCAACAGATTTTGATAAGTTGATTGATCAAAAACTAAATGAAATAGCCAGGCTGAAGAACATAACTGTTATTCAGATGGGGACTATAGCATTCAAGAATGATCAAATCAGAAATCTGGAGATTAGTCTTCAGAAATAGAGAGATATAGTTGCAAGGTTTTCTAAACCAAAGTCTGTTCTACCTCTGATAGATGAATTTGTACATCAAAAGGGTAAAACTGAATTAGGGTTTACAAAACCTGCTAGGACTGTTCAGTCCAAGTCTAAGGGCAAAGCCCCGGTACTCAACAAGCCTGCTGTAGATAAAACAGCCAGGGTTGTACCTAAGCAAAGGTACAACAGATTTGAGTGCTGGTGTTGTGGCAAGGTTGGCCACTTTGCCATAGACTGTTGGCACAATTCTAGTGCCAAGGTGAGTAGCAATCTGCCTGCTAGAAAAGCTACATGTAGTTTTGTTAAGAGGCAAACTAACCAGCACCAAGGACCCAAGAATTCTTTGGGTTCTAAGGTTAACTAATCTGTTTTGCAGGTGAGTCCAAGTGGCCATGCCCCAATATGGTACTTGGACAGTGGATGTTCCAGGCACATGACTGGAATTAGGGTATTGCTAAAGGACTACACACCAATCAAGGATGGTCATAAAGTCACCTTTGGTGGTTCTGAAAAAGGAATCATCAAAGGTTTTGGTAACATTTCTAGCAACCTTATAACAATTACTCAAGTGGCTTATGTTAAAGGTTTGAAACATAACCTTATTAGTATAAGTCAGCTGAGTGATTTAGGATATGACATCTCATTTGTCAAAGATGGTTGTCATATCAGGAGGTCAAATGATCAAGAGATCATTCTGACAGGTTATAGGAAGAGAAATGTCTATTGCCTAGACATTATGTGTGAGAACAATGTTTCTCCAGTGTATCTTGTAGCTGATGAGAAAGTCTCTCATTGTGTCAAATGGCACAAGAGGCTAGCCCATCTTAACTACAAGACAATTTGCCAACTCTATAGCAAAGAGTTAGTGAGGAATGATCCTCAGGTTAAGTGTATTAAAGATGGGATATGCTCAGCTTGTCAAAAGGGCAAGCAAACTAGATCCACCTTTAATAACATTGAAAACAAAGATGCTGTGAGGTGTTTATACCTCTTGCATATGGATCTCTTTTGTCCTATGCCAGTTCACAGCCTAGGTAGGAAGGTCTACACATTTGTGGTTGTAGATGACTACTCAAGGTTTTCCTGGGTGTTCTTCCTTAGACAGAAATCTGAAACACCTAGTATCTTTTATAGCTTTGTCAAATAAATTCAGAATGAGTTAGACAGTACAGTGGTCAAAATAAGAAGTAACCATGGTAATGAATTCCAGTCTGATAGTATGACAAAACTATGTGAAGAATTTGTGATATTTCAGGAATTTTCTTCACCAAGAACACCTCAGCAAAATGACATTATTAAAAGGAAAAATAGATCCTTGATTGAGGCTGGTAGAACCCTATTAAGTGATACATCTCTCCCAGAATATTTCAAGACTGAGGCAGTAAACACTGCATGCCATGTAATTAATAGGGCTACTATCACCAAGAGCCACAATAAGACCCCCTATTAGATTGTGAAAGGCAGAAAACCAAATCTATCCTATTTCAGGATCTTTGGTTGTAAATGCTATATACTTAACAATGGAAAGTCTTACTTGACCAAGTTTGCTGCCAAATCCCAAGAGGGGATCTTTGTTGGGTACAACAACAACAGTAAGGCTTATAGGGTTTACAACTTGACTACTCAAGTTGTAGAAGAGTCAGTACATGTAGTGTTTGATGAAGCTAGACTCATTAACAATGAATTGTCTAGAAGTATTTGCAGCTCTACAGGTGTGACTAAGAAGATGGACAAGCTCACTATTGAAGAAGGATCTATTGCAAGTCAGCATGTGGATGATAGTGGCTGTTGTCCAGGGGGAGTACTAGATGCACCTAATGCAGAAGAAGACCAAGGAGTGCAGCAAGTTGAAGAAGCTGAAGGAGTTCAACCTGAAGCCAGGCTGCCTCCAGCTAGTAGACATCTAAAAGATCATCCAACCAATCAAATTATTGGTGATCTAAGTCAAGGGGTACAAACAAGGAGAAGAAATCTAAGTTCAGTACCCTACTCCAGTTTTCTATCCGAAGTTGAGCCAAAGAAATTTGAAGAAGCCATCCTAGACCCTCATTGGATTGAGGCAATGCACGAGGAACTGAATCAGTTCAAAAGATGTAAAGTCTGGGAGCTTGTTCCTAAACCAAAAGACCATAACATAATTGGAACTAAGTGGATCTTTAGTAACAAGATGGATGAACCTGGAGTGATTATCAAGAACAAAGCAAGACTGGTTGCTAAGGGATATAGGCAGGAAGAAGGTATTGACTTTGATCAAACCTTTGCTCCAGTAGCCAGACTGGAGGCAATAAGGATGTTCTTGGCCTATGCAACCTATCAAGGGTTTAAAGTATACCAAATGGATGTTAAGTCAGCTTTTTTGAATGGAAATCTGAAGGAAGAAGTGTATGTGGAACAGCCATCAGGTTTTGTTGATTCAACTCAACCTAATTATGTTTATAGACTTAGGAAGGCATTGTATGGGTTAAAACAAGCCCCTAGGGCTTGGTATGAAACACTGTCTAGTTTCCTCATTAAGAATAAATTCACAAGGGGGAAAATAGACAAGACTCTATTCCTTAGGGAATCTAGAGGCAAGATCATTATAGTCTAAATATATATAGATGACATCATATTTGGGTCTACAGAAAATAGTCTTTGCAGAAAGTTTGCAAAACTTATGCAAGGACAATTTGAAATGAGCAGTATGGGGGAACTTAAGTTCTTCTTGGGTCTCCAAGTTAGACAGACTGAGAATGGTTTATCCATATGCCAGTCTAAGTTCACTCTAGAATTAATAAGGAAGTATGGTATGAAATCATCCAGTACCATGAAAACTCCTATGGGGTCAAGTATGTCTCTTAGCAAAGATGATGCAGGGAAACCTATAGATGAGACTTTGTATAGAGGGATAGTTGGCTCCCTATTGTATTTGACTGCAAGTAGACCAGATATCATGTATACTACATGTGTCTGTGCTAGGTACCAAGCATGCCCTAAAGAATCTCATTTGACAGCAGTCAAAAGAATTTTGAGATATCTTAAGGGCACTCCTTATCTAGGACTTTGGTACCCTAGGAATGGAGACTTTGAACTGATAGGTTATTCAGATGCAGATTTTGCAGGCTGCAAGGAAGATAGGAAAAGTACAACTGGTACCTGTCAATTCCTAGGTGGAAGACTGATATCATGGAGTAGCAAGAAACAAACAAGTGTGGCTATCTACACAACAGAATCAGAGTATGTGGCTGTAGGAAGTTGCTGTGCTCAACTTCTATGGATACAACATCAGCTAGAAGACTATGGTATTCAAGTAAGTAGAACACCTCTATTTTGTGATTCTACTGGTGCTATTTCTATTGCAAACAATCCTGTTTCCCATAGTAGGACTAAACACATAGAAATAAAATACCATTTTCTAAGAGAACATGTGGAAAGAGGAGATATTTCACTAGAATATGTTAATACAGATAATCAACTAGCTGACATGTATATTAAGCCCTTAGAAGAAACCAAATTCAATAGGTTTAAAATTGAATTAGGTATGATAAACTTAGAATAAGTTTTCAAAATTGGCTAAGTAAAAAGGTGTCGACACATAGAGTTGTCTGTGTCGACACAGAAAAGTGGTGTCGACACTTTAGAGAAAAGGTGTCGACACATCTAGGAAGTCTGTGTCCACACTTCAGAGAATTAGTGTCGACACATACAGGGTAAGTGTCGACACATCCAAGGTGGTGTCGACACTTAGACTTTATGCAGAATTAGTCTAGTAAAGTCTCGACTAAGTGTCGAGCTGAGTGGTGTCGACACATAAACAAGTGTCAACACCTATATTCTGTCGACTATGCTTGTGTCGACACATAGTTGTCGAGACATTATAAGTCTGTGTCGACACTTTTCAACAGTGTCGACACAATTTGAGTATTTTGATGCACCCTTTCATCTTCGATTCTAGAAAGGTATAAATAGGTCTTCGCCATTGTTTGTCGACACGCTCACCAAAGTTTCGAGACCAAACTTGTGTGTCGACACCTCTCTTCTCTAGATTCAAATTTCTTCAAACCCTAATGGCGCCCAAGCTAGAAGAGAATGTGAATGAAGGATACGAACTCGTGCGACACGCATTTGAGGACGCGGAACCAGAGATCAAAGGTGTGATAACCCTAATAGAAGAGACAGGGTTAGAATTTCTTGTTTCCGAACCGACTAAGATATGGAAGAAAGAAGTCCTGGAATTTCTGAATGCAGCAACCCTAGATGAATCAGGACTCAAAATTAAGTCAAGAGTTCATGGGGCAAAGGTGAAGGTCTCACCTAAGAGTCTGAGAAAGGTAATTCAACTACCTAGGACTAAGGAAGAAGAAGATGTTTCTGCTTCAAAGACTAGAGAAGCACTAACATGGTGTGGATTGGACTCCAACCTGAAAATAGGTTCTGTTTTCAATAGGAAGGGAATGAACATGCCAGGGAAGTTTCTATCTGAAATAGTTGGCAAGGTTATCTTGAGCAAGCCTGTAGGGCATGACAGAATATCAGCTCATATGTTTAGCCTCATGACAAGGATAATATTCAAACTAAATACTGATTGGGCTACAGTTATGTTTGATAAGATTAAAGAGAGTATGAAGAAGCCCAATTTGGGTAGAATACTAAGTCTATACCTAGCTGGTAGTATACCAGAGGTGATGTGTTAAGCAGCTGGATCTAAGATCAACCACATGAGGAAGATGGATGTAAGAATCTTCTCTAGATGGGATAGAGTGTTAACCAAAGAAATGCCAACTCCTGAGAAGGTAACACCCCAACAGAAGAAGAAAAAGACAGCCCCTGTGGCTCAAGAATCATCAAGCAGCTCTGAAGAGCATGTAGTGTTCACTCCTGATGAAGAAGAAACTGGAAATGCTGGACAATCTCCAGCTAGACAAGAAGATGCAGAGAGGCAGGGGGAGCTACCACCAGCAATCCCAATTAACCAGGATTCAATCCAGGGGGAGCCTCTACTGGTGGATGAGTCAACTCCACTAGAAAGTGAACAAGCTACCCACACAATACTTGAGGTAATCACTGAAATTAATAACTTAGATTTCCCTATTGAGGATGATGTTTTGACTGATTTATTACCTCATGTTAATCAGCAAACACAAACACATAGTCAACCTCAAGATGTTATCATGGAGGACACATCTGTTACTGATCAAGTTGTTGATGAAATAAGAGTTTCTCCAGCTCATACTCAACAGGAATTTACCCTAGAAGATCTATTTCCAGACCTTCTCCAAACTGATTTTGAGAAAGGAAGTGCTGCTGCTGAGGGGGAGAAAGTAATTATTGAGGGAGAGCAAGTGAAGATTATAGAAGAAACTACAAGCAAAGAACCTGAAGTGCCAAATGAAGCTGAGCAGGTTCCTAGGACTGACAAGGATTTACCTTCAAGCCCTAAGGACAGGGTTGATATTGCTAGCACATCTGCTTCAGAAGATGAAGAGGCTGCAAGAGCCAAGAAGAGGAAATTCCAAGTCTTTAAGAGAAGGAGCCAGAATTATAAGAAAACTTTACAAACAATAGCACCACTGCCTGCACCACAGCCAGCCCCATCTACAGATTTCAGTTCTCTGATGGTAGCATTGCAGATAAAGATGGATGAGCAAAGGCAAGCTCTGGAAAAGTATATAGATGAAGGGCAAAAATCCCTACAGTTTGATCTGTCCCAAGACATTAAGTCCATCAGATTTGAAATGAATATGAACAAGAAAGAGATGACTGACTGCTTTCATAAGGGAGGAAATGCAGTAGTCTATCTAGCCACTCATCAGGAGAAGATCAAAGCTCAAGTGGATGATATTGCAGTGAAGCAAGGCTATGTTCTGGAGAGTAAGCTAAGGATGAATGATAATTTAACATCTTCACACAATGCAATAGTAACAGAAATGAAAAATATAGCTGCTGGTCAGACTACAGCAAGTGCCACAACTAAGGCAGAATTTGATAAAGCATTACAAGAAAGTGTAACTGCTGTTACTTCTGCTCTTCAAGATTCTCAGAAGTTAATTACTGAAAAACTCCAAAGGTTGAAACCTTTTTACAAGGATGGAGTAAACTATCTGAATGCCTAGATAAGATTCCAGAAAGATGATATAAGAGATCACATTGAAAGAGAAGTCATAAAGGGGGAGAGGGTGTTAGTCAAAGCCAGCTCTGATCATGCAAAGTGGATTTCAAATTCCATCAGAGCCACCCTTGGATATCCTCCATTATGTGATGATGACAATGTTGCAGAGTCTGGAATTAATCTTGCATATCTTGGAGGGGAGCAAGCTGAAGTGGCTCAAGTAATTTACCCTCCACCAGACTTTGATATGATACATCAAGACATACAATCAATATATAGCCCTCCTGAGGGAAATCAGAAGGTCATCATAGAGAAAGTGGTTCAGCCAGTGCCAGAGGCTATACTGAAAGAACAAGAGGCTTTGTAGAAAGAACACGAAGCTCAATTGTCTAAGAAGAGATTCAGAGAGTAAGCTGAACTTAGGCCTGATTTTGAACAATGGAGCCCCACTTCCAGGAATATTATCTTGACTGCATGGAAGGCTGCCAAGGACAATATCCAAGATAGAAACAAGTGGTATTCTGAACTGGAGTGGAGGAAGCATGAGTCCAGGCAAGAGGCAATTGTGCAATATAGAAGAAAGGCTAAGATGGGAAAGCTACCTCCTACTGCCCAGGATCCTAGCAAGTACTTTCCAAAGCCTTATCATTACTTTGAAAGGCAAAAGATCAAGGTTGAAGATTTGAAAAAGAAGGATCTTAAAGGGGAGAAGCCTGCTGCTGCTGAAGATGCTGAAGCCCCAGTCCAAGCAAAGATACCATCAGGAAAGAGCATAGTTATCAAGGAGCCTGAGCAGCAATAGGATAGAATTTTTTCTTAAGTTTAGAATGCGTAATCACTTGTATTAAAACTTTCTGTAAACTTTTGGATAATGAATATGTTGAAGTTGTTAGAACAATGTGATATATGTTAAATCTATTACATTAATGTTCTGAAAAATTTGTGTATACATGTTTTGTTTATACATGTTTATGTACTTACCCTGTCATTTAATATTGTTTTACATCATACTGTGATTTTATTATGTATGGTGTATATCATTGACTAAGGGTTATGACTTCTCCAAATAGGGGGAGATTGTTGGGTACATTGGATTAAGTGTACCTGATTTGAAGAAGCCTCACCCTACTCAATGATATACATCAAAATGTATTTGATGTGTTTTGAGTTTTGTTGTGCAGGTTAAGTATTTGCAGGGAAAGCTGAAAAGTTTCTAAGTCCATGTGTCGACACCCAGAACAAAAGTGTCGACACTTAAGAAGGCTTGTGTCGACACCCAGAGAAGTAGTGTCGACACTTGGAGTAATTGTGTCGACACCAGGAATACAGAGTCGACACCAGAAGGAAAGTGTCGACACATACAGGTTGTGTCGAAACTCAATGAAGAAATGTCCAGTGAAGCAGTGTCGACACTTAGGAGCAGTGTCGACACCCAGAGGAACTTTGTCGACATCAGAAAGTGTCGACACTAGGAGGCTGTATCGACACTCAGCAAATTCAACAGAGTTTAAGTACAAGTGTCGACATAATGAAGAACGTGTCGACACACACCAAAAGTCTCAACACATGAGAAAGTGTCGACACTAGGAGGCTGTGTCGACACTCAGCAAAGTTCAACAAATTCTAAGTACAAGTGTCGACACTAAGGAGCTGTGTCGACACTCAGCAAAGTTCAACAAATTCTAAGTACAAGTGTCGACACAAAGAAGATGTGTCGACACTCAGCCAAAGTCTCAACACAAGAAGAATGTGTCGACACAAGGAGCTGTGTCGACACTCAGCAAAAGTATCAACACAGAAGGCATGTGTCGACACCAAGAAGATGTGTCGATACTGAACAAGTTCAACACAAGAAGATGTGTCGACACAAAGGAGTTGTCTCGACACTTAGAATAATTCAACTAAGTACTGAAGAACAAGGAGTTATGTCGACACACAATATCAGTGTCGACACATGTTGAAGAAGCAGTGTCGAGAAGTAAATTCTACAATACAAGGAGTTGTGTCGACACCATGAAGGCTTGTGTCGACACTTAGTCAACTTGTGTCGACACTTAGTCTATCAGTGTCGACACTTAAAGACAGACTGTCTCGACACTTTCAGACAGTTACAGAAACTTCAAGAAGTGACTGGATGACATGACAGCTGCCATTCCAGCCGGTCTACTGCAACTGTTAGAGTTGTCAGAAAGTCGTTAGAAACTGGATCAGCCGGTCACCATGAAGAAGGCCTATATATAGGCTTATTCTGTCAACAGAAATGATAATTGAGGATTCAAAAGAAGATCAAGCAATTCATTGAAGAATCAATTCAAGTGAAGATCTAAGTAGTTGGAGAGAGAGAGCTCCTTCCAAGAAGACAACTATTGAACCAGGCTGTGAAGAAGGTTTCAGATTGAGATCTGAATCTTAAGTTGCAGTGATTGAAGATCAGCTGCATAGAGAATCAACCATACTGTGTTCTACATTCAAGAAGCTTTGAAGGAAGCCAAGGGAGGTTGATCTCAGCAAAGTTCTTCCAAGAACTCTTCAAGAAACCAGACAACTCTTCTCTCTCATTCTGAGTTGTAGGTTTACACATTGTATTTTTAATTTCTTGTAGGATCCTTAGGGATCTGAGTTGTAAGCCTGAAATTATAAAGGCTGAGTGGTAGGGCCTGTGTGCCTGAGTGTAGGAGATCCATATCTCTGAGTGTAGGCCTTGTTGAGGGCTGAGTGTAGGCCTTGTTGAAGGCTGAGTGTAGGTCTTGGTGAAGACTGAGTGGTAGGGCTTTGAGCCTGAGCTGTAGGAACCTGTTTGGGATTCTGAGTGTAAGATCTGTGGATCTGAGGAATAGTGGAGGAGTTTGGACGAATCTAGTACACTACTAGATAAGCGAAGGGGGAAAGTTGATGTACCCAAACCTTGGGGAACCACTATAAAACTGTGTGTACTCTGTGTGTGTGATTCTGTGATTGCTGTGCTGAATTGCTGTGAAGAAGTATTTATAATTCTGTGATTAAATCTGCCTAAAAGTTTAAAAAGATAAGGTCACCTATTCACCCCCCCCCTCTAGGTGATTAGGTACAATTTCTTTCAGTTCCAGAGCAGGGTGAGCATTTCAGTTTGTTGTTCTTCCATCTGGCGAACACGCCCTTCCAGGACGGCGACGGAGGCGAAAGCAGCTTCAGCTGTCAGCGGCACGTCCACCAAAGAGTGGGTGCGTGCTTGCTCGACGTGCCCGGCAAGGGCGGATCCTTCCACAGTGCGAGTGCTTCTCTTGGTCATTGGAGCAGGACTTGGTGGTGGCATAGCTGGTGATCTAATTCTTTTGAAGGATGTTGGGAATCGTGTTCTCACAGACGACGCCAAATTGTTGCGGGCTAACTCGATGCCCCAGCCGGACCATATTCTATTGGACAGTATTAGCTTGCGGAGCAGTCGAGCGCACACACAGACAAAGATAAAGAAAGGTTGACTCAAGATGTGATGACGTGGAAAAAACCCCTCAACTGGGTAAAAACCCACGTGACCGGACCTGTGCCGGTCAAAATCCACTTGCTGCTTGCGATCACAATGAGTTTGGACAATCGGGGAGACATGCCGCTCCCGTTACAACTTGGGGGAGAGAGAAAGACTACAGATCCCAGCGGGTAACAGGCTGCGCCGTAGGAGCAATTTGTAAATTGGAATTCGAGAGATGGCACTGGTGCTCTGAAGCTTGGATCGCGAGCTCATCGTGCGCCTGCTTGCAGGGGTTGCCTTCCTCCTTCTGCTTGCTCCGGGACTTAGGCGTTTTCCTGCTAGTGGTGCGCAAGTGGCTCGTGGTGGCTTGTGGTGGCTGGAGGATGACCTGAGGGAGGAGTCCGACAGAGCTGTCGGCTGAGGAATAAGATGACCAGGATCCAAAAGATGATTCATGGGGGCCCCACCACTAATGTAGTGGGTTAGTTGGTGGTTACCCACCAAATCAGACAGTGAGGAAAGCCCACCGCGATCGGACGGTGGGTAAGCCGCCAACGGAGGTGGGGCGGCCATGCGTCGGCGGCGGCCGGCCAAGGGGCGGCCTGGACCGCGGCCAGGCCGGCGGCTGAGGCTAGGTTGGCGGCGGCCTGGTTTACGGCCGCGGCCAGGTCAGCGATGGCCTGCGGCGGCCTGGTCGGCGCCTGCGGCGGCCTGGTCGGCGCCTGCGTCCAGGCTGGCGGCGTCTTGGCCGATGGGCGCTACCTGGCCGGCCGTGGCCTGGCCAGCGACGGGCTGGCCGGCGGGAGCGGCCTGGCCGGCGGCCCGGCCAGTGGCGGGCTGGCCAGCCGCGGCCTGGCTAGCGGCGGGCTGGCCGGCGGGCTGGCCGGCGGGAGCGTCCTGGCCGGCGGCCCGGCCGGCCGCGGGCGGGCCGGCGGGACCGGCCTGGCCTGCCGCATCCTGACCGGCGGCCCGGCCAGCGGCGGGGTGGCTGGAGGGAGCGGCCTGGCAGGCCGCGGCCTGGCCGGCGGCGAGCGGGTCGGCTGCCGCGACCTGGCCGGCTGCGGTCTGGCCGGCGGCCGCAATGGCGGCTTAACCGGTGGCGGGCTGCGGCCCGGCCGGAGGCAGCCTCGCCGGCGGCGGCGGCTGCGGCCCGGCCGGAGTCAGCCTTGCCGGCGGCGGCGGCGGCGACGGCCTGCCAGCGACGGCGGTGGAGGCCGGCCGGCGGTTACGTCCCAATGGGGGTGGTTTCCTAAGTGGGGAGAGGGAGTGGGCCCACCCCCATGTTTTCCTCATCATGGGAGGTGGGGTTGACTAGTCAACCCCATGATCTCCCATTTTTTTTGGGCGGGGGGGGGGGGGGGGGAGATCATAGGGGAGCCTTTCTTATAAATGATGGTGCAACTCATCAACAAGTTTGTGCGATATCTATAATTTTGAAATATACATCTAAATACTCTGCCACTTCTTAGTCAGATTGTTGAATTCCATGTAATCTCTAATGGACACTAGCCCCTGAAAAAAATGAATGCTGTTAAATTATCATTAAATTTTAGAGAAATTATTCGCATAAACCAGAGACTACTCATGGTGACAATTCACCTATTTAATTGTTGGATCTCCAATAATAACTGTCAAAACAATAGAATTAACAAAATTTTATTTATGCACGCTAAATTTCATTTTTTATCCAAGTAACATAATTGAAATTCAAATCACAATTTTTAAAATCAATTTTAATTCTATCCAAAAGAACTAGCATTAATTATCAATACTATCACAACGAATGAGTATGTTTGGTTGGATAAAATCATGGCTTCAAAATTAGAATTAAATGTCAAATTTCAATAAAAATGAACATCGAACGTCTGAACTCTAATCCTTAGGCTCCGTTTGACACAATGGTGGTAGTCGTAAACACATGGGTAAAACCATCATTCATTAAGGATCACCGAATGTTAATCTCCTTAGAAATAGAGAACTAACAAAAGTCTCTTTGAAATGACTTGTGAAAGGAATGTATAATTACTACATATATGTTCATGTTAAGAAGAAGAAGAGATTGAGAGAGAATACTATTTCAAAGCTTAAATATAGACAAACACAAAAAGTAAATTAGAAAATATGTAATATGAAGCATTCATCACATAATGAGAGAATATCCTGACTAATAACACTAACTGCAGAATAATTTAAATATGTTACACTCTACCACAAACTCAAGAGGATGCATAAACTTGGGTTTTGTGTTCTGATTGATAGAGATGATATGATCATCAATGGTACACAAATTTTGCTGACTTAAAAATTCTGGCTAATAAAAATTATTTTTGAGCTAGCGAGATAGATTAGCATAAGAGTGGGGTTCAATAACCATTAGGTGGGAAGAAACAAAGGATTCCACCGTCAGAGTTCCCTTCCAAGCTTGATGGCAAGCTAGATTTGAAGGAAAGGTGAAACTTCAGAGATCTTTTAGTCTTGTTATATGGATCCATTATCTATGATGTCTTTGATAACATATCTTATTCCGCTAATTAAGCATTGTGTTTATGCAACATTAATTAGAGTTTAAGCAAAAATTTAAATCTATTAAGTCCAAACTTTAATCTTTAGGTTTTTTCACATTATTTAAACCACCATAGCCGAACCGAACCATTTGGTTTGATTCGGTTCAGTTTCAATGTTTGAGCGGTTCAGTTTCAAATTTTTGGAATCACATAGGAGTGGTTCGGTTTACGTTTTTGCTTACAAACCAAACCAGACCAAACCGTTACAGCGCTAGTTTTTATACACAAAATGAATGGCAGCAATTATCATTCTAACTTGGCACTGCATTATATACAGTGATACAAATATCATTTGAACTTGGCACTGCATTATATACAGTGATATAGTAATACAATGATCGAATAAATTTGAGAAGTGATGGGTCCCCTAAAGATTTATTGAGTTAAACCCCGAAATACTCAAATGATGCGACCCGACAGAGCGAGCCGCGCTAGCTTGAAGGTACCAAAATCCCCCTGAAAGAGGGGACGTAACCAACCCGTAGTACCTACCGCGCTGCTTAGCTTCTAGTCCACACAGACAAGTTATCTCGTTGTCATTTCTCGTTGACGCATGCAAGTCTTCTAGTCGACACACTATCGTTAGTAGTATCTCTACCGTGCGGCGTTACCGTTCTGCTACCACACTTAGATACAAAATTTAAATTGTACATCAACGAAACAGCTCGGGGAACTCTTTAAGCATGATTTGTTCTCGCTTCCATGAAAGCTTCTCTCGACCGCAATTGTCTCGGCCAACTTTAACCATTTTGATTGCTTTGTTCCACAATTGTCGGACTTTAGTATCTTCGATGCGAATGAATTTGACTTTCGTTGTTCGCTCACCATTGACCGACATTTTATCATCTGCAACAATATGAGTAAACTCTAGTTTTGCCTTCCTCAACACCGATATGCGGAACACGTCATGTAAACCACTTAACTCTGTAGATAGAGCAAGCTAATATGCAGATTCACAGACATCTTCCAAGATCTCAAACGGTCCAAGGTACCTCGAACTTAGCTTTTTCAAGCGTCTAAACATTGATACACCCTTGAATAGTTTGATCTTTAAGTAAACTCAGACGACAACAGCGAACTCGATGTTTCAGTGCTTGACATTGTAGTACTTTGCATGTATATTCTAAGCAATTACAAATCTCTCCCTTTTCCTTTGAATCGTTGAGTTTGCCTCATCGATGTTTTTTTGCTTTAACAGTTTTGTGTCGCTCGCTTATGTCCAAGTCAATGGAGTTTGACATTTTCTATCATAAAGGGTCTTAAATGACATCATTTGAATAATCGCTTTGTAGTTGGTATTGTAGGCGAATGCGATCATATAAATATGGTCATCCATTTATTTTTGAAATACAAGATGCACATTTGGAGCGTATCCTTTATAGTTTTATTGTTTCTTTTCAGTTTGCCCATCCGTTTGCAGGTGGAAGGTCGCACTAATTTTCTGTTTGGTACCCAATAGTTGGTGAATTAATCTCAAATCATTCGATGTAAAACATACATCTCGATCACTTACGATGTAAAACACACATCTCGATCACCTATGATGATATGGAGAACTCTGTACAATATTATCATTATAGAGTTTTGCTAACTTGTCCATGAAATTGTCTCTTCGATTCAGAATGAAGTGAGATACCTTTGTTAAGCGATCAACGGTGACTTAGATTGCGTCAATTTCATGATGTGACATCCACAATCCCTGCATGAAATTCATTGATATATCATCGATCTTTCATTTCAAAATTGGCAAAGACTTCAGAAACCCACAAAGTCTTTGACATTTGGCTTTCACAGGTGCGCAGGTATAACACTTCGCTACATAGAGGGCTATGTCTTTTCTTAAACTCGGTCACCGAAAAAGTTTTATGTCCATATACATCTTTGTGCTTGTCAAAACATAAGGAGTCAAAGCGGTCAGACAGACAACATTGGCGGATAGATCGTGGCGGTCTGACAAACAGTATTGGCGGATAGATCTTGGCGGTCTCGCAGACATATCTGGTGGACAGTACTGACGAACAAATAGTCTGTAGTAGCAGTCTATCCTTGGCGGCTTGGCAGAGTTAGAGCCTGTCAGAACCTGTGTTGTTAGGCGGTCTGGCGGCTAGTACTGGCGGACAGAATTGCCGGTCTGGATAGAAAAACGATTAGGAAGTCTGCCGATGTTTTTAAGTTAGCCGTGCGTACTGTTGAGGTCAGATCAAGTTGACAGTCAGGCGGTTAGCTCCGCCTAACCGCATAAGATGCTTATATATTCTTCCCTCAACTATGCTCTTTATTGATCAGCAGAGGGTTGACCGCAGTTGGTGTTTGTTGTTCTCAAGCAACATCTTTTGTGTGATCTGACAGTTAAACTTTGTCTAACCGCGGCTTTATCTGGTAGTTAGGCTGTGTTAGTCACTACTGTAGTCCTGGAAGTGGGCAACTACATGTTGGAGGCGGACAGTCAGTAAAGCTAGTGTAATGCCTCCATTCGTCACATGGAATATAACAGTGGGTCCGGCCTGGGCCCCACGCCATATTTCACAAACAAACGACGGAATTACATGTGGAAATCAAAATCTCATTCTACTTGTATCCTAACTCAAGCATTCTAGCGCAACATTTTATGTTATATGAACTCATCACAGCTAATGTCCACTAAATATATAAACTCCACATTTATATATAAATCAGGAATGTATATAAATATAGATGCTCATGGCCTTAAGGCCTTACAAGTTACTTTTTACAAAATATACAGCTTCATACATCGGCACGCAGGCCGGCTGTAACACCCCATATCCGTCGCATAGCATATAGTAGTAGGTCCAGCCGGGGTCTGACACCATATACCACAGACAGACCGGGTGGTTACTCAATGGGATACCATCCAACTAATACCACCGTCCTACACAGAGTCATTCTAACAGAAGCAATTATGAAAAGTTACAAATTTAGAACCCAGTCATAAGCATGAATGTCCAGTACAAAACCCAATAGGAATGAAGTACAATACACAAGTACAATGGCCTTAAGGCCTTATATTTGTTTACTCAAATTACATGTTTTGCAAACCTCGGCACGCAGGCCTGTCACACATGAATAAAGCAAGAAAACGCTCAATATTTAGGCCTTCGAGGGCAGGCTCAGCAACATGGGCTTTTGCCCGCTATTTACCGCTTGGTCCTGCAGCACCTGCAAGCAACAACCCACCGCAACGGTGGCAAACAAAGTCAACGGCCAACTATGCTGACCAAATTATAACGATCCCGCCCCCAAACTCGGGGCGGCGATGCTCCTTCCCTGCACTTTATTAGCATAACCAAGCATTATAGAGTAATAACACTACATCACAAGCGTATGCACGCACGACCACACACCCCGTGCTCTTAGGGCATATTCTCGGTGAACCCGGTCAAAACTGCGGTCTCACCACCGCCACTTGGACGACACATCTTGTGAGCATTTGAGTCTTTCAGGCAGAAGTCACGTCACTTGAAAACATCGACAGCCTAAGACCCGACCTCTATGCCATCGACAGGCCTCTAACACCGAACCACATAGAGCAGGAATGGTTCCACTCAACCTGTTGCTCACCTCGCCATGACCCTTAAACTTATCGACGCGGGTCAAGCTTCCCCAAAGCCCGTGAATCGAACACACAATATTACATAACCCAGTTATGTACAAGTTGGATCCCAGGCCACCAAGACGGCAGAATCATGCATCTGCCCAGTTTTCTGGGTGCACCTCGAGGTTAGTCCCCAAGGCTCCCTGTTGCAATCTACCGCGTAGAAAACCCAAAAAACAAACATTTGCACGAAGTCTTCTCTGTCCATTCATGAAATGCAACATCACCGATCCAGACCAACTTGTCCGGGAAGGCTTCACATATCATGCCTATATCCGTTCTCGATTACGGGCTCTACATGTTGTAAGACTCGAACGTGTCATTTTTTGTATAAAAATAACAAACTATGTGAATATCCCCGATGATGACAGAACCTTTTGGTGCTGACGTGACATCGCACTTTCATTTAATATATGAGTTTTTTGTTGACAGCCGCTTTGTTTTAATAGGAACGAAAGTGAATTTGGGTTGTGTTGAGGTGAATGGTGGCTGTGCTAAGGGTGATCTGGTGGTGGCTTGGCTGGGTATAGGTTATGTAAAGTGGTTTTAATTCATTTGGACCGGCTGGACCGGTAAGATGACTGATTCCCCAGGTTAGGCGGTGGATCCTCCTGCATGTTAAATCCCGTACTACGCTAATTCTCTGCATTCCGACGAAAGAAAGCCAAGCCGCACCCGCACCGATCGCCGTAGCCTCCCCAAAGCTTCTCCGTTTCATGTGATTTCTCTTGCGTTGGATCGGTAATCTCTTTCTCTTCACTCCTCTTTCTTCTTGTATGCCGTTTGTGTGTATAAAATGATGATGGGGCAAACCCAAGGGTTGTGGTTTTGGATTTGAGTCATTCATTTTGTTTCCAATCAGAAATTCATTATGATTATTTCAAACCCTCAACCTTATTTGCACTCCAGTTGGGTGTGATTAAATTAGGGTTTCCGTTGAGGTTTTGTCTTGATCCTTGCATCCTTTGGTTGCCAGCTATAAATGAAGATGCATAGGGGGCTGTTTTTGTGCTTGTGGGTTGCTGGGTTTGAATTATCCGGCTGGTTTGCAGGGCGCGACACCTGAAATTGAGCTGCAATTCACAACCCTTAATGTTGACTTCGTGACAATTTTTGTGGCTGCGCATCGGAGCAACCTGGATAAATATATGCCGAATGGTGTACCCCGAGCCCCATGTTAGTCCTTCCCTAGACAACTCCTAGAGGTCGTATTTGTGACCATCGTAGGAGTTCGCGCATAACTATTTATGGCGCAACCCTAAAGTAAATGATATTTTGATACTGCAGAGGATGGCGTCCGGCGATAGACGTGACATGAACCCTTCGAAGGACAATGGCAAAGGAAAACTTGGGGTGAGTTCTTACTTCTTATTCCTCTTTTGTGAACCTTGCAGTTGCTCTATATCACTGAAATGCCGAAAACGCTAAGATGGCTTAGCAAATGATAGAATTCTGAGGGGAACCAAATACAAATCAATCATAAATAAATTGAATGAAATGAAATAATTGAATTGAAAGAAAATGGAAACTGCATCGGCGCAACAAAATACTAAGGGTCGGCCTAATAGGGGGGGGGATGTTTCAGACTCCTACACCTCGTGAGGGGGGGGGGGGGGTAGAACTCTCACACCCGATAGGGGGGGTCGAACTCCTACAAATTAAGATATGAATCTGAGTAGGAGGCGTTGAAGCCTGCAGCGCGTAGAAGTGCCCTACAACGGATAATAACAGGAAGGGTCCACAGACCCGGATACTTGAAATGTTTAAATGACCCTAAGTATTTCGAGAAACGAATTATGAATAAGAAAAACAGTGCAACTTAATTATGAATTGATATCAGAGATAAAGATGTTGATTTTACCTGGTCCTAGCTTGTAGTATGTTCATAAATTTCATTGTTGCTGACTTTCTTGTCTGCTTGCAGTGCAAAGTTATACATGTAAGAGTAAGAATTCACTTAGTTTATCACTAATTGGTTCCTCATTTGTAGGAACCGAGCATCAACGTACCAGACCCCACTAGACGGGCCGAGTTGGAGGCAGAGCGAGGAGCAGTTGCAGACGTGGCTCGTCCACAGTTTAGCAGGAGTTTACTTTTCTTTCTTTTGTTGGATAATGATGATGTAAGATATGTGGTGTATAATGTAACTTTGTATTCTGAAATAACGATTTAAATTGTGACGGAGTTTCGGGCCGTTACAATTAAGTGGTATCAGAGCCAATTTTTCGCAGTGCGTGTCACGCAGAGCGTACTAGGATAGAACAAATGTACAGTGATGAGCTTGATATATCAAAAAAACCTAAATTGTCTTATGCTTATTCCTCAGGAACCTTTCCAAGTGTATTCGAGCCGCAGAGTGCGATATGCTCTGAATGAACCTGAGGACTCAAGGGACTCTAGGTCAGAAGAAAGTGTGAGTTGCAGACAATCGTCTGTAGTGCATATCGCCGATATTGCACAAGCGATCACAGAAGCTTTTTGGATAGTTCGGGATACCCCTCCAGTTGTACCTCTTCCTAGCGTATCCCCAGTGGTGCCAACTGTACCTCCTCCAGCATATAGGGAATCGCAGCAGCTTCGCTCAATTGATATTGATGTGAAGCAATTTCTAGAACTGAAACCGCCAACATTTCGGGGTGGTTTGCCTCCGATCGAGACGGAAGATTGGATCCTGCAGATTGAAACGATATTTGATACGATGCGGTGCCCCACAGAGAGGAAGGTGGAGTTGACTGTTTTTCTTCTGGAAGGAGAGGCTAAAAGATGGTGGGTGAATTTGATGAAAGGAAAGTTTCAGACTCGCGGTTTGGCGAATGTTTCTTGGGCAGAGTTTGTTCGCGAATTTACAAAGTGGTTTGTTCCCCGGACAGAGAAGAGACAGCTGCAGGAGAAGTTCTTGCGATTGGTACAAGGAAATCACTATGTTCTTCAGTATGAAGCCGAATTCTCCAGCTTGGCGTACTATGCACAGTCTGTAGTGGCGACCGAGGAAGCTCGTTGTGTACGATTCCAGGAAGGGTTGCAGGATGATATCCGTGCTTCAGTGATTCCGTTTGATATTACAGAGTATGCACTGCTGGTGGAAAAGTCGCGATTAGTCGAGCTGGATAATGATAAGAGACAGAGGAGGACAGAGATGCGAAAGAGATTTAAAGAGGGTGTTACCCAAGAGAAATCGGGCAGGACAAGTGAAGCCCCGTGGAAAAAGAAGAAGCCGCAACAAGTGGTGTCAACTGGTAGCACGCAAGGGTCTCAATCAACGTTGACCAAGTGTGCCAAATGTGGCAAGATGCACCACGGGGAATGCTTGACAGGAGTTTGTTTTTACTGTGGCCAACCGGGCCATCGGCGAAAGGATTGCCCAAAACTGCAAAGGGAGGAAAGTTCGAGAGGAGCTCCAGCCTTGCCGCCTCAGAAAATTTTCCATATTGGGACTTCCAGAGAAGGGGAGTCGATAGCATCAGCACCCGCTGAAGGGGCCAGAGAGGAGAGGCTAATTCAGGCTCATGCATTTAATCTCGGTCAGCAAGAGGCAAAGGCAGATGATACTGTGGTCACATGTATGCTGCTTGTTCATGATCAAGTAGTGAAAGTTTTATTTGATACTGGTGCCAGTCAATCGTTTATTTCAACATCTATTCTTGAATCAATTCATATACGACCCTATCAAGTTGCTCAACCTTTGAGTGTACTGCTACCGAACAATACGATTTTGATGACAAAAGAACGAGTTGTAGTCTTTTTTTTTTAATGATAAATGTGTTGAAACCGATGTTGCGGTCTTGACATTGGTTGAGTACGATGTCATTCTCGGTATGGATTGGCTATCAAATCAAGAAGCCATCATTAATTGTAAAACGAAAGAGGTGGCATTCAAATGCCCAGATGGAAGTCTGATGATCTATAAAGGTCTGAGAGAAGTTGCAAAAACCAGGATCTCAACAATGAAAGCCAGGAAAATGGTGCAGAAGGGCTGTGAGGCTATTTTGGTAATGATTAACGAAATGAAAGAAGAAAGGAAAGAAATTACGGCTGTGCACGTAGTGCGGGAATACATGGATGTATTCCCAGAAGAGTTGCCTGGTGTGCCTCCAGCCAGAGAAGTTGAATTTGAAATTAAGGTGACTGAAGGAGCTGCTCCTGTGGCAAAAACTCCGTATCGGATGGCGCCAAAAGAATTGACTGAATTGAAAGTACAATTGCAAGAATTGCTCAATAAGAAATTTATCTGACCGAGTACCTCACCTTGGGGAGCTCCGGTCCTATTTGTGAAAAAGAAGGATGGATCTCTCCGTCTATGCGTTGATTATCGCGAAATCAACAAGTTGACAATAAAGAACAAATACCCTCTACTGCGTATTGACGATTTGTTGGATCATCTAGTAGGCGCTCGTGTATTTTCAAAGATTGATCTTCGCTCAGGTTACCATCAGCTGAGAGTTCTATAAGAAGATGTCTTCAAGATGGCATTCAGTACTAGATATGGACATTATGAATTTGTAGTTATGCCTTGTGTGTTTAAGGTATTCTTGGATCAGTTCGTGATAGTGTTTATCGATGATATATTAGTTTATTCAAAAACAGAGGAAGAGCATGCACAACACTTGCGCCAAGTCTTGCAATTACTAAGGGAACAACAGTTGTATGCCAAAATTCTCGAAATGTGCGTTTTGGCTGACTGAGGTGGCCTTTTTAGGTCATGTGATTAATGCAGAAGGGTTGGCTGTTGATCCAGCTAAAATTGAAGCCATAATCAACTGGACCCAAACTAAATCCGTGACTGAAGTACGAAGCTTCTTGGGCTTGGCTGGTTATTATCGGAAATTTGTCAAGGATTTTTCAAAGATAGCACTACCCTTGACACAATTGACTCTGTAAAAAGTAGCGAACATGCAAGAACAAACGGATAGAATTTTGAATAATTGAAATTTTATTATCCAAAAAAAATATGTCATTTACAAAGGTATGACCTCCCTTTTATAGAATGGAGGAGATATGAGAGAGTACAAACAAACAATGTGGGACTAAACATGTACAGTGCTGAGCGGCTAGAAATAAAGGAGACCGCACAGGCCGCGTGGTTAGACAAATGAGTTAACCGCTCGGCAACTCCAGCAGGATAAGAACAGGCCGCAATGGGAGACCGATAGACCGCCCGGTCTCCAGGCTTTTGAGTGAGACCGCCATACCGCTCGGTCAATAAACCGTTGGACAAGACCGCAAGGCCGCCCGATCTAATACTTCAACACTCCCCCTCAAGCTGGAGCATAGATATCAATCATGCCCAGCTTGTCACAAATGTGGAAGAAGGAAGTAGAGACCGGCTTTGTGAAGATATCTGCCAATTCTTTGTCAGAGGTGACAAACAGTGTACAGATCTGTTTCTTCAAAATCTCTTCCCGAATGAAGTGGAAGTCAACCTCTATATGCTTTGTTCTCTCATGGAAGACCGGATTTCTGGATATGTATATAGCGGCCTTGTTGTCACAGAACATAGGAAGAGGATAGTCATAGACCTCCCCTAGGTCAAGCATGAGAGCCCGCAACCACTTTAACTCACACATGGTTGACGCCATACTCCGGTATTCGGCTTCTGCACTGGATCTGGAGACAACAGACTGTTTCTTGCTCTTCCAACTCACAAGATTTCCTCCAACAAAAGTACAAAAACCTGATGTGGACTTACGATCGCCTTTGTCATCCGCGTAACTTGAATCTGAGTAGGCCTCAACCCTCAGATGACCATTCTTATGAAAGATTAGCCCTTTGCCTGGTGCTGCTTTGACATACTCTAAAATCTTCAAGGCAGACTGAAGATGGCACTCCTTGAGAGCTTGCATAAACTGACTGACCTTGCCTACAGCATAGGCGATGTCGGGTCTAGTCACCGTGAGATAGATGAGTTTGCCTACCAAACGTCTGTACCTTGTGACATCAGATAAAAGAGGCGAGTCATCTGTCCACGTTTTGTCTTCTCCAATAGCCATGGGAGACCGAGTCGGTTTGGCACCTGTCAATCCTGCTTCTTGTAGAAGATCAAGGGCATACTTCCATTGGGAGAGAACCAACGAGTCAAGTTTCCGAGAGATTTCTATCCCCAAAAAGTATTTCGGGGAGCCCATATCCTTCGTGACCAAGTGTTGATGGAGGTGCTTCTTCGTCAAGTCCACCCCATCTCGGTCATCGCTGGTAAGAAGAATATCATCCACATATACTGCCAAAACCACCAGTCCCGAGGCCGTTTTGCGAATGAATAAGGAGTGATCGGCCGAACTCCTTGTAAAGCCGATGGTAGCCACAATGCCACTGAATTTGTCGAACCACGCCAGAGGGCTCTACTTTAGGCCATAAATGGCCTTCTTCAAACGGCATACGCGTGTCTCCCCCTGAGCAACATACCCAGGAGGTTGCTCCATGTAGACATCCTCCTGAAGGTCGCCATAGAGAAAGGCATTCTTCACATCAAGTTGGGAAATAGCCCAATCCCGATTAACAGCCACAGAGAGAAGAACCCGGATGGTGCTGAGGCGAGCAACCGAAGAAAAAGTGTCAAAGTAATCAATGCTATAAGTCTGAGTGAAGCCTTTGGCCACCAGCCGGGCCTTGTAGCGATCCACAGTGCCGTCGGGGCGAAATTTCACAACGAAGACCCAGCGACAGCCAACCACATCAGTGCCCACGGGAGGAGGAACAAGTGTCCAGGTACCCCTTTCAGTAAGAGTAGTCATCTCTTCATCCATGGCAGACTTCCAATAAGGGAGAGCAAGAGCCTCCTGGTAGGTGCGGGGAGTAGAAGTAGCGGAAATAGCCAAGGCAAAACACCTGCGAGAAGGAGAAAGCCGATCATAGGAAATAACGGCCGCAAACGGGTGTTGAGTACACGGCCGCAAACGGGTGTTGAGTACACGCCCGCACCCCTTTGCGAAGAGCAATGGGAAGATCCAGGTTGATGGGTACGTCAGCGACCGGAGCATCCGTGGCGGAGAAGGCTGGCCCGGGACTAGAGAGACGGCGTCGGAGAAGAGGGAGGAGGGGTGGGTGGGGAGACGGACAGGGAAGGAGACAGTGGAGGAGGAGACGGAGGTGGGGAGACGTCGAGAGGCGTGGAGGGAATGAAGATATCAGTAGGAAGAGAGGAGGTAGGAGAGAATTAGGAAGCATTCTCGAAAAATGTCACATCCGCGGAGACAAATTGCTTACGTAGAAGGGGGTCAAAACAGCAATAGCCTTTTTGAGTGGTAGAGTACCCCAAAAAGACACACTTGGTTGAACGGGGGGAAAGCTTGTCGCGGGTAGCGGAGGGAGCGTGAACAAAGGCCGTACAGCCAAAGACACGGAGAGGGAGAGGAAAAGGTTCCTTGTGGGGGTAGAGAATGGAGAAGGGGGTCTAGCCATGGAGAACTGTGGAAGGAAGGCGATTGATGAGATATCAGGCAAGGAGCACAGCGTAGCCCCAGTAGGAGCGAGGTACTTGCATCTGCATCATGAGAGTACGAGCAACATCAAGTAGGTGATGGTTTTTACCCTCCGCCACCCCATTCTGCTGGGAGGTGTAAACACAAGTAGTTTGATGAAGAAGACCATGTTGGTGAAATAAAGAGGAGAAGTCATGATTAAGATATTCCTTGGCATTATCAGAGCGTAAAACTTTAATAGAAATGTCAAACTGATTCTGAATCATAAAAAAATGATTGCCAAACAGAAAAGAGTTCAGAGCGATCTTTTAATAGATACACCCAGGTACATCGTGAAAAATCATCTATAAAAGTGACAAAATAGGAACTACCCCGACCAACAGTGAAGGTAGGAGCAGGACCCCAGACATCAGAATGAATAAGATCAAACGAGCGAGAGGAGCCACGACCTTGCTTCGGTGGGAAGGAGGAGCGATGATGTTTGCCAAGCTGACACGCATCACAGTTGAGCAGAGAACTGGTAGGAGGTAAGTGGGGCAGAAGCTGTCGAAGAATCCGAGGAGGAGGATGTCCAAGGCGAAGATGCCATTGAAGGAGATCTGTAGAGGAGGAGTAGGCGGACAGAGCAGAAACATCGTCGAGGAAGTGGAGGCCGCCGCTCTCAGTCCCAGTAGCAATCGTTCGCTGGGTCCTCGGGTCCTGAAAAGAACAAGCAGTTGGAGTGAATAAGACGGAGCACTGAAGTTGCCGGCATAAAGTAGTAACAGATAATAAATTGCACGGGAACTTCGGGACATAGAGAGTGTCCTCCAAGCAAAGCGATGGGGTGAGTTGAACCATGCCCGTCCCATGATCCGGGGATGGTGAACCATCCGCCACACGAACCGGGGGCAAGTGGTCATGCGTCTCAAGACGGGAGAAGCAATGAGGGTTGCCAGTCATATGATTGGTGGCACCAGAGTCAATCAACCATTTACCTTGGGTTACGACGTGGGCACTACCTGACGTCGTGGCCACAGAGGCAGATGACCGAGAGGAGGCGGAGGCCGAAGAAGGAGCATCACCGGAAGGGCGAAGATGAGGATGTTTCTGCCAGCAACGGTCAACAGAATGGCCGGTACAACCACAGTGAGAGCAAAGGAACCGGGACGAACCCCGTCCGCCGGAGTGGCCGCGGCCACTAGGTCCCCCCTTCTGAGCTTGGTGAGCAAAGGAGTCCTGGGAAGGGGGGGAGGCCAACAGAGGCCGCTGGAGCAGCGAAGTAACATCGGCAATGCGAGCCACGGTGGCATCCAAAGTAGGAGATTCCGCCTCACCCAGGATCTGCTGGCGGATCATATCATAGGAATCGGGAAGATGGAGAAGATAACAAACAACCAGGAGTTCCTGGAAGTGTTTGTGCTGTTCGGCCAAGTCCGCGGAGAAGGGGCGATTCTGGAGGATTTCAGCACCAAGAGCCTGAACCTGCTGATAAGCTGCAGCAGGAGACATGGAAGGGCGGGCGAAGAGGTCCGCAAAGAGAGTATAAATGCGGGACGTCTGTCCCCCCTTCGAATAGAGAGCAGCGAGGTGAAGCCAGGCGGCCTTGACCGTCTCATCATGGCGAATGACGGGAAGGCACTCATCAGAGAGGCTGTTGGCCAGCCAAGTGCGGACAAGAGCATCACTCGCATCCCAGTCATCAAACTCAGGAGAGTTACGAGGAGGAGGGTCACCGGTGAGGTGATGACGCTTGCGCTGAGAGCGAAGAAGAAAGGTGAAAGAAACGCTCCAATCGGGATAGTTGGAGCCAACAAGCTTAGAAAGGGTGCCAAGGTTGCCCGAAGGAGGAGGTGGAGAAGGAGCTGTAGGAGTGGTGGAGATAACGGGGGTGGTGAGACCGGAAGTAGTCATAGAAAACAGCAAGAAACCGCGCAAAAAGAAGAGAAGCCGCGGGGAGAGGAAAAAGGAGAGCAACCCGCGCGAAACCGCAGCGGTTTAAAGGGAAGAAGCCGCGCGAACACAAGCGACCAGAAAGCAGACAAAGGCACAACGGGGAAGAGGTCGCGTGTACTGAAAAGTCCGAGCGAATAGAAGAGAAGAGGAAGCAAGAAGCAGCAACAACAACAAGTCACAAGCCGGGCGAACAGAGGCAGGCCGCAACGACTAGGAAGCCAGAGAGGCTAGAAGGAACCAGGGAGCGGCGACAACTAAACAAGTCGCGGCGACGAATAGCAGCTGGAGAAGAGAAGCAAGGAGAAACAAGCCGCGCGAACAGGGCAGCGGATAGAAGAGAAGGCAAGCCGCGAAGACAGGTCGCGTAATGCAGAAAACAAGCCGCGAGAATCAGAGAGCGCACACAATCAGGAGGAAAAGACCGTGTCCTCTGATACTATGTAAAAAAGTAGCGAACATGCAAGAACAAATAGATAGAATTTTGAATAATTGAAATTTTATTATCCAAAAAAAGATGTCATTTACAAAAGTATGACCTCCCTTTTATAGAATGGAGGAGATATGAGAGAGTACAAACAAACAATGTGGGACTAAACATGTACAGTGCTGAGCGGCTAGAAATAAAGGAGACCGCACAGGCCGCGCGGTTAGACAAATGAGTTAACCGCTCGACAACTCCAGCAGGATAAGAACAGGCCGCAATGGGAGACCGATAGACCGCCCGGTCTTCAGGCTTCTGAGTGAGACCGCCAGACCGCTCGGTCAATAAACCGCTGGACAAGACCGCAAGGCCGCACGGTCTAATACTTCAACAGACTCGAAAGAACGTAGTGTTTACGTGGGGGGACGATTGCCGGCAAGCATTTGAAGCCTTAAAAGAACGATTAACGACGGCGCCAGTACTAGTGATGCCTGAAGGCTCAGATGGTTTTCAAATTTATAGCGACGCGTCCCATAAAGGATTGGGTTGCGTATTGATGCAATGTGGAAGGGTAATTGTTTTTGCTTCTCGGCAATTCAAGGATGCCGAAAAGAACTACCCTACACATGACCTAGAATTATCAGCGGTGGTATTTGCGTTGAAAATTTGGCATCACAACCTGTATGGTATGCGATGCGAGATATTCACAGATCATAAGAGTTTGAAATATATATTCGACCAACGGCAAATTAATTTACGCCAGAGAAGATGGCTAGAATTCATTAAAGATTATAATCTCGATATTCAATACCATCCAGGGAAAGCAAATATGGTCGCAGATGTATTAAGCAGAAAGAATAGTGCTACGCTGTCAGTGATACCACAATATAATAGGAAACTTCTTTATATGCTCCAGGAAATGGCAATATGCGTAATATTTACGCCTGAAGAAAAGCAGGCACAATTATTCCAGATGCGGATTCAATATTCACTTAAAGAAAGAATTCGGGAAGCGATACCGCAGGATCCATTTTTGATGGGAATCTTTGAAAAACTGAAAGGGAGAGGTGAGTGCCTTTATTGAAAAGGATTCTCTATTACTCCTGAATGACAGATTATGTGTACCAGATGTTGATAGCCTATGGAAAGATATCTTGTATGAGACGCATAATATGCCATATTCAATTCATCCGGGTCGTACAAAGATGTACCACGATTTGAAATAAGACTTCTGGTGGCCACATATGAAGAAAGATGTCATTCAGTATATTGCACAATGTCATACCTGTCAAATAGTGAAAGCCGAACATCAAAAACTTGCTGGTTACCTTCGATCTCTCCCCATTCCGGAATGGAAATGGGATGATGTTGCCATGGATTTTGTATTTGGCATGCCTCGCAGTAAAGCTGGGAATGATGGAATTTGGGTCATTGTTGACCGATTGACAAAGAGCGCCCATTTTATACCGATCAAACAAAGCGGACCGATTGAAAAATTGGTGGAACTCTATGTAAATGTAGTAGTGAGATTACATGGTATTCCACGTACGTGTTGATGCGCGAAAACATCGCGGGGCACCGGCCAGCTAACACGGAGGGGGTGTTTGGTCTCACAAGTAAGGAGAGGAAGAGAATGGAGGAAGGAAGCCTCTGAGTGCTCGAGAGTGAAGCAAGCGGCTTGTCAAGGAGGGTTGCAGGGATAGAGGAGAGGAGAAGCTTGATCAACAGAGAGGAGAAGGAGGAGGTTGATCAGGAGAGGAGAAGGAGGAGGTTGATCAGGAGAGGAGAAGGAGGAGGTTGATCAGGAGAGGAGAAGGAGGAGGTTGATCAGGAGCTGTCGAGCAGACGACTAATGTGACAGTTGCGCTTGCGGGTTGGTTGCCGAGAAGAGCTGAGCTGAGCAGAGGGCAAGGCTTGCTGAGCAGAGAGCAAGCTTGCTGAGCAGAGAGAAGGGAGAAGGGGCCGCTAGCAGCGACAACAACACACTTCACCCGCCGCGGCCTAAATGCCACTCTTGCGACAAGCTTTCCTTTGATTAATAACGAGAGGTTACAAGCTTACTAGTACACCTTCACAACAAAGCATTAAAGGGGTACAAAGAGAAGCTGACGGCTAAAGGAGAAGAAGTTGCCAAAGAATAGAGAAAAGAAGCTGACAGAGAAAAGAAGCTGCCAGAGACTAAGTAAAAGAGGCTGCCAGCAGCTGGAGGACTGGAAATCTGAGTCTGCAGAGTCTACTGGCAAGCTGCAGGTAAGATGTGGAGGACTGCGCGGACAGGAAAACTGAGTCCGCAGGGTTTGCTGGATCAACTGATGGAGGACTGCGCGGACAGGAAAACTGAGTCCGCAGCGGCTGCTGGCAAGACTTGTCTCTTCCTCTGGAACTCTGGAACTGCTGAATGAGAAGCATCAGGGGCTATTTATAGGCCCAGGGAGGATCTTCAAGAAGCGGGGCCTAGTGACGTCAGCAAGACGACCTGCGTGGACTGGAAAATAGAGTCCGCCAGGTTGGCCGGTGAAGCAGGCGGCAGGAGGCCGGGAGAGAACGGGGCCGCCCCCTAGCGGGCGACCTGGGCAGACTCCGGGTGGAGTCCGCCCGGAAGGCCGGGCCGCCCACTCGCGGGCGGCCTGGGCAGACTCTGGGTGGAGTCCGCCCGGCAGGCCGGGCCGCCCCCTCGCGGGCGGCCTGGGCGGACTCCGGGTGGAGTCCGCCCGGCAGGCCGGGCCGCCCCCTCGCGGGCGGCCTAGGGCGGACTCCGGGTGGAGTCTGCCCGGCAGGCCGGGCCGCCCCCTCGCGGGCGGCCTGGGCGGACTCCGGGTGGAGTCCGCCCGGCAGGCC
Source organism: Platanthera guangdongensis (assembly GCA_039583875.1). Taxonomy (NCBI): domain Eukaryota; kingdom Viridiplantae; phylum Streptophyta; class Magnoliopsida; order Asparagales; family Orchidaceae; genus Platanthera; species Platanthera guangdongensis. Next base: position 2,459,938 of record CM077162.1, on the reverse strand, counting down.
GGGCCGCCCCCTCGCGGGCGGCCTGGGCGGACTCCGGGTGGAGTCCGCCCGGCAGGCCGGGCCGCCCCCTCGCGGGCGGCCTGGGCGGACTCCGGGTGGAGTTCGCCCGGCAGGCCGGGCCGCCCCCTAGCGGGCGGCCTGGGCAGACTCCGGGTGGAGTCCGCCCGGCAGGCCGGGCCACCCCCTAGCGGGCGGCCTGGGCGGACTCCGGGTGGAGTCCGCCCGGCTGGCGGGCAGAGGCCGCCCCGGGCGGGCGGCCTGGCAGGCGGCCTCGGCGGACGGCGGTAGGAGGCCACCGCCCCTCGGTCGGCAGGGAGGCCTCCCCTGGTGGGCGGCCTCGGCGGACGGCGACAGCAGGCCGCCGCCCCTTGGGCGGACTGGGAGGCCGCCCCTGGTGCTGCTGTTGGCGGACTCCTGCAAGGAAAAGTACTGCACGGTTAGCGGGCCTAACCGCATGACCTGCGAGGGTGAGCTATGGGAACAGCCTGCCGTCCCGCAGGGCACGCGGTTGCTAGGAGACCTAGGCGGACAGGGAAAACTGTCCGCCTACCTCGGGACTTGTCGCGATCAAAAAAGGGAGAATCTGAGGATCGCGACTATCGAGCTAGCTACCTTGGGAAGGATCGCCGATTTCTGGGTTAACATAATCCCCGCACTTTTTTAAGTTCTGAAGGGAACTTCGAAAAAGTTGGAGACCCACGAAAAACGTGATCCACCCCAATGAAAAGAGAGAAGGGGGGCAAGGAGAGACAGAACCTGAAGCCTCTCCTTAGGAGTTTGGTGCTGCCTGTCTATTTCCTGCAAGAGAAAAGTTATGGTAGGTATATATGGGTGGTATATCGAGTGTGTACCTGAGTTTGCCTTTGCAGAACGAAGTAAATGTGTTTTCCACTAAGTCTTGCAATATGAAAGTGAGAGGAAAACGAAAAAGCACAATAACTTGCAAGTACCTGAGGGAAGCTTGCAAGTACCTGTTATCCTCTGTAAAAAGGGAAAGATGAAGAGTATACAAGCAGAGAAAATGAGTTGCAAGTACCTGGAAGGGACTTGCAAGTCTTTGCTTGTTTCTGCAAAAGAAGAGTCAAAAGTAGGTACAATATATGAAAGTAATTTGCAAGTACCTGAATGGAGCTTGCAAGTGTCGGTTGATCTCTGCAAAATGAGAGTTAAGAACAAATATGATATATGTGCTCAAATTGCAAGTACCTGTGAAGAAACTTGCAAGGGTTCGCTGATCTCTGCAAGAAGAGAGTTAAGAGCAGATATTGCATTCAAAAATAAGCTGCAAGTACCTGAATGAGGCTTGCAGGTGTCTGTTGTTCTCTACAAGGAGAAGAGTTAGCAGCAGACAATATATATATATATGAAAGGAGCTTGCAAGTACCTGTGGAGAGGGCTTGCAAGTGTTTGCTGCTCTCTGCAAGAAAAGAGTTAGGAGCAAACTAGGTATGAGAATGATTTGCAAGTACCTTAGTAGAAGGCTTGCAAGTGTTTGCTGTTGATGAGATAAGATTGATATGACCAAGTAGCAAGGAAAATGCCTGATGAACTCTTTGTTATGAAACCCAGATCAATAAACTGAGCGTTAACTGTTGACAGATATGACTGGATTGTAATAGCATGGCTGATAGCGCTTGAGCAAGCAATGTATAGAAGATGAGAGCAATAGAACTTATATAAGTAGGGTGTACGAGTCATCATCCGATAGAGCTTTGAACAAGCAATTCATATAGGATGAGCATGAGCAAAGTGATTGCTGGAAATCCTTTTGGTAGGTCGGATTAACCTGTTCACCTGTGAAAGAAGGCAATAGACAAAAAGGGAGGTCTATACTCGGAATGACTAAAGAAGGTTGAATGCTGCCATAGGTGTTCCCCGTGGGCCTTATGCATCACTTGCCTGAAAAATCATCCCGAGTATAGTCCTACTCAAAGCGGGCTGGCCGCGCATCCTCTAGGAGGGCACAAAAGAGAAACAAGGAAGATCCTGAGAAGGATCGCTAGAAGCACTGCTCTCTTGCCTTGGGCACAAGCATCACTGATCAATGAGACTAGTTGTGCCAAGAGGCCTATAACTTGTCTGTGGATTGATCAGTGGAGTTGTGAGAACCCGAAAAGGCACAGATCGAGAGAACCAGAGAGTGTTCGGCCATCACAGTTAGGTGATGATCGAAGAGACAAGGCTACGCTTGATCGCCATTGCTTGTCAAGCAAAGATCATCATAACTGTAATGTATCCTTTGCAAAGCACAACAGAGCTAACACATGGGGCTCCCCTAGCACACACTCTGTGTCAGATGCCGGCTAGGATCCTAAGTCTGAAGCCCAACATCGTGATTGAACTGCTCCCACTACACATATGAGTATACTCCCGCCATATGTGGTCGAAGCGGTGGTGCAAGAACAAACTAAGGAGGGAACGTTTCAGACTCGGCGATATCTCATTGGTGTAGCGATCTCAAAGAGAGAGGAAGAGAGGAAGGGGCATCACAAGAAGGGAACTGTGTCAATATGAGATCCCTGATAAAAAGCTTTGTTGAAAAGCAAGTAAAGAACACTGAGAAATGTTTGGTAATGAAAATGTTTGAAAAGAGAGAGAGCAAGGGTTGAGATAACCCATGAAGGTTGTTAGGAGCTTTGGAGGACTGTGAAGTCCATCGCTTGCTTAGAATAGCCTTCCAAGCACACCCTCGTCATCAGCATCAAAGCATTCGACGGCTTGGTTAACAACGAGGAGAGGAGGCTCTTCGACTTGGTTCACTCCTCTTGAGGAGCAAGGAACGTCTGCAACTTCTTTGCCCTTTGAAGTTGATGGATCAGGACGTTCTTCCTTGGGAAACAGGTCATGCATCTTTCCCTGCCGAAGCATCCTTTGCACAAGCTGACGTAATGCTCGGCAGTCTTCTATTAGGTGGCCTGACTCTTTGTGGAATTCACAATAAGGCTCTGAGCCCCTAGATCTTTGATCAGCTGGTCGATAAGGATTCTTATAGTTGGCCCTATCTTTCATGATTTGGACTACTTCCTGCACGGCGTCGTCGAGATCAGACTCATGCAAGTCGTCGTCTTGCTGCTGATGAATTGCTGCTGCTTGAGAAGGAGCTAGTGGTAACAATGAATCTTGAGCACGATCACGGCTCAGGAAGGAGTATCGATGGCGATGAATCCTTCTCTCCTTCCTTGAGTGAGTTGGGAAATGATTGTAAGGAGACCTCGGAGGCTGCTTGTGAAACGGATCTTTCTCGGATAAGAGCTTGGAGACGAATCCTGGGTTGCTCTTTTCGCCTCGGATATATGAGTTGGCTAGAGCAATCAACTCTTGGTATATCCTTGGTGCACAGACATTGGCCTCAAATTTGAGAGGCCCTTCACGAAGACCGTGGATTAGAGCCACTCGGTACATTTCTTGATCAGTAACTTCGATATCCAAAATCTCTCTTTGGAATCGATCAAGAAACTGAGACCAAGTTTCATTCCCGCGCTGCTTGATCTCAAAGAGGGCTTCAGGACCGCCCTTTCTCTTAGTGGAGGTAGAGAATCTGAGAAGAAACTCCCTTCGTAGATCAACGAAGGAAGTGATGGAGTGAGGACGGAGGCCATAGAACAAGTCCCTCACTTGCCCATCAAAGGTTGTCACAAGGAGCTTGCACTTGGTTGCATCTGTAAGGGTCTTGAGAGCAACAGCTGACTCAAAAGCTTACAGATGCTTCACTGGATCAGTCTCCTCGGTGTAGATGGGTAACCGGGGCTCTCTGAAGTTTGCTGGAGTAGGCTCATGGCGAACATTCTCAGTGAATGGCGAAGGCTCTTCTTGCTCTCCTACAACATAAGGAGAGAAGGGGGCATAAGCTGCAGCTGCAAAAGAAGCAGGAGGGTAGAAAGGAAAAGTTGCTGCAGGCGGAGCAGAGGCAGGAGCTGAAGGGTAAGGATGACTTCCCTGGAAGTTAAGAAATCTTGCAGGACTTCTGTTGGGTATTGTATCCACAATTACCTGGATTTGAGGAAGCCACCTGTCAAGCTAAGATGAATTCACAATGTATTTGATGAAACCTCTTAAGTTGTGCTTGCAGTTCTTCCACGCTAAGTGCACACCAATGTCAGGGTGCAGTAGGTCAATATACACGGGTCTGCACGACGTAATCCCTCGTTGAGCAGATCAGTGTGTTGGCCTACGTGTACTCTCTCTATTGGAGTGCACTTACTTTCAAGTACAGGGCCGTGTTTATGCAAGAGAAGACAAGGAGCAAGGATGGGTCAAGGAGCAGCTCTTGGGTGGAAAGACGAAAATTCGTCTAAGTATAATTCGACGAGAATCACCAAGTGATTCTCGCCGATTCGGCAGAATCACTAGTGATTCTCGCCGAATCGTTGAGAATCATTAGTGATTCTCGCCGACTCTTTCCGGCTACCTCAAAACGGTGCCAAGTAAGATTCGGCGAGAATCACTAATGATTCTCGCCGAACCCATCGCTGAGCAGATCATGAATACCAAGTAATATTCGTTGAGAATCACTAAGTGATTCGGCGAGAATCATTAGTGATTCTCGACGAATCGTCGAGAATCACTAACTGATTCTCGCCGATTCGTCGAGAATCACCTGCGATTCTCGCCGATTTTTACTTAGCGTTTTCTCTGGAAGCTGCTGGACCGGATTCTGTCGCTGGACTATTTTGAACCGGATTTCGGGTTTCTACATGTGGGACCCACAACGGTCTTATTGAAGTTTTCTACAGTATATATATACGGGTATTTTGAACAGTAAATACACACAGAAAGAAGCCGAGCGACAACTTGACCTAAAATCGCGATCTTCACTCCGCCGCCGCCGTCGCGCTCGAGCTAGTTGGTCGCCGCCTTTGATCGAGATCTCTTCGTGATCTTCCGGCGACAGAAGCTTAGCCAAGCTTAGAGTCTCACGCGTCTATCCAGAGATCCCTTGTCTCTCGATTTGTTGATCGGGAAAAACTTCCCCGTCCGAATCGATCGAGACGACCGATCCTAGAGTGACCGTTGGTAGACCTAGCTAGCTTCGCTACGAAGTTTGGATCTATAAGTTCAGCAGCCGCACATCGTCGTAGCCGCCGATCCCGAACCAAGTCGCCGCTCGTCTTGCCGCCGCCGGTTCCGGGGAGATTCTCTCCAAGAGAGATCTAGGGTTGTAGACTCTTCGTTGACTTCACGAACACGTCGTCGAACGAAGAGGAACACCGTAGTCTCCAAACGAAGTTTGTATCTCGTGTACATTCTATTTTACTTTTGTTGTAAAGGAACGTTTGTTCCGTGTTGTAAGGGTTGGGTGCAACCCAGTTTGTGGGAGTGTTGACTCCTACGTGTGGAAGGGTTCCTTCCGATAGTACAAGGATTGGATTTCAATCCTGTTGCAGAAGTGACCGAGTTGTCCCTTGTTGGGAGATAGGTCGAAGGGGAAAAGTGGACGTACCCAAGTCGGGGAACCACTATAAATTGCCTGTGTATTCTGTGTGCTGTGCTGTTTATTTTTATTGTGCAGGTACAATCTTAAATTCCGCAAAAACGCTGCACGTCACCTATTCCCCCCCCATAGGTGAACATAGTTGACACTAGGTGGACTTTCAAGTGGTATCAGAGGCAGGTTACTCATCAAAAAGGTTTTCACCTTGAGTAGTATCCTGCCACCGGTGTCAGAAGCATGGAGCTGGATTATGAGATATCGCCACTAAGACTCCCCGCATGTACAAAGGAGTATTATCCCGTCTGGAGGATGAGGGTGTCATATCACTTGGAGGCCATCGATCCTCGAGCATCCTTCATCCTGGAAGAGTGTCCGTTTATCCCTATGAAGTCCTCCGACTCTGGAATCCAAGTGCCCAAGTGCATTGCTGAGATGTCAGAGACAGAACTTTCATTATTTAAATTGGACCAGAGGATTCGTCAAATTATCATGGATATCTGGTCTGGAGCTTCTCGCTCGAGATTGGAAAAATGTAGGACGGCTAAATCTATGTGGGAGATGATCTCAGAGCTAATGGGGGGGGGGGGGGTCAGAGAAAGCTGGAATCTGCTGTCAACCAGAGGATGAAGCCTATGTGGGGGTCCTCACCTCTGAAGATGAAGGCATGGATCTCTCGGACAACATCAGAGCTCCAGTGTCGGTGTCAGAGACTGAAGAGGCCAGTGAGGAAAGCAACTCTGATGAGGATGAGACAATGGTCACTGGCTCTAATGACAATAACACAGAAGAGCAGGTAACCTCTTCATCCTGCCCCGTATCTCTTGAAATTTCTGAAGACATGAACTGCTTTCCTTCAGAATATTCTGATTCCCTAAAGAGAGCCCTTCAGAAAAGCAACCTACTTGCTGAGGAGCAAGCTCAAGAGATTGCTCGACTGAAGATCTTGTTGGTTCTCCAATTGGCTTCCAACAAGGTCAAGGACTCTAAGATCTCAGCTCTAGAGAGTAGTCTAGAGAATGAGAAAAGAATAGTATCAAACTTTTCCAAGGTCGATGCTATAAAGAGAAAGCAAGAAAACGAGTGGATCTCCCGGATTATCAATTCGTGGAGAAATGGGGAAACGGTATTCCGACCCCCCACTCCAAGCAGGAAGGCAACTCATCATGCCTTCAGGTATGACCACAGGAATAGTCGTGGTCACTGCAAGGGTGATCTGTCCTCATGTGGAGACACCCGTAGTGCAAGGGCCGTCGTGGCCACCCATGAGAGAATACCTAAGGCTCATTCTGAGCCCTTTGTATTCACTGCCACTGCCTCAACTCGGTGCGAATCTGCATGTACCAGCTCACAGAAGACTTCTCACCACCCGAGGACACATGATAGGGAGGTTAGAAGTCATGGTGTAAGTTTTCATGAGACCTCAGGAAGGGGGGTGCCTAAAAGGAAGGCACCACCTCCCCGGCCTCATGCCGCTTGCAACATGCATTCCTTCCACCCTTCCACGTGTCACGGTGGAAGAGGACATTTTGTGAGAAGATCATGCCCTATCCCGTATAGACCTAGGACCGTGACTACCTCAGTCACTAGATCGGGTCAGAAACGGCGATACAACATTCACCCGTATTGGTGCTGTGGTAAAGTGGGACACTTTGCCATCGACTGTTGGCACAACCCCTCTGTGTCAAGGGCAAGGGCCTATCCACATTTTCTGAGCAGAGGTAGCCTTCCTGACAGGTTTTCTGAAGGAAGGCAGTCGAGTGCTTATGCTAACAGGAACCTAGGACCCAATATGATTTGGGTTCCTAAGGTAAGGTAATTCTTTCTTGCAGGGTAGTCTAGGTTCCCGTAAATATGATGGGAACTAGACAGTAGGTGTTCCAAGACTGAATTGGAACATGCATCTGGAATAACAGAAGAGATATCTATATAAGCATACTCACATCGAGCACCTGGTATGTTATAGTCAGAGAGACTTAATGTTAACTCTCATAATCACAGGTACTTTTGATCAGTTCAAGGACTTGAGTCATACTGTATCCACATTTACATATATATATATATATGTACATTTATACTTATGCTTATACATATATGTGTGCACATCTCAGGATAGGTCAACACGGTAAATACGAAGATTAGATACATCATTAAAGAGTTATCGGCAATTCCACTGGTAGACTCGAGATATAATATCTATAGGCTTAAATTAGCTCACTAAAAACTAGCGAAGATTGTCATCAAGAAATGTATGGAAAAGCTGGTTCAAAACCCAAATAGATTGGCTTTAAGATATATATATATATATATATATATATATATATATATATATATATATATATATATATATATATATATTTATAATTTCTAAATTGACTTGACATCAGAAGAATTCGAAAATGCTGCATGCCTCTTAACCTGACGATTCCTATTAAAGAAACCCTTCGATTTCAACTTAGACAAATTCCCACCGATTTTTAGCAAAGGGATTCCGTTATAACTTGTTAAACCCTTGTTAAAACATGTCGTTAACGTAAAGAAATCCCGCCGACTTTTCATTTCCACGGGAAACTTACCGCAGAATACTCGCCGAAACGCTGAAGAAGAATCCCATTCCCGCCGACTCTTCACATTCTGCAGGAATCCTGCAAGATTTCTTTCGCCAACTCTTCCCATTCCCGCTGACTCGCCGAAGCCCGCAGGAAAACTCGCCAACTCTCTCCGCAAGGGAAACTCACCGGAAGGGAAGCTCACCGAATCGACTCCTCCGCCGGAAACTCGCCGACTCCCGCAAGACTCTCGTCGAACCGGTCTCAATCGAAGGTCTCCCGCCGAATCTCGCTGGAATCTCCCCTAATCGTCTTCCCCTTTCATCGCTTCTCACCGCAAGTTTTCCGCAGGACGCTCACCTTGCTCTTGGACGCTCTTCCGGTTTCGATTCTTGCTTCCAGGAATTTCCCCGCGTGCACTCATCGGGTGTCCCTCGTCTTCATCGCACTTAATCACCGTCTACACCTTTAGGTAACCCCCCCTCACCCTTACTTGGACTTGATCACTAGTGTCGCTTCCTTTTTGATTTTTGATTAAGCATAGTGTAGGGCGTCTCTCCCTAGCTCTGCAATGGCTCCAAGGACAACCGCTGGGTTGGTCACTGGTTGCGAGCTAGTTCGAACGGGGTTCTCTCATGCCTCTGACAAATTCAAAAACATCATTCTGATGCTGGAAGAGGCTGGGCTCTCATTCGTCCTGGAGCACCCGTGCAAAATCTTGGACAAAGAGGTGCTGGAGTTCTTCGCTACCGCAAAACTCCGGAATGGCGACTCTCTAATCAAAAGCAAGGTGGCTGGGTCGAAGGTCAGGATGTCTGCCAGCAAGCTGACCCGCTTCCTGCAGCTCTCTAGCTCGGAGCACGAGGACTATCTGGAGGACGAAGACAAGACCAGGACTCTCTTATTCTGCGGTCTCCCACGAGGAACTCGGTCGATCAAGCGCAAGGATATGAATGAAGAAGGGAAGCTTCTGTCTGACATAATTGGAAAGGTACTCATCTGCAAGCCAGGATCTCATGACCATATCTCTGCGGATATGTTCAAGATCCTGGTGGCTATTGTCTGCCGAAAAAGATTCAACTGGGGGTCATTGCTGTTTGAGAAAATAAAGGACACCCTGAGATCTCCGAGCTTTGGCCGAATCATAAGTCTGTATCTCAATCAGCTGAATGGAGACAAGTTTGACATGAGTACAGGTGTTCCTCTACACTACCTGAAGAAAATGGACGCAAGTGTTTTTGACAGATGGGAGAGGCGAATTGGGCAGGCTGCCATGGAAGGACAACAGGAAGTATCTCCAGCAGCAACCCCCAGTGAAATTCCTGATACTTTGACTGCAGGAATTGAGGGGGAGCCTCTACCCACTCATGCTGATGTAGTATCTGACATCTCCCAGCTGGCCAGAGATGCTGTGACAGATCTACACGAAGAAAGTGAACCTGAGCCGGAGAATGAGGAGGCCCTGAACCAGAACGATCAAGGAGCAGAAGCTGATGTACAGGAGACTGCTGAACAAGAGTTGGAAGAGGATGCTGATGAAGATGATCTTATGGATGCTGAAGGTGAGGAAGATGGAAATGAGGAACAGGACGCAGTGGAGACTCAGGATTTCATTGAACCTCCATCTGACAAGCACGCACCTGAGAGCGTTCCTGAGAACATTGGTGCACGAGTGGAGGGGGAGTCCGAGAAATCTGCAGATGCTTCCAGCATTCCTCCCGTAGAGGCTGTGCTCGTGTCCAGCTCTACCAGTGCATCTGATGAAGAGTAAGGCCAAAGAGTGCCTCAGGAGCTTCCACTACGAGATTATATAGCCAATCACGCTGTGAATGTCATTCAGGGCATAGTGGATGAGCTTAAAGCATCCTTTGAGAACGCTCAATCTAAAATGTTGAAAAGGATCAATCAATCTGAAAATCTCATGCTCAAGAACACGGTGGAGATAAATCATAAACTTGACATGATGGAAAAGAAATTTGAAGAAAAGTATACAGCGGCCGGCCAAGCGATCACTCTTCTTATGGACGGGCTGAAAAAGAACACTGACACTCTCGTCGTCGTAAATCAGAATGCTCATGTTGTAGCAGACAACATTCAAAAATTTGACGGTAACATGGTAACTCTCAATGCCAATCAGCAGGCCTTGGTCACTGAATTCTCCAGAACTACCAAGCATATTGATGACTCACTGTACTCCTATGCAAACTCCATAGCAGTCGAAGCCAAAAAGGGGGAGAAGGAATACATAGCTAAGATGGCTGAGCTCCGAGAAGTCATGATCAAAAACTTCGAACAGTCAAACAAATACGTCTATGACAGCTGCTGGTGGATGCTTCAACAGGCGTCAGGCGTCGTGTTGCCTGAAAATCCTGCGGATATTCATGCTCCTGAGACTTTTACGGCCGCTGAGGGAGTAAGTGCTGCTGAGGGAGTAAGTGCTGCAAATGTTCCCATGAGTGAAGCTGATGCTAGGGCTGTTTCCAAAGCTAAACTGAGGAGCATGTTTGACCAAGAGGCCCTAGCAAAAGCCAGGGGCAAGAGAAAAGCTCAATAAGGGACCTCCAAGGAGACACTAGCTGAGAAGAGAATCAGATTGAGTGAGGAGGAAATAAGAAACGAAAAGTGGAGTCCAGTTTCAAAGAATATCATCTTGGACACCTTCTGGCTACAAGAGAAAGGAGAAATCAATCGAAACGAAGTATACAGCCAGTATGAGTGGGAAATGCACAAGACGTATGAAGCGAAACGAAACATCTTCTTCAGGAACAACATGGTGGCGGATAAAGCTCCTCCTCCCAGATATTATCCGAAGCCCAAAGAGTACATGGAGAGGCAAAGAAAGAAGTATTTGGCTCAGAAACTCAAGGATGACTTAGCCAAAGAAAAATAGTCAAAAATTCATAGCTTGTCATTCTCTCTTCAGAACAATTAATGGTTATTGTTATTAAATGAACAATTCTGAGATTATATATATATATATATATATGTGTATATGTATTTGAATTTGTGAATGACTCAAGTGTTGATCTGTTTGCTTATATTCTCTTGTGCTGCATATTTAAATTCTGAATGTTGTTTATATTATCTGGTTGGTGTTATTCATCTTAGCTAGTAGGGTTTTGGCTTCGTCAAATAGGGGGAGATTGTTGGGTATTGTATCCACAATTACCTGGATTTGAGGAAGCCACCTGTCAAGCTAAGATGAATTCATAATGTATTTGATGAAACCTCTTAAGTTGTGCTTGCAGTTCTTCCACGCTAAGTGCACACCAATGTCAGGGTGCAGTAGGTCAATATACATGGGTCTGCACGACGTAATCCCTCGTTGAGCAGATCAGTGTGTTGGCCTACGTGTACTCTCTCTATTGGAGTGCACTTACTTTCAAGTACAGGGCCGTGTTTATGCAAGAGAAGACAAGGAGCAAGGATGGGTCAAGGAGCAGCTCTTGGGTGGAAAGACGAAAATTCGTCTAAGTATAATTCGACGAGAATCACCAAGTGATTCTCGCCGATTCGGCGAGAATCACCAAGTGATTCTCGCCGATTCGGCGAGAATCACTAGTGATTCTCGCCGAATCGTCGAGAATCATTAGTGATTCTCGCCGACTCTTTCCGGCTACCTCAAAACGGTGCCAAGTAAGATTCAGCGAGAATCACTAATGATTCTCGCCGAATCACTTAGTGATTCTCGACGAATCGTCGAGAATCACTAACTGATTCTCGCCGATTCGTCGAGAATCACCTGCGATTCTCGCCGATTTTTACTTAGCGTTTTCTCTGGAAGCTGCTGGACCGGATTCTGCCGCTGGACTATTTTGAACCGGATTTCGGGTTTCTACATGTGGGACCCACAACGGTCTTATTGAAGTTGTCTACAGTATATATATACGGGTATTTTGAACAGTAAATACACACAGAAAGAAGCCGAGCGACAACTTGACCTAAAATCGCGATCTTCACTCCGCTGCCGCCGTCGCGCTCGAGCTAGTTGGTCGCCGCCTTTGATCGAGATCTCTTCGTGATCTTCCGGCGACAGAAGCTTAGCCAAGCTTAGAGTCTCACGCGTCTATCCAGAGATCCCTTGTCTCTCGATTTGTTGATCGGGAAAAACTTCACCGTCCGAATCGATCGAGATGACCGATCCTAGAGTGACCGTTGGTAGACCTAGCTAGCTTCTCTACGAAGTTTGGATCTCTAAGTTCAGCAGCCGCACATCGTCGTAGCCGCCGATCCCGAACCAAGCCGTCGCTCGTCTTGCCGCCGCCGGTTTCGGGGAGATTCTCTCCAAGAGAGATCTAGGGTTGTAGACTCTTCGTTGACTTCACGAACACGTCGTCGAACGAAGAGGAACACCGTAGTCTCCAAACGAAGTTTGTATCTCGTGTACATTCTATTTTACTTTTGTTGTAAAGGAACGTTTGTTCCGTGTTGTAAGGGTTGGGTGCAACCCGGTTTGTGGGAGTGTTGACTCCTACGTGTGGAAGGGTTCCTTCCGATAGTGCAAGGATTGGATTTCAATCCTGTTGGAGAAGTGACCGAGTCGTCCCTTGTTGGGAGATAGGTCGAAGGGGGAAAGTGGACGTACCCAAGTCGGGGAACCACTATAAATTGCCTGTGTATTCTGTGTGCTGTGCTGTTTATTTTTATTGTGCAGGTACAATCTTAAATTCCGCAAAAACGCTGCACGTCACCTATTCTCCCCCCCATAGGTGAACATAGTTGACACTAGGTGGACTTTCAACTTCCCCGGGCTGCTCCCCAGAAGAAGTTTTGGCAAGTGGCGAACTCTTCATCTTTAGGTCGCAAAGGAGCAGCAGGCCCTTGCAGAAAGGTTGGGGTGTAAGGAGGATAGAACGGCGGGCAAGCTTGAGAATAAGCTTATTGATGCTCCGATGTTGGTGTTGGGTTGATTGGGGCAGCTGGAGCAGCTGCTGGTTGAGAGTCTAACCGCTGCGTGATTGCATCAAGAACTTTGTTGATCACTTGGAACTGTTAAGCATTCTCACGGCGCGACTGCTCAAAGGCTTCCCAGAGATCTTCACTGGGACTTGGTGCAAGGTTCTCGGCTGAGTGGTGATCTGACATGGTTAACTGTCGCTGTTCACCATCTGACCGGATCTGAAGGCCGCGTGTTAACTGTTGATGCGCGAAAACATCGCGGGGCACCAGCCAGCTAACACGGAGGGGGTGTTCGGTCTCACAAGCAAGGAGAGGAAGAGAATGGAGGAAGGAAGCCTCTGAGTGCTCGAGAGTGGAGCAAGCGGCTTGTCAAGGAGGGTTGTAGGGATAGAGGAGAGGAGAAGCTTGATCAATAGAGAGTAGAAGGAGGAGGTTGATCAGGAGAGGAGAAGGAGGAGGTTGATCAGGAGAGGAGAAGGAGGAGGTTGATCAGGAGCTGTCGAGCAGACGGCTAATGTGACGGTTGCGCTTGCAGGTTGGTTGTCGAGAAGAGCTGAGCTGAGCAGAGGGCAAGGCTTGCTGAACAGAGAGCAAGCTTGCTGAGCAGAGAGAAGGGAGAAGGGGCCGCTAGCAGCGGCAACAACACACTTCGCCCGCCGCGGCTTAAATGCCACTCTTGCGACGGGCTTTCCTTTGATTAATAGCGAGAGGTTACAAGCTTACTAGTACACCTTCACAACAAAGCATTAAAGGGGTACAACGAGAAGCTGGCGGCTAAAGGAGAAGAAGTTGCCAGAGAATAGAGAAAAGAAGCTGCCAGGGAAAAGAAGCTGCCAGAGACTAAGTAAAAGAGGCTGCCAGCAGCTGGAGGACTGGAAATCTGAGTCCGCAGAGTCTACTAGCAAGCTGCAGGTAAGCTGTGGAGGACTGCGCGGACAGGAAAACTGAGTCCGCAGGGCTTGCTGTATCAACTGATGGAGGACTGCGCAGACAGGAAAACTGAGTCCGCAGGGGCTGCTGGCAAGACTTGTCTCTTCCTCTGGAACTCTAGAACTGCTGAATGAGAAGAATCAGGGGCTATTTATAGGCCCGGGGAGGATCTTCAAGAAGCTGGGCCCAGTGACGTCAGCATGACGACCTGCGCGGACTCCGCGGACTGGAAAATCGAGTCCGCCAGGTTGGCCAGTGAAGCAGGCGGCAGGAGGCCGGGAGAGAACGGGGCCGCCCCCTAGCGGGCGGCCTGGGTGGACTCCGGTTGGAGTCCGCCCGGTAGGCCGGGCCGCCCCCTAGCGGGGGGCCTGGGCAGACTCCAGGTGGAGTCCGTCCGGCAGGCCGGGCCGCCCCCTCACGGGCGGCCTGGGCGGACTCCGGGTGGAGTCCGCCTGGCAGGCCGGGCCGCCCCCTAGCGGGCGGCCTAGGCGGACTCCGGGTGGAGTCCGCCCGGCAGGCCGGGCCGCCCCCTCGTGGGCGGCCTGGGCGCACTCCAGGTGGAGTCCGCCCGGCAGGCCGGGCCGCCCCCTAGCGGGCGGCCTGGGCGGACTCCGGGTGGAGTCCGCCCGGTAGGCCGGGCCGCCCCCTCGCGGGCAGCCTGGGCGGACTCCGGGTGGAGTCCGCCCGACAGGCCGGGCCGCCCCCTAGCGGGCGTCTTGGGCGGACTCCGAGTTGAGTCCGCCCGGCAGGCCGGGCTGCCCCCTAGCGGGCGGCCTGGCCGGACTCCGGGTGGAGTCCGCCCGACTGGCGGGCAGAGGGCGCCCCGAGTGGGCAGCCTGGCAGGCGGAGGCCGCCCCTGGTGGGCGGCCTCGGCGGACGGCGGCAGGAGGCCGCCGCCCCTCGGGCGGCATGGAGGCCGCCCCTAGTGGGCGACCTCGGCGGACGGCGGCAGGGGCCGCCGCCCCTTGGGCGGACTGGGAGGCCGCCTCTGGTGGTGCTGTTGGCGGACTCATGCAAGGAAAAACATTGCACAGTTAGCGGGCCTAACCCAATGGCCTGCGAGGGTGAGCTATGGGAACAACCCGCTGTCCCGCAGGGCACGCGGTTGATAGGAGACCTAGGTGGACAGGGAAAACTGTCTGCCTACCTCGGGACTTGTCGCGATCAAAAAGGGAGAATCTGAGGATCGCGTCTAGCCAGCTGGCTACCTTGGGAAGGATCGCCGATTTCTGGGTTAACAGTACGATTGTGTCAGATCGTGATGGACGGTTCACATCGGATTTGTGGCGATGAGTACATGGTAGATTGAGAACAAAATTGGTGTACAGTACGACCTTCCACCCGCAGACAGATGGCCAGTCTGAACGTACCATCCAGATGCTCGAAGATCTGTTACGAATGATAGTTTTAGATTTGCAGGGTTATTGGGAAAAAATATTTATCACTAGCTGAATTTGCGTATAATAATAGCTATCAAACAACGATCCAAATGGCTCAGTTTGAAGCTCTTTATGGAAGGAAATGTAGAACTCCTTTGAGCTGGGCAGAAGATGACAATGAGAAATTGTTTCCGCAAAAGAGGACAGACAAAATTGAGGAAAAGATCCGTATTATTCAACAACGAATGAAAATCGCACAAGATCGTCAACATAAATATTATAATGCCCGACATCGTTTGGTGGAATTTGCTGTGGGCGATTAGGTGTATTTAAAAATAAAACCGTTCAAAGGGACGTCTCGATTGAGATGGATTGGAAAATTAAGTCCAAGATATATTGCCCCCTTCCCGGTGATTGAACGTCTTGGCGAAGTAGCATATCGTTTAGCTCTGCTTGCTGAATTACAACGATTGCATGATGTTTTTCATGTATCTGCACTCAGACGATATATCTCTAATCTAGAGTTGATGGTATCTGCCAGTGACGTGCAGATAGAAGCTGATTTGTCCAGTCCGACAACACCTTATCAGATTGTGGATCAGCAAAGCAAAAATCTTCGGAATCGACAAGTAAATTTCGTCAAAGTCTAATGGACTGGCCATTCCGCCAAGGATGCTACCTAGGAACGAGAAGACGTACTGAGAAAAATATTTCCCTTTTTCTTTGGGAATCAAGAAAATATTTGAATTTTCGAGGACGAAAATTCTGATAAGGAGGGGAGAAATTGTAAGACTCGAACGTATCATTTTTGCATAAAAATAACAAACTATGTGAATATCCCCGATGATGAAAGAACCTTTTGGTGCTGACGTGACGTCGCACTTTCATTTAATGTACGAGTTTTCTGTTGACAACCGCTTTGTTTTAATAGAAACGCAAGTGAATTAGGGTTGTATTGAGGTGAATGATGGCTGTGCTAAGGTGATCTGGTGGGCTGTCTTTGCTGGGTATAAGTTATGTAAAGTGGTTTTAATTCATTTGGACCAGCTGGACCAGTAAGATGACCGATTCCCCGGGTTAGGCGGTGGATCCTCCTGTATGTTAAATCCCGTGCTACGCTAGTTCTCTGCATTCCGACGGAAGAAAGCCAAGCCGCACCAGCGCCGATCGCCGTAGCCGCCCCAAAACTTCTCCGTTTCGTGTGATTTCTCTTGCGTTGGATCGGTAATCTCTTTCTCTTCACTCCCCTTTCTTCTTGTATGCCGTTTGTGTGTATAAAATGATGATGGGAGAAACCCTAGGGTTGTGGTTTTGGATTTGAGTCATTCGTTTTGTTTCCAATCCAAAATTCTTTATGATTTTCCAAACCCTCAACCTTATTTGCACTCCAGTTGGGCGTGATGAAATTAGGGTTTCCGTTGAGGTTTTGTCTTGACCCTTGCATCCTTTGGTTGCCGGCTATAAGTGAAGATGCATAGGGGGCTGTTTTTGTGCTTGTGGGTTGCTGGGTATGAATTATCCGGCTATTTTGCGGGGCGTGACACCTGAAATTGAGCTGCAATTCGCAGCCCTTAATGTTGCCTTCGTGATAATTTTTGTGGCTGAGCATTGGAGCAACCTGGATAAATATATGCTGAATGGTGTAACCCGAGTCGCATGTTAGTCCTTCCCTAGACAACTCCTAGAGGTCGTAGTTGTGACCGTCGTAGGAGTTCGCGCATAACTATTTATGGCGCAACCCTAAAGTAAATGATATTTTGATACTACAGAGGATGGCGTCCGGCGATAGACGTGACGTGAACCCTTGAAGGACAAGGGCAAAGGAAAACTTGGGGTGAGTTCTTACTTCTTATTCCTCTTTTGTGAACCTTGTAGTTGCTCTATATCACTGAAATGCCGAAAACGCTAACATGGCTTAGCAAATGATTGAATTCTGAGGGGAACCAAATACAAATCAATCATAAATAAATTGAATGAAATGAAATGATTGAATTGAAAGAAAATGGAAACTGCGTCGACGCAACAAAATACTAAGGGTCGGCCTAGTGGGGGGGGGGATGTTTCAGACTCCTACATCTCGTGAGGGGGGTAGAACTCTCACACCTCGTGTGGGGGGGGGGGGGGGGTCGAACTCCTATAGATTAAGATATGAATCTGAGAAGGAAGCGTTAAAGCCTGTAGCGCGTAGAAGCGCCCTACAACGGATAATAACAGGAAGGGTCCACAGACCCGGATACTTGAAATGTTTAAATGACCCTAAGTATTTCGAGAAACAAATTATGAATAAGAAAAATAGTACAACTGAATTATGAATTGATATCAGAGATAAAGATGTTGATTTTACCTGGTCCTAGCTTGTAGTATGTTCATAAATTTCATTGTTGCTGACTTTCTTGTCTGCTTGCAGTGCAAAGTTATACTGGTAAGAGTAAGAATTCACTTAGTTTATCACTAATTGGTTCCTCATTTGTAGGAATCGAGCATCAACGTACCAGACCCCACTAGACGGGCCGAGTTGGAGGCAGAGCGCGGAGCAGTTGCAAACGTGGCTCGTCCACGGGTTAGCAGGAGTTTACTTTTCTTTCTTTTGTTGGATAGTGGTGATGTAAGATATGTGGTGTATAATGTAACTTTGTATTCTGAATAACTCTGGTACACTTCTTTTATTATACTACTGCGTATAAGTATGTGAAAAATCTACTCAGAAATAACGATTTAAATTGTGACGGAGTTTCGTGCCGTTACACATGTACACAACGGGGACTATTCATGTCTACTCGAAGGAACGCCTCAAACTCACCGCAAACTAGCGAGAACGGGCTTCATATGCAAAGGAAAAGAGGACTTCACATGTCCTAGGATGAGAATCATTACCCTAGCATTCTTCCTTGGCGCCATGGAAATCTATGCGGATGAAAAGCATCGCGTTGTCCTCGCCTCCGTAGATCCGAAGTCGGCTTGCGATTTGGAGCTCCGAAGCTCCGCCGGTGACCGGATCTAACACCCTTCTTCTTCCTTGCTCTCCCCTCTCTTTAAAGCTTCGAAAGAGAATAACCCAAGTGAAATGGGGTTTTCAAAGCCCTAAACTTGGGTATATCTCAGCAGAAACAACCCCCAGCCGTCGGATCCCA
This sequence comes from Platanthera guangdongensis, assembly GCA_039583875.1. NCBI lineage: Eukaryota > Viridiplantae > Streptophyta > Magnoliopsida > Asparagales > Orchidaceae > Platanthera > Platanthera guangdongensis. The sequence goes on along the minus strand of CM077162.1, from coordinate 2,441,622 downwards.
AAATAAGGAAACGAACGACCACGATTCAGGCTTGAAATGCAAAATCTGGGACGAACACGGCCTGTGACACGCCCGTGTCCACGGCTGTGTTACCCATTCGCCGTCGAAACTGACGTGTCCCGAAAAGGACATGGGTTCTCGACACGCCCGTGTTCGGATTGACACCCCAGTGTCACCCAGTACACGTCCGTGTAGTGGGCCGTGTTCCTCCATCGACACAGGCCCAACACCAACCCGGGAAGAACACGGGTCTTGGACACGCCCGTGTCCCATTTGACACGCCCGTGTATACCCGACACGGATTGTGTACTGACCCCGTGTAACAACCATGCCGCAGCCCGACTTCAACCCGTGAAGGACACGACCTGTGACATGCCCGTGTCCCAGGCCGTGTTCGCTGCTCGACGATCGTCGACTCCAAAATTCGTCGACCTCTCGACCAGATCGTCGACCCGAGCACGACACGCCCTGGGACACGCCCGTGTCCCAGCCCGTGTGACCCCTGTCAAGTTCCGAACTTGGCTCAAAACGCCACCCGACGCTCTTTTGAGTTTTGGGGCGTTATAACTCTCTCCCTCTTAAAAGAATTTCGCCCTGAAATTACATAAAGGAAAGATAAATACAAACCTTAAACGGTACCTGAGTGGAATAACTCCGGGTACTCCTCAAGCATGGTCTGCTCTCACTCCCACAAGAGCTCCTCCCAACCGCAGTTGTCCCAACGGACCTTGACCATCCTGATCTCTTTGTTGCCCAGACGCTTGACTTCCGAGCCTTCAATTCGTACGGGCTTGACCATCGTCGTCAAACCATTATCGACCGACACTTGATCGACCGCAATCACTTGCGAAGGCTCTTGCACCACCTTCCACAACACCGATATGTGGAATATATCGTGTAAACCACTAAGCTCCACTGATAGCCTTAATCGATAGGCTGCTTCGCCAATCCGCTCCAGAACCTCAAACGGTCCAAGGTACCTCGGGCTTAGCTTCTTCAATCGCCGCACCCGCGAGACACCCTTGAACGGTTTAATCTTCAAGTATACCCAATCGCCAACAACGAACTCCACGTTCCTATGCTTGACATTATAGTACTTAGCCTGGCGGTCCTGAGCGATTAGCAACCTCTCTCGAATCATTCGAACCAACGACGTATCATCTTCTACCTCTTAGCGCTTGTACAAGTTAGACTCACCTATTTCTAACCAAGACAACGACGTGCGACATCTTCTACCATAAAGGTCCTCGAAAGGCGCCATTTGTATGCTTGTCTGGTAGCTATTATTATACGCGAACTCCACCAAGTATAAGTGATCTTCCCACTGCTTTTCGAAGTCCAGAAGGCACATGCGAAGCATGTCTTCCATTGTCCTATTGACCCTCTCGGTCTGGCCATCCGTTTGTGGATGAAAAGCTGTGCTAAAACTCAGTTTTGTTCCCAACATTTGCTGCACCAACCTCCAATCATTGGACGTGAACCGCCCATATCGGTCGCTCATGATGCCGCGGGCACACCGTGAAGTCGCACTTTGTTATCCACATGTAACTTCACCAGTTTCTCCATGGAATCATCCTTCCTATGCGGAATGAAGTGCGACACTTTCGTTAGACGATCTACAACCACCGAAATGACGTCGTTCCCCTTCTGCAACCTTGGCAACCTGTGCACAAAGTTCATAGCAATGTCATCGAACTTCCACTCCGGAATAGGCAAAGACTTCAAGAATCCTCCCGGCTTTAGACACTCCACCTTCACTAAGGCGCATGTTTGACACTTCGCCACGTACAGTGCGACATCCTTCTTCAGTCCTGGCCGCCAGAACAATTTCTTCACATCGCGGTACATCTTTGTGCTCTCCGGGTGAATCTTGTACTTGGTATGATGTGCCTCGTAAAATAATTCCACCTGCAAATTTCCCACATTTGGGACGCACAGACAACCGTCTTTCCAAAGCAATCCATCCTCAACAATAAATTGGGAATTTGACCCATCCAAAGCTTCTATCATGAGTTTCTTCATGCGAACATCCATATCCAAAGCCTGCCGAATCCAATCAGCCAGGTCACACTGAACTTTTGTCCAGTTCAATAGCACTTTTGCACTTGATTGCTTGTCTACATAAAAGATCTCCAATGCCTCCAACTCCCGAACCAACCGCTCTTCATGGACTGACAACCAATTGGCTTGAGCTGGGGCCCTGCGACTTAACGTGTTCGCAGCCACATTGCCTTTCCCAGGCAAATAATGGATCTTGAATGTGTACTCCCTCAGGAATTCCATCCATCTACGCTGCCACATATTTAGATCCTTTTGATCCAACAAATATTTCAGGCTTTTGTGGTCGGGATAGATATCGAACTTCACCCCATACAAGTAGTGCCTCCACAGCTTCAAGGCAAAAATCACGGCCGCTAACTCCAAGTCATGGACCGGATAATTCCTCTCGTGCACTTTCAGCTGTCTCGAGCCATACGCTATCACACTTCCATGCTGCAGCAGCACACAACCCAAGCCACTGCCCGAAGCATCGCTACAGATTTCAAAGCCTTCGGTCCCACTCGGCGAACTCAGCATAGGAACCGTGGTCAATCGACTCTTCAACTCCTCAAAAGCTCGTGTGCATCCCGGCATCCAAACAAACTTCTGATCTTTCCTCACCAGAGTCGTGGGGGGTAACTTCACCCGCGAGAAGTTCTCCACGTAGTGCCTATAATAGCCGACAAGCCCCAAAAAGCTCCGAACTTCCGCAACCATAGAAAGCATAAGCCACTCTCGTATCACAACAATCTTCGCCGGATCCACCGCAATTCCCTCTCCACTGACTGTGTGACCAAGGAACACTACTGAGGATAACCAAAACTCACATTTGGAGAACTTGACATACAATTGATTCCTCCTCAGCGTCTCCAACACCAAATGTAGATGCTTAAAGTGATCCTGCTCACTTTGCAAGTACACCAATATGTCGTGGATGAAGACGATAACAAAGTGGTCTAGGTTCTCCCTGAAAGTCCTGTTCATCAAATCCATGAACACTGACAGCACATTCGTCAGCCCAAACGGCATGTCCGTAAACTCGTAATGTCCGTATCTCATACTGAACGCTGTCTTAGGGATATCACTCTCCCTTATCCTCAGCTGATAGTAACCGGACTTGTGATCCAATTTTGAGTACACCGTCAACCCTATTAACTGATCAAAAAGATCATCAATCCTCGGGATCGGGTACTTGATCTTCTTCGTTAGCTTGTTCAACTCCCGATAATCAATACAGAGTCTCAAGCTTCCATCCTTCTTCTTAACAAAAAGGACCGGTGCGCTCCAAGGTGACGAACTTGGACGCACATACCCCTGCTCCAACAACTCTTGCAGTTGAACCTTCAGCTCCACCATTTACTTAGGCGCTAGCCGATACAGAGAGCATGACACATGATTAGCACCTGGATGGTGAAATAAATCTCCCGTTGAGGCGGGGCTCCAGGAAGATCGGCAGGGAACACATCAGGGTACTCAGCTACCACTAAAATACTGTCCAACGTAGGCTTAGGCTTTGTAACCTCCACTAGTGTGAAAAACAGGTCTGCTACAGCACGAACCGCCTTCACCACCTGAAGAGCAGACATCGAAGTCTTGCTCGACCCCTTCAAGCCTGTAAAAGTCGTCTCACGACCTGTTCCCAACCTGACTTCCTTGCGACTGCAGTCAATATAAGCTTACTGCTCCGAGAGCCAGTCCATGCCAAATATCACGTCGAACTCCACCAGTGGTAGTAACGACGCTTACAAATCGAACTCTTGACTCCCAATACTAATCTTAACGCCACAGATTCTATCCGCGTGCATCGAACACCCATTCGGCAACAGCACATCCAGTTTATCCTTCGCCATCGAAGAAGGTACTCCGATGCGCGATATGAATCTTTCGGACAAAAAGGAGTGCGAAGCTCCCGTATCGAAGAGTGCTCTCGCCGGATTCTCACAAATCAAAACAAATCCTAAACAAGCAGTGGTAAGGTAACACACGCATAACAAGTATTTAAAATTTAACTTGCTATAAATTTAAATCGTACCTGTCACCACATCTGCTTGCTTAATGGCCACCTGCTGGCCAAGATTGTAAACTCTCGGTTGAACATAATGGGATGCAGTTGACTCCACCGCCTTGCCCTTTTCCTCGTATGTTGCTCCCAGCTTCAACTCAGACTTTGGACGTCCACCCCGGCACTCACGGGCATAATGCCCCGGCTTCCCACAGTTGTAACATGTGCCCGGGGTCCGACCCGTAGTCGCCCCAGAAGCACCAGCAGAGGGGGATGAACCCGAAGTCCTAGCTTTCTTATTCCACTTCCGGAACACCGACTTTGAGGAGTTCGACACTTTGAACTCCGACCACTTATCACCAGAACTTTTCTTCACTTGCACGTTCTTCATATCCTTAAAGATTGGGCCGTGTTGACCTTTCTCAAGAAGCCCTGCATCATAGGCCTTTAGAGTAGTAGCCTCAAGTCATCTCTCAGACCTTCATAGAAACGGTTGGTCTTATGCTCCTCATCCGTGAACACAGAGCCAACATACCGACCCAATCGAGTAAACCCGTGAAGATACTCATCCACGCTACTCTCTCCTTGCACCAATTTCAGGAACTCATTCTCCAAAGCTATCCTCTGCGCCGAAGGGAGGTACCTTGTCAAGAACAGTCTCGAGAACTTTTCCATTGAGACGTCTGTAAGTTGTCTTCCTCTCAAGAGATGCAGCTCCAAACCCTCCCACCACAGCCTAACGTCTCCATCCAACAGTAACGTAGTTATAGTGGTCATCTGCTACTCCTCAGTCTCTATCGCTGTTAAGACTCTCTTCACTCGGGAGAGCCAATCTTCAGCTTGGGATGGGGTTCCGAACCCCGAGAACACAGGACGATTGAAGCCCATAACATGTTTGAGCTGTATCTCGGTTGCTCTCCTAGGCACCAAAGGTTCCACCACTACCTGCTCCACTCTTCTCGGTTCATCCCTTTGAAGCGGTACTTGCTCCATCGTAGGAGTGGGCTGCTGAATTTACCTTACAGGCTGCACATTGATCATGACAAACACTGCTTCGTCAACCAATCGTATGGTTTCAGCCGAGGGAGGTGTTGCAGGAGCATCATTTGGTGCACTGCTAGCCTCAGAAACTGGGCGTTCTGACGGCTCTGCACCACTTCTGGTCACCTATAGTTGTACAACACACCGTTAAGCGACCAAACAAAATTGCAAAAAGCAATTATAGGAACACGCAGGTTCCTCAAACACGTGTATTTTCATTCCTAAGTGGACATTCATGGGTTCTTTTGATGTTATAACGATAACGCACACACATGTGCTCACCACCCCTTAAAAGAATTCGTCCACGAATTCAGTTAAGCCTTACCGAAACCAGTAGCCTGATACCAAATTATAACACCCCCTATCCATTGCATAACATATAACGGTAGGTCCGGTCGGGGCCCAACACCATATACCACAGACAGACCGGGTGGTTACTCAATGGGATACCATCCAACTAATACCATCATCCTACACAGAGTCATTCTAGCGGAAGCAATTATTAAAAGCTACAAATTTAGAACTCAGCTATAAGCATGAATGTACACTACAAAAACAAATAGGAATGAAGTACAATACACAAGTATAATGGCCTTAAGGCCTTACATTTGTTTACTCAAATTACATGTTTTACAAACCTCGGCACGCATGCCAGTCACACATGAATAAAGCAAGTAAACACTCAATATTTAGGCCTTCAAGGGCCGGCTCAGCAACATGGGCTTTTGCCCACTATTTACCGCTTGGTCCTGCAGCACCTGCAAGAAACAACCCAACACAATGGTGACAAACAAAGGCAACGGTCAGCTATGCTGACCAAATTATAACGATCCCGCCCCCAAACTCGGGGCGGCGATGCTCTTTCCCTGCACTTTATTATCATAACCAAGCATTATAGAGTAATAACACTACATCATAGGCGTAGGCACGCACGACCACACACCCCGTGCTCTCAGGGCACATTCTTGGTGAACCCGGTCAAAACCGCGGTCTCACCACCGCCACTTGGACGTCACATCTCGTGAGCATTTGAGTCTTTCAGGCAGAAGTCATGTCACTTGAAAACATCGATAACCTAAGACCTAACCTCTATGCCATCGGTAGGCCTCTAACACCGAACCACATAGAGCAGGAACGGTTCCACTCAACTCGTTGCTCACCTCGCCATGACACTTAAAGTTATCGGCGCGGGTCAAGATTCCCCGAGGCCCGTGAATTGAACACACAATATTACATAACCCAGTTACGTACAAGTTAGCTCCCAGGACACCAAGATGGCAGAATCACACATCTGACCAGTTTTCCGGGTGCATCTCGAGGTTAGTCCCCAAGGCTTCCTGTTGCAATCTACCGCGTAGAAAACCCGAAAAACAAACATTTGCGCATAGTCTTTCTCCAGCCATTCATGCAATGCAACATCACCGATCCAGACCAACTTGTATGGGTAGGGTTCACACATCATGCATATATCCGTTCTCGATTACGGACTCTACATGTACACAACGGGGACTATTCATGTCTACCCGAAGGAACGCCTCAAACTCACCGCAAACTCGCGAGAGCGGGCTTCCAATGCAAAGGAAAAGAGGACTACACATGTCCTAAGATGAGAATCATTACCCTAGCATTCTTCCTTGGCGCCATGGAAATCTATGTGGATGAAAAACACCGCGTTGTCCTCACCTCCGTAGATCCGAAGTCGGCTTGTGATTTGGAGCTCTGAAGCTCCGCCGGTGACCGGATCTAACACCCTCCTTCTTCCTTGATCTCCCCCTCTCTAAAAGCTTAAAAAGAGAATAACCCAAGTGAAATGGGGTTTTCAAAGCCCTAAACCCGGGTATATCTCAGCAAGAACAACCACCAGCCGCCGGATCCCAAAATAAAGAAACGGGCGGCCACAATTCGGGCTTGAAATGCAAAATCTGGGCCGAACACGGCCTGTGACACGCCCGTGTCCAGGGCCGTATTCCCCATTCATCGTAGAAATCAACGCGTCCCAAAAAGGACACGGGTTCTCGACACGCCCGTGTCCGGATTGACACGCCCGTGTCATCTAGTACACGGCCAACCCGAGAAGAACACGGGTCTTGGACACTCCCGTGTCCCATTTGACACGCCCGTGTCTACCCGACACGACCCATATGCTGACCCCGTGTAATAACTACGCCGTAGCTCGGCTTCAACCCGTGAAGGATACGACCTATGACATGCCTGAGTCCCAGGCCGTGTTCGCTGCTTGTCGATCGTCGACTCCAAAATTCGTCGACCTCTCGACCAGATCGTCGACCCGAGCACGACACACCCTGGGACACGCCAGTGTCCCAAGCCGTGTGACCCCTGCCAAGTTCCAAACTTGGCTCAAAACGCCACCCGTCGCTCTTTTAAGTTTCGGGGCATTACACCGACCACACATGAAATCCAAGCATTCTTCGCACGAAATTCAAGGGCCTTTAGCAGAACGGCTTCATTCTGCTCAATTCAATTCAATCCATCAGCACCTACAATTAGACATCCACCCCAAGAGTGGTAAACAAAGCAACGGTCAACATTAGCTGACCAATTATAACGACCCTACCCCTTACCCGGGGCAGTGGTTCCTTCCCTGTATGCATTGCCATCATAATATCTATCAATCACAACAAGTGCTCTCAAGCACAATAGTATCACAAACGCCGGTCTCCACCAGACGTTTTGTGCACTCAGGGCACCTTACGGTGTACTGGACTATGTGGTAACACCACCGATCAGAAAATTATTAACTTGTTGGCTGGCCGGTCCTAGTCACCCCAACCCGCAGACTGGGAGCATTCCGACCAAACCACTCAGAGGTGATAACCTCACGACAAACTTGAGCATTTCCACAGCAGATCGACCCACCCTGGTGGTGTAACAAGACAGGTTTATCTCGCGCTCCCCAAGCATTGCCACCAATTGACCTCTCAAAACAACCAGGGTCAGGTCAGCCTTTCCCGTGCTTAAACCGTCAGTAGCGCACCACTGGACGTGGGTTGGCCTTTCCTCCTGATTAGCCGCAGCTTTTCGCTCTCCCAGAGCAATTAGCGCTTACAGCGCTCACACCACAAGGAGCTTACGCAAAGCGTCCAAGATCAACATCCAAACACCCATACAAAAGAGCCTATACTCACAAATCTTACGCATCTATAAAATATAAGGAGTCTTCTCCGGTTTACCCATAATTATCACCAATCCAGACTAACCATCCAGATAGGCTTCACACAACATGCTTATGTCGTACTTCACACTTCCAGCTCTAGATGTAGACTCAACTGGGAATCACTTATGCTTTCCACCTCTTGGTGGAGGATTCCATGCTATGCATAAATAAAGGACTTTGATTGTCCAAGAAGGAGATCGTTACCATTGCCGATCGCTTTGGAGCCATGAATTAGCCGGATGGAAATCACCACCACGGCTTTGCCTCCATGAATCTAAACTCGGATCTTGATTCTGCACTCCGCAGCTCCTCCAACAGCTGGCATCCTCCTCCATTTCCTTCCTCGCTTGCTCTCCCTCTCTCTCTTTGAGAAGAAGAAGAAGAATGGCTTAAATGAAGGAGCTTACCCTCATTCTCGGCCTTATCTCAGCAGGGAAGGGTCTGGAACCTTGGATCTAGGATAAGGAAAATGAACGGCCTTGATATGCCCAGAAAAAGGCTGAACATGGTCTGACACTCCCTGTGACACGTCTGTATCACAGGCCGTGTCCCTTAAACGACACACAACCGACTCAAACCCAAACAGTACACGGCCGTGTGACACACCCATGTCACATACTACATGCCCGTATCATGGCCGACAAGCCCGTGTCTAGAAGCCGTGTACTTCACACAGCACAACATCAACTCACTCGAGCGGGACATGGCCATGGGACACTCTCGTGTCCCAGGGCGTGTACCCCAAGACACACCCGTGTCCAGCAATACACGCATCTCTGGTTGATCCCGTGAAGGACACGCCCTGTGACACGTCCGTGTCACAGGCTGTGTACTCCACTTGAATTGCCGCTCGACGATTGTCGAGCGCAGTTCGTCGACCAGAGGGGGACACGCCCTCTGACACGCCCGTGTCTCAGGGCGTGTTCCCTCCTAACAAGTTCGTCAACTGAATTTCGTCGACCACGCACCCAACTGCTCAACCCGAGCACTACACACCCTGGGACAAGCCCATCTCCCAAGCCGTGTCACCCGACCTGAAACCAAATTGGGCTTTGGGGTGTTACAGCTATCATGCGAGTTTTGTAATTGTACAACTAGTATTTTTAACTGCATGTTCTGAGCGGTTAAGGTTTTGTGTAACCGCCTAGTCACTTATGACAAATGTTAATTATTCTCTCTCTTCCCTTTTTTTTTATAAATAGGGGGCATACCCTTATATTATGTAAATTTTTGGTGCTATAAATTTCTATTATTTACACGTTTTCTCACATGATATTAGAGCTTTTGGTTCATTTGCCCCGATTTCTGTTTTTTGGGCAAGCGACAGCGCAAGGAATTAATATTTCTTTAACTGCCTCCTTTTCTTTTTCTCTTTTGTCGTTGTTTCCTTAACTGCAGGCTCCTCTTCTTTTCCGCGATTTCTTTTCTTAACCGAGGGCTCCTCTTCTTTTCTCTTGCCACGGTTTCCTTAATCGTGGTTTCCCCCCTCCCTTTGTTTGTCGCTCTTTTTGCGGCTTTCTTTCTTCACACAGTTTCTTTCTATTATTTGTGTAGTATTTCTTTGTTCGCTTTCTGCGGGCTCTTATTTTTGGTTGGAGTCGCTCTGTCGGTCTTCTTTTTCCGCCCGACTTGTTGTATGTGTTTGCGCGGCTCCTCATCTGTGTCCGCGAGACTTTTCTTATTTAACCGTCCCACTTCTCTTCTTTAACCGCACGAATTCTCTTCTTTAACCGCGCGACTTACCTCTTATTCTATGGAGAACTTGGACTTCTCATCCTCTACTTTATCCGCTCCTTTGGTTCTATCCTCTCCTGTCTCTGCCACTAGTAATCATGGTACTTCATCCAAACAAACTGGATCAAATTATCCAGATTGGGGTGTTTCCTTTGCATTTCTGCTACACTCTCGGCTTAAGCGTCATCATCTTACTGATGATGCTCCTCCCTATGGGTCTGCCGCTTTTGATGACTGAGAGGTCAGTGATGCTCTAGTAAGAACGTGTCTTGCCAACAACCTATCTGATGAGTGTCTTCCCGTCATTCAACATGATGCGATGGTTAAGGTTGCATGTAATCATCTTGCTACCATATACTCCAAAGGAGCTCAAACTTCCCACATATATACGCTGTATGCTGATCTTTTTGCGCGACCTGTCATGACTCTTATTGCTGCATATCAGGAATTGCAAGCTCTTTGTGCCGAGCTTCTTCAACATCGCCCCTTTTCTACTGATCTTACCAAGTAACATAAACATTTTCAAGAGCTTCTGGTTATCTGCTATTTTCTTCGCTTACTTGACTCTCGTGATATGATTCAACAACAAATTCTTGGAGAAGCTGATACTCCTACTTTGGATGCTACTGTTGCGCGTATTTTCGTTGCTACTACTCTACTCCAGCGACCTTTGATTACCTCTCTGCCTCCTTCAGACACTGTTGCTCATCAGGTCCGTCATGCTATTCCCAGTGGTCGTGGAGGCCGCTCTGGCGGCCGTGGCCCCTCTAGATATCTCTATTCTCACTGTAGCAAGCCTGATCACCTTGTTGATCGCTACTAGGTCAAGCATCCTTATCTTCTCCATACTTCGGGTGATACTACTTTAAAGAAGTGTGCTTCTCTTGCTATCTCTTTGGGTAGTGCTAATATGGCCACTACGGGTAAGCGGTTTATTGATTATGGTGGTACAAATCATATGACAGGCAATCCTCATCTCTTCTCTTGGCTGGACAAGCATAACTGGTTACCTTCGATTTTTATTGTGAACAGTTCTTTGTCCCCTGTGTGTGGCTCTAGAGTAGTGCATGTTACTCCTTCTCATCAACTCGTGGACACTCTTTACGTCCCAACATTTTTGTACAATCCATTTTCCGTTACATCTCTGTGTAAACAGTTAAATTACACGATTATTTTTAACACCATCATACATCTTTCCCAACAAAGCAAGGACGTAGTTCTTCTCGTCCTTTTGAGATTGTACATTCTGATATTTGGGGACTTGCTCTGACCAAGTATGTTGGGCAGGGTAGTCTGTATTTTGTTACTTTCATCGATGATTTTTCTAGATGTTCTTGATTGTACTTATTGACAGAGCGTTCTGAACTTTTTTTTCTTGTTTTTAGTACGTTTTATAATGAGATGTGTAATCAGTTTAATATACTACTAAAATTCTACACACATATAATGTCAAAAAATTCCTTAGTAATCAGTTCTCTGTGTTTTGTATGCATCGTGACATTATCCATCAAACTATTTATCCTTACGCCTCCCAACAAAATGGTGTTGCTGAACATAAAAACTGACATATTTTTGATATAGCCTGCTCTCTTCTCACTCATATGAATGTTCCACGATCCTATTGAGGACATATCATTCTTATTTCTTATTACCTTATCAACTGAGTCCCTTATTAGGTTCTCAATGACAAAACTCCTTTCTACATTCTGTATATCATGATGTGATATTGTTTCCTTTACCCCTACGTGTCTTCAGATGCACTGTATTTGTTCACTCTCCTTCTCTTGGACGTGACAAACTTTTTCCTCGCTCAGTTAAGTGCATCTTTCTAGGCTATTGTCCGACATTGAAAGGATGTCGGCGTTATGATCCTTTTCTTCAGAAACTATATGTTTTCACAGATATCACTTTATTTGAAAATACTTCTTACAAAAAGGGTGAGAAATGAAAGGATGGCGGCTTGAAGACGGCTCGAGAGAGGAGTTCGACAGAGCTCTGTCCTGAGGAAGAAGAAGACTCCGGGGCAAAAAGAGTGAGAAATGAGGAGGATTGATGCTCCTTTTATAGCCTCCAGGAGGTAGTTATGACGCCCCCCACTAACTTAGTGGCTTAGTGGGTGGTTACTTGCAGATCAGAGGCAACGTATGCCCAGCAACGATCGGACGGTGGCCGACTTGCACGCGGCGACGACAGTTGACGACAACGGGCTGCTGGCGGCATGCGGTGTGGAGCGGCGGTGGTCGGCGATGGGCGGCTGATGGCGTGCGGCGGCGGTGGTCGTCGGTGGCCGACTGGCGGCGGGTGGCGGGCAGTGGCGGCCGGCGGCAGTCGACAGTAGTTGCTGAATGAGAGGCCACCTTGATCTCTCCTATTATGATGGAGATCATGAGGGCAGTGGGTTGACTAGTCAAAGCCATGATCTTCACAATAGGAGGGATCATGAGAGAGATGCTAAGCGCACACTCATTCTTATATAAATGTGGCTCCATCCCCATCAGTAAAAAAACAACAAATATAGTAGAAAAGCTAGCACTCAGTCATGTGATTAACATAAGCATACATCATCATCAACGTGATTATTATTACAACAAACAGTAGAATTAATTGATATGTAGATGCTAGCTAGCTTCATGCATGATATTAGATGACATTTGTATAAAGTAGCGAGATATGATCAAGCTAAAATAAGTTATAAACAAGCTACACAATAGTGGATGAAGTTAAACATAAAAGTAGATGAAGTTCTTTAGGGGAGTGTTAACGAATGACAATTTAACCCTCATGTTCGTGAACCAACTGCCTGCTGACCATAAGCTGGCCTGACTAGCCGCAACCTCTGTCCGCATAGACCGCACGGACAGACCGCCCTGGCCGCCAGAGAATAAGTCGACTGCAGCAGAAATGCCGACCTGGCAAATCGCCAGTCCTGTCCGCACAGGCTGCGCGGACAGATTGCCCAGTCCACCACTTTCACTTTATGATTTTCAACAATTCTGAATAATTTTATGCTTTACACACTAAATCCTAAAACTCCTGCGTCCGCCACTACACGTGATAGTATTTAATTAAATGATGATTGGATGATATATTTTCTTAAGTTATATATATATATGATGCTGTTGGTGACTTTTCAGGGTTGACCTGGTCAACAATAGTTTTTTTATATATATTTATATATGTTTGTTTAATGCAGATGCCACATGTCAGTTAGGTGGCATTTAATGTGACGGCCACGTGTCCATCTCCTACTAGCTGTGCTAGCCTATATAAAGGCTTGGATGTAGAACTTTTGAGATTGATGAGATAGTAAAAATTTGTCTTCCTTCTAGAGTAGAGCGCTGCAGCGCTGCGTGTTTGTCTTGTACGTTTTTAGATTTTGATTCTCACAGCCGCAGGAGAGGGAGTGAGACGGAGAGTATGTGAGCAGCTATGCGGGAACGCCATCTCGCTGGGTGAAGGGTGATCTCGCCGGCCCGTCTCACCGGGCACTCGCCAGCCAGTCTCGCCAGGAGTCGTCTTGCCAGGACGCCTCGCCTGGTTGCCATCTCGCCGGAAGCCGTCGACCGCCCATCTTGCCGTGGTGGTCTTTCCGGAATACCTCATCTCGCCGGGAAGCCCTCTCGCTGGAGTGTCTCGTCCGGGAAGTATTGTCGCCCGGGAGGTGATCCCGCCGGATTTGTGAAGTGGGTGTCGGGTTGCTTGTATGTGTGTGTGTGCCTGCCTACGTTTCTGACAAGTGGTATCAGAGGGAGGTTGGACCCCCTTGGAAGTGTTAGTGACTAAAGGTGATGGAGATGGGAAGTGCTATGCCGGGGCATGCCCCCAAGTTGACGAAGACAAATTATGGTAACTGGAGTATTAAGATGATGGTGTTGCTCGCCTCGAAGGAGTTATGAGATATAATCGAGGACGACTATGAGGAGCTTACTGCAGAAGCAGAGACGGCGTTGATTAACACACAAAAGACGATGTTGATAGAGTCAAAGAAGAAAGATAAGAAGGCTCTGTTCTTGCTATACCAATGTGTAGATGAGGCGACGTTTGAGAAAATCTCAGAGGCGAGAAGTTCAAAGGAGACATGGGAGGTGTTACAACGCTCCATGCAAGGAGCTGATAAGGCCAAGAAGGTGAAGTTGCAGTCCCTTCGAGCTGAGTATGAAGTGTTGAAAATGCAGAGTTCTGAGAAGGTTGGGGACTGTGTGACTCGTCCGCGGACACTCACAAATGAGATGAAATGCAACAGAGAGATGATAGATGACGTGAGCCTCATGGAGAAGCTCTTGCGGTCTATATCAAAGAAGTTCCGCCACGTTGTGGTGGCAATTGAAGAATCAAAGGATCTCACCCAAATGTCTGTGGATGAGCTTGTTGGCTCCCTACAAGCTCATGAGTACCGCATGCTGCAAGACAAAGAAGAGTCAAGTGGCTTGGGTAAAGCACTTCAGACTCAGTTGAATTTTGGAGAGAGCTCTGGAAGAGGAGGAGGCCAGCGAGGCCGAGGCTACCGAGGAAGAGGTAGAGGAAGAAGAGGAGGAAGAGATCAAGGAAGAAATCAATACAACCAGAGAGAGGCGGAGCAACCTCAAGGAGGAAGACATGAAGGAAGAGGAAGAGGAAGAGGCCGAGGAAGAGGCCGAAGTGACATGTCCCAAATACAATGTTACAACTGTAACCGTTTTGGGCATATGAGCAATGACTGTTGGGCTCCGAGGAAGAGGGAAGAGACCAACCACTATGCAGAAGCAAGCACTACTGGTGGTGACCCAATGATGTTCTCGACATATAGAGGAGCTGAGGGAGGAAGGAATGAAGTGTGGTACTTGGACACGGGAGCAAGCAACCACATGTGTGGAGAGAAAGAGTTGTTCGCCAACCATGAGCCAAATGTTAGTGAGGTCAGCATTGGAGATGCTTCAAAGATCTCGGTGGAAGGAAGAGGGTTGATAGTGGTCACCCTAAATGGCAAGAAGGTGCACCTCAACGATGTGTTCTATGTGCCAGGCTTGAAGAGTAACATCTTAAGACTTGGGCAGCTGGTGGAGAAACGCTATTGTGTTCAGTTGAAGGATGGCTCATTGGTCATGAAGGATCATCGAGGAAGAGATGTAGTGAAGGTGGAGATGACAATGAATCACCTCTTTACGCTAAAGATGGATGCTGAGGAGATAGTGTGTCTTACGAGAACTGAAGAAGAAGAGTGGTTGTGGCATCACAGGATGAGTCACTTGGGCTTCACTAGTTTGAAGCTCTTATCTCATTCTAGGATGGTGGAAGGTCTGCCCATGATCTCAGCTCCACAGAAGATCTGTGAGGAGTGCACGAAGGGGAAGCAGAAGAGGTAGACGTTCGAAGGTGGCAAGTCCCGAAGTGCAAGGAGGCAGCTTGAACTAGTTCACTCGGACATCGCGGGTCCGTTTGAGACTACTCAGTTGGCAGGAGCAAGTACTATATCATTTTCACTGATGAATTCAGTCGGAAGTGTTGGGTGTATTTTTTGAAGGATAAATCTGAGGCCCTTGACAAGTTCAAGGAGTACAAGGCGATGTCAGAGAAGGAGAGTGGACAACCACTAAAGGTGCTGGGGACAGATAGAGGTGAGGAGTACACCTCTAGGCCGTTTGACAATTTTTATAGAGTATGAGATTTCACATCAGTTGACAGCAGCATACTCACCTCAGCAGAATGGAGTCGCGGAGAGGAAGAACCTGACCATCATGGACATGACAAGAAGTATGGTGAAGGGCACGAGTTTGACAAAGATGTTCTGAGCGGAAGTAGTACAGTGTGTTGTGTACTTGCTTAACAGGTGAACGACAAAGAGCGTGAAGTTCATGACTCCATTTGAAGCTTGGAGCGGATGGAATACGAGTGTTAAACACTTGAGGGTCTTTAGGTGTGTGGCTTATGATCATGTCCCAGACCAGAGGAGGAATAAACTTGATTACATGAGTGAGAAGTGCATCTTTTTGGGCTACGCTCCGATGACCAAGGCTTACAAGTTGTACAATCCAGTGACAGAGAAAGCAATAATCTCAAGGGATGTTGTTTTTGAGGGGGATAACAATTGGAGCTGGGATGAGAATGTGAGAAGCATCAAAATAATGTTCTTCGATGATGATAAAGAGGAAGGTGGTCACGAAGCAGAACCTGAGGTTGTTGGAGCTGAGCCACCATCACCACCTAGTGGAGAGTCAGGGGGAGCTCATACCCCCTACTCGAGTGGAGCAAGCACAAGTTGAGGCGATTCTAGTGGGGCGAGCACTAGCCGGGGTAAAGCTGATCGTCCTCAACCTAGGATGAGGAGGTTGGAGGAGATCTATGAGTACACGACACCGACTCTTAATAATATTTCTCTATATTGTCTCTTAGCAGAGTGCGATCCGCACTCATATGATGAAGCAGCCCAAGAGAAGACCTGGAGGAAGGCGATGGATGAGGAGATAACATCCATCAAGAAGAACAACACTTGAAAGCTGGTCGATCCACCAGCTGACCACAAATCCCTCGGGGTGAAGTGGGTCTACAAAGTGAAGGGGAACAAGAATGGAGAGGTGGAGAAGAACAAGGCGAGACTTGTCGTGAAGGGATACAAGCAAGTCCAAGGAGTGGACTACGATGAGGTCTTTGCCCCAGTGGCGCGAATTGACACAATCAGGTTAATCATCGTCTGCCAGCTCACTATGGGTGGAAGATCTTGCAGATGTATGTTGTGTCTGCTTATCTGAATGGCTACTTAGAGGAAGATGTGTATATCGAGCAGCCTCCTGATATGTTGTGAAAGGCCAAGAGAGGAAAGTGTGCAAGTTGGACAAAGCACTGTATGGACTGAATCAAGGAGCTCGCACTTATTGACACGTTACACTCTATTGACACGTAACTCATTGGGTCGTTCCGAGTCGGTCTCGACACACGCGGACATTTATTAAATATCCTAACACAGTTTAGTCCGATCCAACCGGAGCGTTGAACGGGTCTCAACAAACATGTATTGGAATGAAATCAGTTTTAATATATATCATTTTTTGGTATTTAAATTAGCAATTTTCGTTATCTAGATGTTAAGTGGAACTGAAATCATGAAATTAGAAAAAATTAGCAACTGAAATCCTAAATGTAAATTGTTTGGAACTGAAATCTTAAAGCTGCTTAGTGCTTACACATAGTGACTGAAATACACACGTTAAGCCCCCCCGGGTCACCTGCACCTATTTAACTTTAAATTTAATATTTAGATAAGTAATATAATAATATAAAAATCCGGAAAGACGCGCATCCTCATTCGGTGAACTCCACACATGCAAGTAAGCTATAGCTCAAAGAAATTCGGCAATTATATAGCCGACAACTGTTCACGTGCCGGCGGACAATAATGCAGCCACGATCATCTGTAAAAATAAAAGGGTGGAGCAAGGGACGTTTGTAGGGGGGCCCATGCTTTCTTCTGGGGCGAGAGAAGAACTCCCTTGTTGTTTTGGGCCAGAAGAACTCTCTTGTTGTTTTGGGTTAACAATCACTTCAAACAATCAAATCAACACATCATTATTATTAGTGTCACTTCATTTGTTCAAATTAATTAAATACATGAAAATTTAAAATGACTGTTATTATTATTCACAATCTATAAACATCTATTCGCAAATCATACAAAAAATCAGATCTACCGATAGACGTTTATAATTTGTGAATAACAATTGCCTTAAAAATATGCGGATATAAACAACGAAAAATGCATATTAGAAAGTCAAGCGACCACGACAGTGCTTCAACACGGCACTCCCAAGTGCTCGTAGACCCCAGAGTGCATTAGAAAGTCAAGCAACTGCCAAAGTATCGTGCTCGTGGATCTACGAGCTACGAGAGTGTCATTTGTCGGGCACTTCGTGACCAGGATACTATATATTGCGGCCGCAAGGGAGGCCCTGATGTGCGTAAAAGTGTGAGTGAGTATGTGAAGCTATAAAATCACCAAAATATACTTGGGAGAAAGGCTGATCACCTAAGCTTAGGTGAAGCATTAAGAGCATTACAACTGCAACCATTCGCCGAGAGAACTTCATGACTAAATACAACATCAAAGTGAAAAGCTAGAGCTTAGAGATTGTGTGGTTGAAGAAGCACAATCAATAATGCTGGTTCTTATCCATTTATATATTGTGGGGAAAATTCTAAAGCATGGAAAGACTTGATTCTTATTTTCCTTACCTCGTATAATTTATTGAATGTTTCTTCCAAATTTTTCTTAGAATAATTATTTTCCCTCAAAATTATCATTTCTTTAATATTAAGAAATACTAATTAATACAATACTACCAAACTTTATCTGAAAAATTCAGACTCTTCAAAAAATCATTGATTCTAAATTTGTCTCATTTATATATAGTGTGAATTCCAAAGCATTGAAAGACTTGTTCTTAGTGTGCGTACGTACTGTTGCGGGTTATCTCAATGCACTGGTAGACCGGTTTACTACAACATTTTCAGTTTTTAGCAACACTTGAAAATTATTGCCTAAAACTGCCAAATGTTGCCAAAACAGTGAAACTATTGCCATAACAAATGTTTTCTATACGCACGTTGCCAAAGATTTAATGCAACGGTTTTCATACCTTTAGGCAACAATGTACAAAAAATGTTGTCTAAACCTTTAAAATAGGAAATAGTTCTTTGGTAGACATATTGCAACATTTTAAAAATATTAACTTTATTATTACATTTTAAAACTGTTGCCAAAAGTAACAAATGCAGCTATTTAAAAATGTTGCTAAAAACTGAGACATTTTTTTAAAAATTCACCAACATCGCGGCGTTTTAGGGGTGCAGTCAACTTGCAACCACTCATACCATTAATTGACTTGTATTTTGTAACACAAACATAGAATAGCATGAACAAAAACACAAAATAACAAGAACACTTAATAACAAGAATTGCACCATTAGAGCATAGAATGACATGAATAACAAGGCAAAAAAACTTGAAACAACGCAAAATAACATTAGTTTAAAGAATACGGTTTCAACTAGCATGTAATTTTCGCCATACAAAACAACCTATTACAACACTTATAAATTGTTGCCTAAAGATGATAACATATTGCAACACTTATAAATTGTTCTCTATCAAGGTTTAGACAACATTTACATAAATGTTGTCAAGTAGGTGTTGTTTAAGACAAAAAATGTTGTAGTGGTTTAAATCGAACCATCTTAGCTCAGGAGTGGTCGAGCGCGCAAACAATCAATGAAAAAGTAAGACCGGAAATCGGTACAAAACCACAAGGTTGAAACGGTGTTGACCAAATTTCCAATATATTCATGTTATTGTTACGGGGCTTTGTAGAGGATGCGAGGGCGACGACTCGCTTCTCGATGCAGTTGTAGTGAGAGAAGGATGAAAGTTCTTGTTTTCAAGGTAGCTAGCAACCTAGAGGGGTGGGGTGGGGGGGGGGGGTGGGGGGGGGGGGGGGGGGGGGGGGGGGGGGGGGGGGGGGGGGGGGGGTGGGGGGGGGGGGGGGGTGGGGGGGGGGGGGGGAGGTGGGTGGGGTGGGGGGTGAACAGGTTTATCTAGGTCTTTTGAATTTCTTTTTGTTTCTTCCTGAGTTATTATGTGATTGAATAGATGAGATCTTTTTGAGAACCTACAACCAGAAAACAAACACAGAAAAGCACACAAGGATTTTTATAGCGGTTCCCCAAAATTATGGGTACATCCACTCTCCTCCCACCTTGCTAAGTTCTTGTTAGTCAAGACAATTCTCCAAAACAATGCTCCAAGGAGCTTACACCTCAGATCACTCAAGATCTCTCAATCTCCTTCAAGACTTACACCTCAGCCACGAGGGCTTACACTCAGTGATGCAAGTATCACCTACCTCAGGAAATTAAGCCCTACTACTCAGGCTATGGAGGATAGCCCTACCTCAAAGCAAACTTGCTCCTACAAATCAGAGAGATACACTCTCCTACAACTCAGACAATATTGCCCTACTTCGTAGTGAGTAAAACTCACCTACCTCAGATCCCAGCAGGATCCTACACTCTGAGAGGATCCCTCTCCTACAGCTCAGGCAAATTTGCTCTACCTTAGGCCCAAGGCCATACAGATTAGATCCAGAAGGATCCTACAACAAGAAATGTTTTAAATAACTTTGACATAAAGAAATTTCTGTGTGTCAACAACTAGAGCAGAGAAATTTCTGCTCTAACTCTCCTCACAGCAGAGAAAAATATTGCTGGAGGTACTCATAAGCTGACTTTTGAACTTGCTATAGAAGGCTAAAGATCTATTGATCTTGAGTCTTCAAGCAGCTAACTAAACCTGCCCAATGCTGAAGGTTCTTCTTTCTTCAGAACAATTTCTGATTCTGCTGTGGCTGATGGAGATTGCACGGCTATCTGAACTTTTTCTTGCAAGAGAGCTTCAAGCTTTTTGTATGCAGCAATGACGAAGAAGATGAAGTCTGTTGCTAACTTTTTGAAATAGATGATGCCCTAAAAGTTATATCGTGTCTTGGCCCATCTCATCCTTTTGTAGTTCGCCGATCAACGACTCTTAGAGATCAGTGAGTCCCACCTGCAGCTTCCAGCTGCGCTTTGCTTTAATGCCTATCTATCGTACAGTAGGTTTGCAATGCCTTTTTTCGTGTACTATGGCTTTGCCGCTCATAATTTGAATAGGGTTGACTTTGTCGATTTTGCTGACGTCAGCACCTGTGAACTTAACCAAAATCGAGCATTAGTAGTATATGTGTTGAGTGAATGAGCTTCACTCAATGCCAAAACACTTAGACAGAATTCTGTCTATCTAGGCGTTGACAGCGTTGAATGAGTAAAACACACTCAACACTTTTTTCCTTAACCCTTTCTACAGCCTCTTCTGCATGCATGACGTTGATATCGTTGAGTGAACATACTTCACTCAATGCCTTGTGCCTTAACCAGATTTTCTATTTTAGAATTCAATTTGAGCTCAATGAACTTAGAACACGGTTTGATGAACTTTGAGCTCAGCTCGACGAATAAGTAATAGCTCAGTTCGATGAATTTAGAGTTCAACTTGACAAACTCTGAGCTGAGCTTGATGAATAAAGGAAGGTTCAACTTAACGAACTCTGAGCTCAGCTATTCAACAATTGTGAAGCTAAGGCGTTGAGTGAGTGAGCTACATTCAACACCTGTGGACTTGGCCATTTTCAGCTCATTTTTCTTTAGGCTTTGACTGTATTTGCTTGATTCACAGCCTTTTGCTGTATGTCGTTGAGTGAGTTGACTTCACTCAACGCCTATGGACTTGGCCACATTCTAAGCTTGCCACTTCATGGCTTTGACTAAATAGGCTTAACTCAGCACTATAAGTCATCTGACATTGAGTGAATGATCTTCACTCAACGCCTGTGGACTTAGACAGTTTTCTGTGTTTCCACCATATAAGTAAGAACTTACCCGACTTAGACACTTAGGCTATCTTTTCACCACTGTCAATTACAATTGTATGTATATCATTGACTGGATTAACTTCCTCAAATCCAGGACATTGTGGGCAATGGACCCAACAATCTCCCCATATTTGAGGAAGTCAAAACTCTTAAGCAAGTGAGTGAGTTGACTTACCTGATCATCCTTGATCATTTGATCATCATCTCAGATCATCTTTTCTCCCCATTTTTGACTTCAGAAAATAATAGGTAGGACTCTTATCATCTCCCCCCCTCAAATATGCAGCATTGAACTGTTGGAGTTATGCTGGACATGCTCCCCCTCAATTGGAGAATGTTCATTTCTTTAAAGAATAACTCCATCTACAAAATAACAAATAGCTTGCAACCAGATGAGGAGCAATTGAAGATATACTAATTTTAATATACTCAACTCAAATTTGAAGGCGTTTTCTTGAGGTTCTTGGTGATAGAGGCTCTATTGAGAACATGACTGTTGAAATCTGTGAAGTGAAAGTGGGTGAATGGAAGGCTTGGGAAACCTATCCGCGCGGCCTACGCGGACAAGGTTGGCGGACTGCTAGGTCGGCAGGGATGTTGCAGGCGGTTTGCTCTGTGGCGGCCTGGGCGGTCTGTTCGCGCGGACTGCGCGGATAGCAGTGGCGGTCTGACAGGCCAGTGTATGCTCAGCAGGCGGTTAACTCCCAGGAAGTAACCGGGCGGATAGAAATGCTATCCGCGGAGTCCGGCATGAAGCGGACTGAAGAACTGGAGCTCGGCAGACCGGTTTGGCAGTTGCCTTGGTCTTGCTCCAGTGGAGCGGCAAGTGGAAGTCGCGGAGACCGCCGGTCAGCACGGACAGAAACTGGAGGTCGCCCGGTATGGCGGGCTAGATCCAGTGTCCGCCAGTAAGTGCGGACTGGCCCTTGCGGCCAGTGGACTGGACTTGGTGGGAACTGAACCAAGTCCAGGTGGCTCAGTCCGGGGAGATCGCGCAGTGGAGCGCGGGCTGGTTTCTCAGTCCGCCAAGCCTAGTAGAAGTGCTGATGCCT